>OX122883.1:55451595-55794607 GCA_944738645.1 Eristalinus sepulchralis
TTATTATTATTATTATTATTATTATTATTATTATTATTATTATTATTATTATTATTATTATTATTATTATTATTATTATTATTATTATTATTATTATTATTATTATTATTATTATTATTATTATTATAATTATTATTATTATTATTATTATTATTATTATTATTATTATTATTATTATTATTATTATTATTATTATTATTATTATTATTATTATTATTATTATTATTATTATTATTATTATTATTATTATTATTATTATTATTATTATTATTATTATTATTATTATTATTATTATTATTATTATTATTATTATTATTATTATTATTATTATTATTATTATTATTATTATTATTATTATTATTATTATTATTATTATTAGTATTAGTATTATTATTATTATTATTATTATTATTATTATTATTATTATTATTATTATTATTATTATTATTATTATTATTATTATTATTATTATTATTATTATTATTATTATTATTATTATTATTATTATTATTATTATTATTATTATTATTATTATTATTATTATTATTATTATTATTATTATTATTATTATTATTATTATTATTATTATTATTATTATTATTATTATTATTATTATTATTATTATTATTATTATTATAATTATTATTATTATTATTATTATTATTATTATTATTATTATTATTATTATTATTATTATTATTATTGTTATTATTATTATTATTCTTATTATTATTATTATTATTATTATTATTACTATCATTATTATTACTATTATTATAATTGGTCGCCGTAGCGCAGTGGTAACCGCATCGACCGCGGCGCAGAAAGTCTGGATTCGATTCCCGGACGTGACACCTAGCATTTTTTCACGGCACCACCTCTTTCGAGTTGCTGACAACACTCAAAGAGTATTATTGTCTATGGAATGCTTCTCACATCTCGCCGTTCGGACTCTGCAAAAAACTGTAGGTCCCTTCTACTCGTGAAGAACAGTTGTTGTAGAAGCTAGGCCCTGGTCCATTGTGGGCTGTAGTGCCACTCAATTATTAATTATTATTATAATTATTATTATCATTATTATTATTATATGTGCTGGCCATTTATTGCAGTACAGTTCGCCACTTTTTATTTACGTTTATACCATATATTTCGTTTTACACTTTAAAATTTCATCAAATTCGATTTTAATTACTTTATCATCTTTTTTTACTGGTTTTATGCTTAGCTTATTATATATTTCTTGGTTTACAGTAAGCAGGCTTACAATATATAGTATTACAAGGATATCAAGCGATCTTTTCGCCTAATTCTGATTTGAGATCAAACGTGAAAGAAGGGATCTGATTGATGGGATTTCTTGGGATAGCAGGTAGAAACTGGGATGCGAAGTTATAAGGTTTTCTTTCATGTACGATTCTATTTTATTCATAGGCAAATGTGAGCTTTCTAAGAGCTTGCCTAATATCCTCAATAGCTTTTGACTGTATTCTCTTGACTTGGGCATATTTAGAGAATTTGTCAATTGATGCCAACACTAAATTGCCTTCAGTTGAGAAAATGTCAACATGAATAATTTGAATAGGATAAGTCGGTATAGGGGTTGCTTGAATTTCTATTTTATCGGGATGATGGTCGTATTTATTTTCTTTGCAAAAAGAGCAAAGTTTAATTATCCTTTTTCTTTTACGAGACATTCCGGGAAAATATAATTTCTCGGGAATTTGCTGTTTATTCTCTCGTTCATTTCTATGAGCACGTTGGTGGGTGGTAATGATGATATCCTCCTGTCTAGTTTCATTTATTACGTCTTCTACAATTATGTGGGAAAATTTTACACGATAATTCGCAAAATTATCTCCGTACATTTCTTTGTTTTTCCAGGCTTATATTTAAATTCGTAGTTGTATTCCTCCAGAATGGCTTTCCATTTTCTTAGCTTAGAATTATAGTATTTATTGCTTAGGAAATAGGTGAGGGGTTGGTGGTCGGTATGAATTATAACCTTTGCTGTACCGTTGAGATAGTTTCTAGAATTGGTAAGTGCCCATATTACAGCTAGCATTTCTTTTTCGTTGGCTGCATAGCTTTCTTCGGTTTTGCTTAATGTTCTTGTTATGAGCATATTGGGCTCTTCGCCTTGTGACAATACGGCACCAAATGCGTAGTTAGAAGCATCGGTTACTAATTCCAAAGGTTAAGTGAAATCTGGGAAAGCGAGCACAACTTCTTCTGATGTTAAACTGTTTTCGATTTTTGGAAAAACATTTTAGGCGGATTCGTCGAGATTTTTTTTTACGTGAGGGCTGTTAGGGATTTCACCAGCTTGGCGTAGTCCCTAATGAAGCGGCGATAATACCCTGACAGGCCTAGAAAAGAGCGAAGTTCCTTCAGGGTAGTCGGATAGGGAAAGTTTTGAATTGCTTTGATTTTTTCTTGATTGGTTTTAATGCTGTTAGGCGAAATAACAAGACCTAGGAATTCTACTTCTTGTTTGTAGAATTCGCACTTATCCAGTTGAACCTTCATATTTGCATCATGTAATGTTTGGAAGACTTTTCGAATATTTTCTTCGTGCGTAGCTTCGTCTTTGCTGTAGACATCGCATATTTTACCAATGAGATCACGAAGAATGTCATCAAGCGTCCTTTGAAATATGGCCGGTGCATTCTTGAGTCCATTCGAATTTTCCATTATTGATTGAGCAAGCTGTCTTCTCAATATCAGATTCTTTTAAGGGGATCTGATGAAACACACTTTTCAAGTCAAAGACGGAAAAATATTTGTTATCGCCGAGATGTGCCAGAATTTTGTTAATTTGAGTAATAGGGTATCGATCTGGGATAGTAATGCTGTTCAGCTACCTATAATCGATTACGACCCGATATTTCTTCTATACAATACACTACAATTTAGTGTAAAAAGGTGAATCAGATGTTGTTCTGATTTCGCCTTTTACTCGTGTTGTGTAAGTCAGTTTTTCCTTCCTTCGGTTCTTCAAAAAGTTTAGGAAAGTCAACTACTATTTTATTAATAGAAACTTTTTGTTTTGAAGACATATGGTCAGTTCAGATATTTATAGCATTTACGGATTGAGAAGCCGTAATATTTAATGCGTACATATTTTCAGCTGATTATTAACGGGCATGTAATTATCTTTGTGTGAACGACAGCCGAGAGATTGTTCAAGCTATCATTCCCAAGGATCGATTGAAAAGATTTTAATTTTGGCATAAGACAGGATCTGTGCTTACTGTTTTCGAGACCGAAAAGGCTAATAAAAGTATGGTGCGTTACTTGAACGTTACCACCGATTGAATTACAACAAAATGGTTTTTCATTTGGTAACGGTTTATTTATTAAAGAAGGATGTATTTAGTTTTTATTTGATCCCGTGTCAATCAAGATTTTTAGAACGTCTCCACTCTTCGTTGCACATTTGAAATACGGCAGCGAAGAGTCGCTTAATCTAAAAAATGTATGTCATTTTGTTCCGTTATATGGTTTGAGCTGGTATTTTCCGGTTTTGTCGATTTGATATATTCGTGTAAGCTTTCACTATATTCGTTCCCATCGTTGATGTAGGCTTGCGCTTCCTCGTATTGATTGAACTCCTCAAATTTTGTCATAATACCAAGATGAAAGTTTCTTTGCATCTTGGTAGGATGTACTTGAGGAGATTGAGGAGCTGATGGTCTTTTTGGTGCAGTGGGCCAATTCTCTATTCGCGGTTTATTAATGTAGTTGACCTAGTTTATCCGGATTGCTTCTGCATCCATAGGCTCTGGTGGCGTTTGCTTAGGAGTAGCAAAGAGTTGTGGACGTTGCTGTTTGTATTGTTATTGCGGATATTGATGTCTTGCAAACTGTTTCTGGGGAATCGGAGGTGGAATATGTCTCGCATTGTACTGAGGTGGCATTTGTTGTCTGTGTGGCCGTACAAAGTGAGCAAATTCTGGATAGAATGTTTGACGACTTTGGACAGGATGGAAAATTACTCGTCTTGCTGGAATTGGTGGTGGTTCCGGATGGTTTATTCTGCTATGGTTGCTAGCAATGGCTTCTTGCGAGCGTTAGTTTTGATTTTCTAACTTTAAATACGAGTGTAGTGCTTGGGGTAGATCTACCGGTTCTCGCAATCCCAAAAGTCTGGGAAGATCGCCCTTAAATCCTAGAATAAAGGTGTCCATGGCCTTATCTCTATAAGTTTGTATAAGCAAATTTAGAGACTCGGCACGAAATTTTGTTTAGTATAAGTGAAAGGTGCGAATACACCGTTTGATAGAATTCTTGGATAGACACGTTATCCTGTACTAACGTCGTCATTTGGTACTCTAGAGTACCCAAATCACGTTTGTCTGCGTAGTGCAGAGTTAAACATCGCGATATGCAGTTCCAGTGTAATAGAGTATTGTATGACTACAGGACGTGGTCTGCATTTCCGGTTATTTTGTTTCGTATCGTGTTTAAGATGCCAAAATATTTGGCTGACCCCTTTTTGAATCGTAAATTTTTAAAATGCGTTCGCTTTTACGCCCTGAGCTGAATTCACCTGAATTACCAGGTGGAATTTTATCTAGGTAGTTATTATTTTGATTTGGAGAAACAGTTTGTTCAACTCCCGTGAATTGATCCGAGTACGGGCTTAGTATTTAATGTAACAAAGCGCGACTCTCGTTACTCAGGGCTTCGCGTATCATGGAACTAATAAGAGATTGGAGTGGGGGGTTCATAATAGGAGAGGTTGAGGGTTGATTGGCTTGATTCGCTTGATTCACATGAGCAGATTGGACAACTTCCGTTTCATGAGCGGCGGCTTGATCAAGCACAGAAGGTATTAAAATAGTTTCGTTATTCATTTTAAAGACAGTTCGAGATAATCAGGTAAATATTACGATATTTTTCACACACAATAAATCAAGAAAATTTATGTAAATGTATTCTTAATATTTAAGGGGATGGGCCTATGCACACGAGGCAATGTCCTTGATCGCGCTCACCATGGCCAGCTGCCAAGGCTATCCTCTTCCGTGCATAGGTCAAGTTGACATACAGCCTCCCCGTGACGCCCCTTGGATCACAGCATCCGCTGTGTGGTGAACCAGGGTATGCAGCGACTGGCCTACCAGTCTGTAGGTTGTGCGTGAGGCTAACTCCCTCACCACAAAAAATAATCGAGCTCAGGAACGAGAATATGCCTCGGATATCGACGGATCCAATGTTGACGACCCCAGCAAACGTACAAAGGACAACGATTTTCGGTTCTGCACGTGTAATGTGAGGTCTCTTAACAGACCACGTGCTGCCGAACAACTTGCGGAGGCTCTTGACTGCTACAAAGCAGATATTACCGCCATCCAGGAAGTGCGGTGGGATGGGCCGGGCAGAAAGAAGATGAAGAACTGCGACATATACTACAGCGACTGCTACAGGGAAAGAAGGCAGCGTCTATTCAGATGCGCATTTGTTGTTCGGGGCAGACTTAGGCAAAAAGTCTTAAGTTACGATCCCGTAAGCGAACGCCTCATGACAATCCGCATCAAGGCTAAATTCGGGAACATCAGCCTGATATGCGCTCACGCTCCGACAAAAGAGAAGGATGACAGCAGAAAAGATGATCTCCTAGAAAGAACACACAATCGATGACCCAGCTATGACACCAAGATCGTTCTAGGAGATTTTAATGCTCAGCTGGGGAAAGAGGAAATCTTTGCAGGCGTCATCGGGAAACATAGCCTGCGTGACACCACCTCCGGAAACGGACTCAGGCTGTTGGACTACGCCGCGGGGCGGAACCTTTCTGTGAGCAGTACTGGGTTCCCACATCTCAACATCCATAAAGGAATCTGACGATCCCCTGACCAATCAACCGTCAACCAGATTGATCACGTTGCGATCGACGTCAGACACTGCTCCAACATTCTTGATGTCCGAACATTCTGAGGCGCTAACATCGACTCGGATCATCACCTTGTTGTAGCCAAGGTAAGAACCCGGATATCGAGAGAACAACGGAGTCGAAATAGGCCAAAACGGTTTGACGTCGGAAGGCTACAATCGCAACATGTCGCTGGGATCTCTGCAAACCGAGTCTCCCTGAAACTCTCCAAAAGTCCGACGCTGCCTGCACAAACAATAGAAAAAGAATGGAACCGTTGTCAAAAAGCCATCAAAGAAGTTGCCACTGATGTGCTGGGTTTCAGGCCACCGCATAGAAGGAACCCATGGTTTGGCGTCGAGTACAGGCAGGCACATGCAGCTAAACAGGAGACTTACCAGGCAACGCTGCATCGGACAACGAGAGCTGTTCGTAACCTCTACGAACAGAAAAGAAGGGAAGAGAACCGGCTTCTCATAAGGAAAAAGAGATAGCATGAGAAGCGCGCGGTCGAAGATATGGAGAGGTGTTCTTTCAGGAATGAAATCCGAAAGTTTTACCAAAAGGTGAAACAGCTATCAGGTGGATATAGGGTTCGGATCGAAGCCTGCCGGGACCAAAATGAAAACCTCGTAGTAGAGTCGCAATCGATGCTGAGATTCCCGAAAGATCAGTTTTGCAGACTTTTAAACGGCGATGATGGAACAAGTCCCGCTGTTAGGCAGAATGGTCCACTTAATTTGGACGATGATAGGTAAGAATTCCGTCCCCCCGACTTAGACGAGGTCAAGATAGCAATATCGAGACTGAAGTCGAATATGGCTGCTAGTGCGGATGGACTGTCCGCAGATCTGCTTAAAACAGCTGGAGATGACCTGGTTGGGCGCATGCACCAGCTCATCTGTAAGATATGGTCGGAGGAAAGCATGCCCGATGAGTGGAATCTCAGCGTCGTCTGTTCGGTCCACAAGAAAGGAGACCCCTTCGACTGCGCCAACTATCGAGGGATTAGTCTCCTTAATATCGCATACAAGATCCTTTCTGCCGTACTGTGTGAACGCCTAAAACCGTCTGTCGACCACCTGATTGGCCCTTATCAGTGTGGTTTCAGGCCAGGGAAGTCCACAATCGACCAAATCTTCGCACTACGGCAGATCTTGCAAAAGACCCAAGAAGTGCAAAGCGACACTCACCACCTAATCGTCGATTTCAAGGCCGCATACGACAGTGTGTATAGAGACGAGCTATACAGTGCCATGTCTAGCTCTGGCATTCCTACCAAACTCGTCAGATCGTGTAGGATGAAGATGGAGAACTCTCGCTGCTCCGCACTGTCATATCACTTCTTTAACATCGTCCTTGAGAGGGTCGTGCGAAACTCACAGGTCAACACCAGAGGCACGATCTTCCAAAAGTCAGTTCAATTTTCAGCTTACGCCGACGACATTGTCGTGATAGGACGAACTCAGCGAGCCGTCAATGACGCGTTTGCTGGCATTGAAGCGGAAGCGGCTAAAATGGGTCTGGTGGTAAACGAGGGAAAAACGAAGTACATGCTATCATCAAGGAAGGACACACAACATCGGCGTCAGAGCGTCACACTAGGCAGCAGAAACTTCGAGGTAGTCAAGGACTTCGTCTATCTCGGCTCCGCGGTAAATAGGCTCAACAACACCAGTACCGAAATCAAAAGCAGAATCACTCTTGCCAATCGCTGTTTCTTTGGGCTCAAGAGGCAATTGAGTAATAAAGCCCTCTCTCGAAAGACTAAGCTTGCTTTATATAACACCTTGATCATCCCAGTCCTACTTTATGGCGCGGAAACCTGGACACTAATAAAAGCGGATGAGGATGCCCTTGGTCTTTTCGAGAGAAGTTCTGCGTGCGATTTTTGGTCTTGTTTGCGTTGAAGGCATCTGGAGGAGAAGAATTAACGACGAATTTTGTCGGCTGTACAACGACATGCGCCTATTCAAGTGTCTCCGGAAACTACGCTTAAGATGGCTAGTCCATGTAGAGCGTATGGACACCACTGCTCCGGCCCGAAAAGTCTTCGAATCTGAGCCATTGGGGCAACGCAACCGACGACGGCCCAAGATAAGGTGGCGCACGCAAGTGGAGAAGGACCTCAACCAACTTGGAGTGCGCAACTGGCGGCAGCTGGTGAAAGACCGTGCTGGCTGGAGAGGCATGTTGATTGAGGACCAAGTTCACCCCGGACTGTAGCGCCGCAAGAAGAAGAAGAAGAAGTATTCTTAATATTTATATAAATAATTATAATAATACAATAGGTGTAATATAATAATATAAATTCTTATAGTACTATGATGATTCTCATCTTTCCAGTGGTGGTGGCTAGCTGCTACTTCTGTTTTACTCTCGTTATTTGGGGGCCTTTGAATTTTTCCACGCACTTTTACACTACACTTTTAGTCTCTTCCTTGACACTGTTTGAGGGTTTTTTCTTGACACTGCTTGAGGGTCTTTTTCGCGACGTAGAATGTATTTTGTCACTTACACTTCACGTTCGCGACGGGTTTCGGGACATAAGCACTTTTTTCGATTTCTTGCACTACTTGAGGGCTTTTAATCGTTTTTAACACGGGTCTGAAACTTGCACTACTTTAAAGCTTTTTTCCGACGCTCGGGCGCCAATTAAACAATTATTACTATATTTTACTTAAGAAAACATTTATTTAACTTTTTTAATTCGGGCATAGGTTACCCTTACACTTTAACTTATGACTGAATATGAATAAAATTATCGCTACCTTTAATACCTAATTATTGCTGTCGCTGCGATCTGGCACATCGGCATGAGCAGCGCATCGATCGTGGGAACGCAGCTGACGTTGTGATTTCATGACCGGTGTTTGGTTCTGCAAGCTTGCTGATGAATGAAACGCGTGCTGGGTTTGTCTGCGCATGTTATGTATGGTATATATATGGTAAGTAACTGTTTTAACATAGTGAGGAAGTTAACATAGTAGGCCACGACCATTATATAATAGTCAAGCAGAGGAGTTCGCTGCATACATTGGTTCGCTGCACAACGCGTGTTGTAATGGCTATCTAGGGGGCGTCAGGAAGGTGCGGTATGTTAACTTAACTTGTGTATAATCAAGGGTAGTTTTGGTAGCTCGCCATGTTGAGCGGGATCAACCACCTTTTTCTTGTTTGTAATGCCCATGTCCTCTTTGAAATATGTTACCTAAATTGACGCAGGTTCAACGCTTAACACAATACGTGATAAGCCAACGGAATCCCAGGAAATCCCTTCTGATAATAATAAATGTTAATATCTTGACTGGTCGGTACACGGTTTCTCTCGAAATTCACATCCCTCCACCAGATGAGTTTAATATTCCACCCGATGGCTAAGCTCGACGGAAAGTACAACGGCTTAGAAATAAAGATTGTCAATTTATCATAGGAATATGCACATAAACATATACAAATGAATACTAAATCTAAATAACCTATTAATATATAATTGAAATGCTATACGGATTTAATGAAATTTCGTTTTTATAACCTATTAAGTCATCAGTATAATATTTTGAGTTAGATTACTTTAACATAGGAACATAGCTATTCAGATTTGGGTAATGAATCATTGTATAGTTCCGAAATAAAATTCAATTCAAGTATAGATAATCTTAATATATTTTAATATTTTTATATAACCTGTTAATTTTTACTTTTATTGGATTCAGAAATAATGTTACTCAGGTTTAACGAAACCATTTAAGATATGCAAGAAGCTTTACTGCCTCCTTGAAGTAAAGGGTGATTTTTTAAAAGCTATAGGAAGGTTTTTTTTTAAAAAAAAACTCATAAAATTCAGGAAAATGCATGAAATATTTATTTGAATCGATACTACGAACCATATAATTTAATGTTGTGGTCGCCGTGGCGTAGTGGTAAGTGCGTCGACCGCCGCGCAGAAAGTCTGGGTTTGATTCCCGGACGGGGCACCTCGCATTTTTTCACTGCACCACCTCTTTCGAGTTGCTGACAACGCTCAAAGAGTTTCAACTGTCTATGAAAAGCTTCTCAAATCTGGCCGTTCGGAGTCGGCGAAAAACTGTAGGTCCCTTCTGCTCGTAAGAGAACAGTAGCACGCACAACACGAGTATATGTTGCAGAAGCTAGGCCCTGGTCCGCTATGGGCTGTAGTGCCACCCAATTATTATTGTTATTATAATTTAATATTTGAAGATTATTTCATGCAAATGTTGACCTTGACTGCGACTCAAATGGAATATCCGCTTAGTCCAATTTTGGCATACTCTAATTAATGCATTAATGTTGTCTTCCAATGCGTCAATTGAAGCGGGCTTGTCTGCTAGACATGAGCTTTAACATAGCCCCACAAAAAAAGTTTAAAGGCGATAAATCGCACAATCTAAGCGGCCAAATTACCGGTCCCGAACGTGAAATAAAATGTTGACACCGTCTTATTAAAACTACATGTCATGCAAGTCAAGTTTTTTTTTTGACAAAAAAAGTTGGATATCATCTCACAGTAGCGCTCACCATTCACAGTAACGTTACGATTCGCATCATTTTTGAAGAGGTACGGTCCAATGATGCCACCAGCCCACAAACCGCACCAAACTGTAACTTTTTCTGGATGCATTGGTAGCTCTTGCAATGCTTCTGGCTGATATTCACTCCTTCAAAATCGACAATTCTGCTTATTTACGTGCCCATTGAGCCAAAAATGAACTGACCATGAAATGGAACAAGCGCGAGTTACATACTCTTACCCCACGATCTTATTGGTGCGGCCAATGTCGCCTTAGCAAATTATATGTCAGCACACAGGTGAATCGAATTTGTTGTGCTGACGCAAAACGATTGCACTACCACACTCCGGTATGACAACGATTGCACCATTGGAGTGCATGAACTCATTTTGCTGATGCGACAACAGCGGCAACGAACTGAGTATGCTGATATATGTATATCGATAAGTATGTTATTAGAATTGTATTTATATCCTCGGAATTAATAAAAATCAGTGTTTTATTAAACGTAATTGGCGCAGTCGACGGAGACAAGTATCCAAAGATTCTAATCAAGAACCTAATCCAGAACCCATATAAAGGAATAGTGATCTGTGATCCCTTTTTTTAAGTGATAAAAGTAAAATGACTGTCATCAGTCAGGAAGCAAAGTTGAGGAACTAAAGCAAAGATCGAAGTTCTCAAAAAAATCATTGAACGTCAAGAGGATGCACTGACTAAACAGCAGCCGAATCCAGAATAACATTCAAGATAACAGGAAAACGAGTCATGGTTAAGTGCTAATGAAATCGTGCATCAGTTTCGACAGCTCAAAGCTTTAGAAAAAGGACAGTGTTGGCATTTTTTAGCTCTGTGGAAGATGATGTGTTCAAATAATAAGCAATTATTAAACTTCGGCCTAAACATAATAAAAAACGAAAATATACTAGGAGATACTGGAGACGTGATCAGAGAACTGGGAGTCGATGCACCGCGGGAGGACATCAAGGCAAAACTGAAGGAGCTACTCGGACCGAAGACAAGTTACGGAGTATATACTCCGTATATATAGTATATACAACAAGTATCGTAACATCAAAGTAAGCACTTTAAGAGATTTATAAAGACCCGATAGCATAGATAAAGATTTATTTAATGTACTGATAGATAAAATCGATACTCCTTACAGAATTCACATGAATGAACACTGCACAATTAACCAATTACTAACAAAATATTCAGAAATAAGAGCACTAGACGACACAAGGGCGATTAATGACAAATAAAGGAAATCAGATAACACTAACCAAACACAAATCGCAAGAAGTACAAACACTTATTCAAATTTTAGACATACACAGCCTAGCATTCAGTTAACAAACCATTCCAAACAAAGCAATAACCAAACCCGCAAAACGTACAGTTCGGTAACACATACACCAGAAATCCTAGGGCAATAAACTATCCTTCGTATATTATGGAAGATAGATAGATAGATAGGATCATCCCACAATTCAGATGATGAGTTAAATTTTTTAATATCGCCTCAAAATCCAAATTACCCATAGTGTCAGTTACCATTGGTAGGATTAAAATTAGATGCCTAATAGATACAGGTTCTACCACTAGCCTTCTTAAGGACAGTTGTTTTATAGACCAGTTCCCAAATATTCTTTTGCATACCCCATGTTTTCATAAAACCCTAAACGGGACAAATAAAGTAATATATACAGTCACAATATCGTTTCCTGAGGAATTCAATTCATTATTGGGCAAAACTTCCTCACTGCATGCAAAGGGATTATTAACAACGAACACGGATATATATATATAATTGGAAATAAGTTTTATTTTCTAGAATAAAATTATCCTATAAATATCGAGACCGTTTGCAGTTTAAAAATACTCAAAGAAAAAGAACTGAAGAATAACTTCAATCTTGATCATTTAAGTACGGAGGAGAAGAAAGCTATTTCTGAGTTGCTCGGAAATTTAAAATATCTATTTTTTCAACGATGGAGATGTTTTATCCGCAGCAACCGATATCTGCCATGAAATTATAACAACCTCAGATAAGCCTTTATACACCAAAGCTTATAGATATCCACAGGTTCATGAAAAGGAGATTGAATCTCAAATAGCAGAAATGCTGAAGAAAAACACTATAAGGGAGAGTTATTCTCGTTATAATAGTCATTTGTGGATAGTAGAAAAAAGAATGGTCAATTCAGGAAAAAATAAATACAAAATCGTGATCGACTACCGCCAATTGAAAAATTTCACGGTAGATGAATTCCTTATTCCAAATTTATCAAAATTCAAAATTTATCAAATTCTGGTTAGAGAAGAGGACAGAAAAAAAACTACCTTTTCTACACCGTCTGGGCGCTATGAATTTATTCGAATGCCATTTGTGCTTAAAAATGTCCCATCAACGTTCCAAAGGTTAAATAATAAAGTTCTGAAAGTGATATTTCATGCTTTGCGAAAAGCCCAATTAAAGATCCAAGTCGACAAGCGCGACTTTCTAAAGAAAGAAACGCAACGATTTGACTTAACCCTAGCAAAGTGTCTATTATAAATGACAATGCAAGTAACAATGCAATCGGAGCGGTTTTATCTCAAGATGAGCATCCAACTGCATATGCATCGAGACCTTTAAATAAACATGAAACGAACTATGCCCTTGTAGAAAAAGAACTGTTGGCCATAGTCTGGGCCGTGAAATATTTTCGACCGTATGTTTTTGGGAAAGAACTCGATCTGGAAAGTGATCACCAACTTATAAAGTGGCTTATGACTAAGTATTCTGGCAAATACATAAGTCCAAGACTACATAGATGATTAGTTACTTTGGGCGAGTACAATTTCAAACTAGAATATGTATATTAAGGGGAAAAGTAATTTTATTGTTGATTTTGTTAGTAGAATCAAAAATGATGAATTAAATAATATCAAAACATGTGATTCAATGTATGCAAACATAAATGATCATAAGCACTCAGACATCCAAGTCCAAAAAATACTTGTTGAAGAATTTTCTGCCAACTCACATGTAAAGTTTGTCAAATGCTCTAAGCGAGTAGTAGTTACAGAAAACATCGATGAATTAAAAAAAACAGATTGATCTTTTTCATTCATTCCAGGTCATTCCGGCATAATCGCTTCCGAAAATTGTTAACCCAAAACTTAAAGAACACGTATACACAATTTGAAACAACTGTGAAATTTGCAAAAAACGATCGCAAACCCAATCAAAGCGAAATTTCATGTAACCGAAACTCCAAAAACCATTAACGAAATTGTCTATGTTGACACATATGTTAACCCAAAACATTCCCTTTTAATATTCATTGATGTGGGATATCAACCTAACAATGAGCCATCACCCAAGACAAACAAACAACGAGGAGACAACGGAATGCGAACTAGCAGGACAATCATTCGACAAGCAGTATACAGAACACAAGCAACACACAGAACACAAGTAATATATAGAACACAAGTAGTACACATACAAGCATAACACACAGCGCGAGACAAAACGCGCCCATTTAAATATCAGCCGCACGCGGGTTAAGATCATCCACGCATACAACATACATTCGTTTAAATAAAAATTAATTTCATATGTAATTTGTAAAGTTAAGTGAATTAATTATTTAAATAAAAACTCGACATTCCCATCCTCTCACGGATAGAAATAATAAATTGTAGAAAATATTTAACTGTTCTTATTCACAAAAAGTAAAATTTGAAAATTCGTATTTGACAACGAATTCAACACAATGAAAATTCGAACCTTTCGAAAATCGTGCAACAAAGCCAAAAAGCCATGCTGGCAATAGTGACGTAGAAAGATTAAATAATACAATCGCAGACAAAATAAGAACTTTAAGTATAGAGAAGAAAAATCGAATTACAGTGCAAATGAGCCGATCTATAATATTCTACAATTTAACATTCCACAGTTCCATAAAGTGTACGCCACCAGAAGTACAAAACTTTCAAGTAGATCATAACTTGATTTGCAAGAGACTACAGGAAGCAAAAGCAATTGAGAAAGACAATAGAACACGAGAAACATATCAGGAAAACAGAAGAATGGGATTCATTAAAAACTACAAGAATCTCAGACACAAAGAAACACCCAAATTTAGGAAAGCAAACCTCAATAAAATTCACACATATAATATTAAACGACCTCTTAAATTATCAGGTAATACTCACTCACACCTGTTGTAAATAATAATAATAATTGAGTGGCACCACAGTCCACAAGGGACCAGGGCCTAGCTTCTACAAAAACTACTCGTGTTGTTCGTGCTACTGTTCTCTTACGAGTAGAAGGGACCTACAGTTTTTTGCCGCGAGAAAATGCTAGGTGTCCCGTCCGGGAATCGAACCTAGACTTTCTGCGCGGCGGTCGAATCACTTACCACCTGTTCTTACTCACTCTAATATCGAAATCGCGTCAGACTCTACGAACTGAAAGAATGCTGAAGTAAGTATGGGTAATGAAGAAATCGTTAGAAGATATTATATATTACTTTTTGCTTATCAGGCCGGCGACCCATGAAGGGTCAGAGCCTGAGCAATTGCTGCCTTCCGTCGCTGACAGTCCTGGGCACGCTGCTTCCAGTCATCAAGGCCAAGCTGTCTTACATCCGCGATGAGTTGGTCTCTATACCGGAGATTCGGTCGTCCTCTTCTTCTCGAACCAGGAGGCTCCGATTCGAAGACCCTCTTCGCTGCGTTGCTGTCCATGCGTTCGATGTGGCCGAGCCAGTGTAGTCGACGGATTTTTGCCTTCCGTACTACATCCACATCCTGGTACAGCTCGTAGAGTTCGCGGTTATGTCTTCTCCTCCATTCACCTTCCTCGCAGACGGAACCATATATCCGACGTAGAATTTTTCTTTCGAAGGCACCAAGAATCTGCTCTGCAGACTTGCTTATCGTCCAGCTTTCAGCTCCATAAAGCAGGACTGGTAGTATAAGGGTCTTGTAGAGCAAGACTTTGGTCTTTCGAGTCAGAAGTTTTGACCCCAGTTGTTTCCGCAAACCGAAGTAGCATCGGTTGCCAAGGGTGGTTCTACGTCGGATCTCCACTGTGGTGTTATTTGTGGAGTTAACGTTTGCACCGAGGTAGACAAACTCCTTTACTACCTCAAAACTATAATTGTCGATACATAAATTATATTATATTATATATTACTACATATTATTCAACCCAACGAAATACTCGATCTACTGAATATATTCAACTCAACCATAAGCGAAATAGATATAAACATAGACCGGAAAAATCTCCTAATGGAAGAAATTGAAAATATCAGAAACAAAGTTCTGATTATTATTCATATGTATAAGAGGGGTCTACTTAATATCGTCGGTAAAACCTTCAAATGACTGTTCGGTACACTAGATGATGAAGATGTACAAACTATAGAGAATCGTTTTTCAACCGTAGACGGAAATAATCACGAGTTAATTACAACAGTAAACCAGCAGGTTAGAATTAACACTAAATTAAACAACAGTATTTTCGAATTAAAGCGTATAATTGAGCTGGATATACAGAATATATTAGAAAGACTTAACAGATTCGAATGTATATCTTTACGCCTCCAAACTGAAACCTTTTATTTCGAACAAATGTTAAACTTAAGCACTCGCAAGGAGAAAGGTGAAAATATACAACAAAATATAGCTTTAGCTAGAATCGGACTCTTACATCCCAATCTATTAACCAATGGAGAAATTACGAATTATGGAGAAACTCTTAAATATTCGTACAGGAGTTGCTGTTTTTGATGGAAATAATATAATTTTTGTTATCAAGATATCTGCTGAAATGCTTACTACCAATAAGAAATTTTTGATTCTAATTCCAAATGAAACACACATGGAAATAGTTTCTGAGACTTGAATTTATTGCCGAGATAGGCAAAACACCCTATAGATTCGAAGACAACAAATCAGTAAAAGAATTGAAAAAGAGTAAAAATTGTATTTTCGAAAACACACTTTAGAACAAATCATCGAAATTGATCATACTACAGTAATAGCTAAGAATATGAAAGAAACTGTATTTCATAGTACTTGCGATGAAAGAAATTTCACATTAAATGGAAATTGCCTATTTTCTTTCAATAACTTCACTATCTCTATTAAAAACACATTTTTTTCCAACCAAATATCAGAATACAAAGATACATTTTTCATTCCTAAAACTAACAACACTCCTGAAATTGTAACGAAAATAACTTTAGAAGACATTATTTTAAAACAGGAATCTAAAATAAAAGCTATTGACGAGCTGAAATTTCATAAAACGGTTCACTATAGTTTTATAAGTAGTATGTTAAATATCTTGATCATACTTTCCACCTTTTTAATAATAATTAAAAAAAAAAGAAACAAAAAATTAATATAGTTAGTCAATGTAGGATTTTCTATTCTACAATGTAACAACTTCAATTTCAATATATTATCATACATGTATTAAATTGTCTTCATTAATTTCATTGCGATTGCGTTGTGCGAACGTTTGACGACGAATGCCCTGTTTGGTTCGTTTTGTACCTACTGTTCCTAGCTCGTTTGTGTTTTTTGTCGGTGGCGACAGTTGGGTAGCGGCCCCTCTTTTATGTGATCGATGTCTCGTGTTGTTTTCGCATGTGCGTAATGCAAATATATGCGATGTGTTTCTGCGTAGTACATATGTGCGTATGTGTCTATTCTCTTGATTGGTTAGTTCGAGAGTTGTTTGTCTTGTGTTGTTTTCGTACCGTAGCCTCGTCGCCTGATTATAAACTGTTTTGTCGTTTGTTATGTTTTGTGATATTTATATCGCGTCGTTGTCTGTCCTTTTGCTCCTATCCCACAGTCGGCCCTCCTGACGGTAAATTCGACCCGAATAATGAATTGCATTCCTTCATATTTTCTGCCACGGTCGTTGTCGTTTGTGGCCCTTCTTGTTCTCCAACTTTCAACACGTCATATCGTTCATGGTTCAATTTCCTTACGATTTAATAGGGTCCAAAGAGCTTCGGCTCTGGGTGATGTGGGAACAGGGTAGGCACTGATTGGTATCAACCTGGCGATGCCCAGCTGTTGTTACTGTTTCCCACACATCAACTGTGCGTTTAGTACCTCCACGTTGGTAGCCACCGGGTACTGGTTGTTGTTCATCCGAACTCAACTTGCTAAACCTATAAGTGCGACCTCCGCCCAAGAGGTATAAAAAGGGCCTGGTCCTCCAGGTTGGGGGTGTGCGTCGGGGTAACTGCCCGGCCACATTTAAAATATAAGTTCCGAAACAACCGAATGCCTCGGATATGGATGGATACACTGTTGACGACACTCGCAATCGTACAAAGGACAATGACTTACGGATCTGCACGTGGAATGTGAGGTCCCTAAACAGACCACGTGCAGCCGATGAACATGCGAAGGCCCTGGACTGCTATAAAGCAGACATTACCGCAATCCAGGAAATGCGGTGGGATGGGCCGGGCAAGAGAAGATTGAGAAACTGCGACATATACCACGGCGACTGCTGCAGGGAGAGAGGGAAACGCTTATTTGGATGCGGTTTTGTTGTTCGAGGCAGACTTAGGCAAAAAGTATTAAGCTTCCAATACATAAGCGAAAGCCTCATAACAATCCGCATCAAGGCTAAGTTCAGAAATATAAGCCTCATATGCGCCCACGCCCCGACAGAGGAAAAAGATGACAGCAGTAAAGAAGACTTCTATCACCTCCTAGAAAGGACATACGATCGATGCCCCAGCTACGACACCAAGATCGTTCTAGGAGATTTCAACGCTCAGCTGGGAAGAGAAGAAGTCTTTGCTAAAGTCATCTGAAGACACAGCCTGCACGCCAACACCTCCGGAAACGGACTCAGGCTAGTTGACTTCGCCTCGGGGCGAAATCTCTCTGTGGCCAGCACGCGGTTCCCACATCTCAACATTCATAAAGGGACCTGGCGATCACCTGGTCAATCAACCGTCAACCAGATTGATCATGTTGCGATCGACGTCAGACACTCCTCCAGTATTCTCGATGTCCAAACATTCCGAGGTGCAAACATCGACTCGGATCATTTCCTTGTTGTAGCCAAGGTAAGAACCCGGATATCGAGAGAGCAACGGAGTCGAGACAGGCTAAAACGGTTTGACGTCGGAAAGCTACAATCGCAGCCGATCGCTAGAGCCTTTACCGATCAATTCTCCCTGAAACTGTCTCAAAGTTCGACGCTGCCTGCACAAACAATAGAAGACAAATGGAAACGTTGTCAAGAAGCCATCAAAGAGGCAGCCACTGATGTGCTGGTTTTCAATCCACCACCTAAGAGGAACCCATGGTTTGACGACGAATGCAGGCAGGCGCATGCAGCCAAACAGGAAGCTTACAAGGCAACGCTGCATCGAACGACGAGAGCTGTTTGTGAGCTCTACAAACAGAGAAGAAGGGAAGAGAACCGGCTTCTCAGAAGAAAAAAGAAAGAGCACGAGAAGCGCGCGGTCGAGGAAATGGAGAGGTGCTCTGGCAGGAATGACGTCCGAAATTTTACCGCAAGATAAAACAGCTATCTGGCGGTTACAAGCCTCGGACTGAAGCCTGCCGGGACCAAAATGGACAACTGGTGGTAGAGTCGCAGTCGGTGCTGAAAATCTGGAAGGATCATTTCTGCAGACTCCTAAACGGCGATGACGACACAAATCCCGCTGTTAGGCAGAATGTTCCACTCAATTTGGACGATGATGGACAAGAATTCCGTCCCCCCGACCTCGACGAGGTCAAGATAGCAATATCGAGACTGAAGTCGAACAAAGCTGCTGGCGCGGATGGACTATCCGCAGAGCTGTTCAAAGCGGCTGGGGATGAGCTGGTTGGGTGCATGCACCAGCTCATCTGTGAGATATGGTCGGAGGAAAGCATGCCCGACGAGTGGAATCTCAGCATCGTATGTCCGGTCCACAAGAAAGGACTATCGAGGGATCAGTCTCCTTAATATCGCATATAAGATTCTCTCTGCCGTATTGTGTGAGCGAGAACCACGAACTGTATGGGCTGTACGGCGGCATGAACCTAGTCAAGCGTCTACGGATACAACGCTTAAGGTGGCTAGGCCATGTAGAGCGGATGGACAACACTGCTCCGGCCCGAAGAGTCTTCGAATCCGAGCCACAGGGACAACGCAACAGAGGACGTCCTAGACTGAGATGGCGCACACAAGTGGAAAAGGACCTCAACCAACTTGGAGTGCGCAACTGGAAGCAGCTGGCAAGAGATCGTGCTAGCTGGAGAGGCATGTTGGTTAAGGCCCAAGTCCACCCCGGACTGTAGCGCCATCCGAAGAAGAAGAAGAAAGAGCTTCGGTCGTAGCTTTATTCCAGAGGGCATTCCAGGTGGCCTATTTGGTAACTCTTCGCCGGTACTCTCTTTCGGTCAAATGATTTTTTATTTTTTCTTTTAATCGCTTGAATATTCCCATGTACTTCTTCGTTCAATTCTTCGATGCTCTCTTCTAGCAACAACTCTTGAAGATCGGCTAGCATAGGCACTACGATTCTATGAATAATCTCGACCTGACCGTTTCCTCGGGGAACCGCTGTCGCGATCATTAAATGTTGAATATTCTCGTCCTCACAATAATTTGTGAAAGCCTTGGAGGTAAATGCTGACCCTCGATCAGATATGATTCTCCTTGTATTCCCGAACGTTACCGCTTGTCTCCTCAACTTCTCGCTGACCTCCTGTGAACCCGTGCTTTTCGTTGGATGCAGCTAAACAAATTTGGAAAACGCGTCGACCACAACGAAAATGTGATTGTACATACTATGAGTCTGCTCCATAGGTCCAAGATGGTCAATGTGATAGGTTCTCAATTTTCGGTCTTCTTTATTTATTGGATCCAAGTAACCCTCCTTCCTTTTCGCTTTCGACTCCAAAATCAAACACTTGATGCAACTCTTTACAATTTCAGCGGCCTTACATACTATAGTAGGAATGTAGTATGTTCTTTCTAACAACTCTTGCGTCCTTTTACTGGAATAATGTCCTTGCTGGTGCGCAATACTAATAATCTCCTTCTCCATAGACGTTGGTAATGCAATGAGTTCGTTGACTGGGTCTTTGCGCAAATCTCCTGCCTTCAGGTAAAAATCCTCGTACTCGCTACCTCCCTCTGGTATCTTCCTTACGGCACGAATCCAGTCATCTTTTAGCTGAGCTTCCTTTAAGCAGTGGTTGATAGAATGTCTCACTAACAGACTCGCGACCCGACTCAACGCATCAACATACCTCATCTTCGTAGCCGGCCTATGCTCGATTACATAATCAAATTCTTAAAGGAACATCGCCCACCACGACACTCTTAACGGAACGTCTTCCTTGCGCCTAGTCATTGCGAAGGCATTACAGTCCCTCACTATCTTGAATCTTAATCCCAGGATAAACACCCTCATACGAGTGATACTTCTCTTTGACCAAAGTCGTCTTTCGGCTCATGTACTGGATTGGATGATATTGCCGATCTTCTATGTCCATCTGCAGTAACACTGCACCATATTCAAACTTGCTCGCATCTGTATGGTTTTTTTTTTTTGCAATTTGTGTTTATTTAATTCATGTTACTTATATGCTAGACAAAATTACTTAAAGCTAGCTTAATTAGGTGAAACATATTCTTAGCCTATCTTACTGACCCTATGCAGGTACTCTCAATTATTTGATTGAACTTAATCTACCTTAAAGTAACTTAACCTAACCTAAGAATATAATGTATGTAAAGCTACATCAAACTATGTCCGTAACGTAATACGGACGCGTGCACCAGGGCTTATGCATCATGTATATGCTTCACCTTCACCTTCACCTTTTTTTATTTTTTTTTTTGCATCTGTATGGTTCTCCGTGGTTGCATTCGGGTTGAACAATTTCAACACTGGTGCCGTGGATAACGCCAATTTGATTTGTTGAAAGGCTGCCAACTGTTCGGCTCCCAGTTTGAAAATCGATCTTCCTTCTCAAAAATTGACACTTCCTCCAATGTATGCGCAGTCCATACTCGGCTGCAACGCTGAGAACTAACTTCAGCTTCTATACATCCTTCGACGGAATTACTTACGGCTATCGCTCCTGTTTCGATTAATGTCCGAAGCACAGCAAAACGAACCTCCCAAAAACTGCCGGTGAGTTCGAGATACCGAAAGGAGCTTGAATGAACTCATACTGACCTTCAGGAGAAACGAATGTTGTATATTTTCTTGGTCCCGGATCAACTCGAACGTGGAAAAATCCGTTTTCGAGGTCCAGCGTCGTGAAAACATTCGCTCCTTGGAGCCTGTCCAACACGTCGTCGATGAGAACCATTGGAAAATTGTCCCTAAGAATCTTTTCATTCAGTTTCCTGAAGTCGCAGCAAAGCCTATTTGTACCATCATTCTTCGCAGCCAGAACAGTCGGTGAGGCATACTCAGACACACTTGGCTGTATTATTCGTTGCTCCAACCACTGGTTTATCTGTGGTCGCACAATCTCCTTGTCCGCAGGTGCAAACCGTCTGCACCTCTGGTAAACCGGAACTTCGTCTTTAAAAATTATTTTCATCTCCACAGGTGACCTCATACGTACTTCTGGTGAATATTTCTCAATCATCTTCAACAGCTTCTTTCGAATGACCTCTTCCACATGGTCCAGCTCCACGCCAACCTCGTTCACAAACTCCTTTTCCTTTGCTGACAGACAAGCTCCAAGCTCAAGCACTCCAACGCACTCACCAGTGCTTCGACGACTCTCGTCACAGCTCCCTTCTTTACTCGCAGCTCCATCGCTGCCTTCACCGATACTGCCAACAGTATCTACTCGGCCACTGCTACATCCATCTCGATAGTGTCTTTGTCAGCCAAATTCCTTAAACTTCCTTCTTCTTAAACTCGGCGCCTTCTGCTGTTATCATCGTGTCAACCTCACTCAAAACGTTATTCCCAATAACCGCTGAGTACTGCATATCATGTTCTCGCACCACATGAAAATTCACCTTAACTTCCAATCCGTCTATTTCTAGATCGACCCAGAAACTTCCTAACGTTAGAATCCTATTCTCTCCAATTCCCGACAAACTTCTGCGGCTGCCAGTATCCCAATGCCGAAACTCCAATGTTCATGCACGTCATACTCTCGAATATTCGATTCGATCCGCCTCAGGAAATGACTCCACTCTTTTGCCCGTTAATGCAGCGGGAACATCGCTTCTCCTATCCGCAATTTGCTTCTGTTGCTTCTCGTCGTTACTGCAGCACTCTGAAGTACGATGACCTGGTTGTCCACATCTGATGCCCTTGTACACTTGCCTCTTTTGTTGAACTGTACAATTTCTGGCGATATGCGTCAAGTCTTCGCATCTAATACACGCTCTTCCGCCCCTTTCTGGCTTTACCGATGGTTGCTCTCTAACCGGATTCAACTGATGTCCGCTAGACGGTGTTCGGTGACTTTCCCTTAGGGATGACGCCTCTTGGTTGGGGCCACGCAGCTTCTCGTACACTACAAGTTGAACTTTGAGATGACCGATGTCCTTCGCTTGGTACAGCACAGCTTTATTTGCCTGGAATCGGGAATTTCATCAATAAAATTTCCGATCAGACTCTCCTCGTCCAAGTCGATGGTATTGCCAATCTCCATTAAGCAATACAAATACTCGCGACATGTCTCGGATGTCCTATTCTGACGGTTTTGAAGAAGCCGATGAACATCTGCAGGTGATGGTTGACTGCCAAACTCTTCTCTAAGTGCGTGCTCCAACCCACTCCAGCTTTTCTCACCCTTTAAACTTCTGCTGAAGAGCTTAGCGGCTCCTCTCAGAAGCTGTTTCACGTAAACATAGCGTTGGATATTATCCTAATCAACCGTAGCGGCGGTCTCCTCAAACTCAAGGATCCATTGACTAACATCAGGGTGTTCCGTTTCATCAAACGTAGACAAAGAACCTTCAACGTCCCGAAGAGTGAACAAACAAATTTAAAGTAGTAGTTCAAACTATTTGTTTAAATGTAATCCTTAATCTCAAACTTGCCAATCCACTAACCGCCACCGTTGTACCGTTGTCTCTGCGCCTGATGCTCGCAGGACACGTCTGGACACAACGCTTCTCTTGCCTTCCGTTATCTGCTCCGTCTGCCTGGCACTCTGGACACGATGTTTCCTTGCATTCGTTCGTTGGGGTACACACTTTTTTTTCTCTTATTTTTTTATTTTTTATTATTATAAATTGATTCAACCACTGTGGTCTGTGCTATTAACGAACGCACTTACACACTATATTGTCTTTACACTTTATTGTCTTTGAGCTTTATTGTCTTAGCACCAATTAAAAAAATCGCGATCACCTTTGAACATTTTTTCTTTTTCAATCACGTTTATTATTTTTTGTCGAAAATCTAAAAAAAATGTTTAAGCAATTAATTTCCACTAGAATCATTCCCGGACGAGCCCCCAATTTGTAGGATTTTCTATTCTACAATGAATTAATTAATTTATTTATTATAATATTGATGTACAATTGAAATCAAGATGAACAATAGGGGCCAAATAGTGGCGATGACTTACGGCCCTCAAAATACTTATGCCTATATTGTAAAGCTAAGTTTTCCTACGATACTTTCTAAGTTGTTAATATTGGATTGGGTTGGCTTTTTGAGGAGATGAAATAGGTCTACGTTGTGGTTGAAGTTGTTTTGCGGTGCTGGTTGCGATGATAAAAAGTATTGACTTAAGAGATGGGTGATGGTTACTAGTCTGCGGCAGGTGAGGCAGTTTAGAGGGGACTGCCTTTGGAGCAGGCACTGGTGAGTAAATTCGGTGTGTCCAAGACGGAGCCGGATATACATCCTAATATCCGATTTAGGTATATCGATTGGGAATTTTGGTTGAGGTTTATTAGGGTTAATTATTTGATAGTGATGTTTCGCGTTGAGTCGTGCAATGGATGCAAAGTATCTTTCTTCCAGCTTCAGCGAGGATTTTTTTGGAGTAGTTGGAAATGCTCCAATGCTGGCTCTGGCTGCTTGGTGGTAAGTAGGTGCAACTATGTTTCTTGTAGACTTCGGACAGGAGCCGTGTATAGCCAAACCGTAATCAAATTTACTAAGAACTAAAACCTTTAAAATACTGCAAAGTGAATTTACATGAATATCACTTTTCTTTAAGGCTAGATATTCAATTATATCGAGTCTTACAGCTAAAGATTGCTTAAGATTAATACAGGGGAGTCTCCAATTATACCTATTATTAATTAACAAACCTAGGACATTAAGGCTAGACACTGTTCCAATCTTAATGTTGTTGAACACTAATTCTACACTAATATATTATATTTTCCTACATATGTGAATTAACTTACATTTTTCCAAAGATAATTTAACAAACACTTCTGGATGTGTATGATCATTCACAAATTTCTTTCAGTAATTTAGAAAGTATATTTTTGGTTTTATTTAAATCATTGTATTTACATATTATGTAATTATATATATGGTGGCTGGGTGTTGTGGGAACAGGGTAGGCACTGATTGGTATCAACCTGGCGATGCCCAGCTGTTGTAACTGTTTCCCACACATCAACTGTGCTTATAGTACCTCCACGTTGGTAGCCACCGGGTACTGGTTGTTGTTCATCCGAACTCAACTTGCTAAACCTATAAGTGCGACCTCCGCCCAAGAGGTATAAAAAAGGGCCCGGTCCTCCAGGTTGGGGGTGTGCGTCGGGGTAACTGCCCGACCACATTGCAAAATCTACAGTTACGAAACGACCGAATGCCTCGGATACGGATGGATACACTGTTGACGACCCCCGCAAACGAAGGACAATGATTTACGGATCTGCACGTGGAATGTGAGGTCCCTAAACAGACCACGTGCAGCCGATGAACTTGCGGAGGCCCTGGACTGCTATAAAGCAGACATTGCCGCAATCCAGGAAATGCGGTGGGATGGGCCGGGCAAGAGAAGAGTGAGAAACTGCGACATATACCACGGCGACTGCTACAGGGAGAGAGGGAAACGCTTATTTGGATGCGGTTTTGTTGTTCGAGGCAGACTTAGGCAAAAAGTCTTAAGCTTCCAACACGTAAGCGAACGCCTCATAACAATCCGCATCAAGGCTAAATTCGGGAATATAAGCCTCATATGCGCCCACGCCCCGACAGAGGAAAAAGATGACAGCAGTAAAGAAGACTTCTATCACCTCCTAGAAAGGACATACGATCGCTGTCCCAGCTACGACACCAAGATCGTTCTAGGAGATTTCAACGCTCAGCTGGGAAGAGAAGAAGTCTTTGCTAAAGTCATCGGAAGACACAGCCTCTACGCCAACACCTCCGGAAACGGACTCAGGCTAGTTGACTTCGCCTCGGGGCGAAATCTCTCTGTGGCCAGCACGCGGTTCCCACACCTCAACATTCATAAAGGGACCTGGCGATCACCTGATCAATCAACCGTCAACCAGATTGATCATGTTGCGATCGACGTCTGACACTCCTCCAGTATTCTCGATGTCCGAACCTTCCGAGGTGCAAACATCGACTCGGATCATTTCCTTGTTGTAGCCAAGGTAAGAACCCGGATATCGAGGGAGCAACGGAGTCGAGACAGGCCAAAACGGTTTAACGTCGGAAAGCTACAATCGCAGCCGATCGCTAGTGCCTTTACCGATCGATTCTCCCTGAAACTCTCCGAAAGTTCGACGCTGCCTGCACAAACAATAAAAGACAAATGGAAACGTTGTCAAGAAGCCATCAAAGAGGCCGCCACTGATGCGCTGGATTTCATGCCACCACCTAAGAGGAACCCATGGTTTGACGACGAGTGCAGGCAGGCGCATGCAGCCAAACAGGAAGCTTACAAGGCAACGCTGCATCGAACGACGAGAGCTGTTTGTGAGCTCTACAAACAGAGAAGAAGGGAAGAGAACCGGCTTCTCAGAAGAAAAAAGAAAGAGCACGAGAAGTGCGCGGTCGAGGAAATGGAGAGGTGCTATGGCAGGAATGACGTCCGAAATTTTTACCGCAAGGTAAAACAGTTATCTGGCGGTTACAAGCCTCGAACTGAAGCCTGCCGGGACCAAAATGGACAACTGGTGGTAGAGTCGCAGTCGGTGCTGAAAATCTGGAAGGATCATTTCTGCAGACTCCTAAATGGCGATGACGACACAAATCCCGCTGTTAGGCAGAATGTTCCACTCAATTTGGACGATGATGGACAAGAATTCCGTCCCCCCGACCTCGACGAGGTCAAGATAGCAATATCGAGACTGAAGTCGAACAAAGCTGCTGGCGCGGATGGACTATCCGCAGAGCTGTTCAAAGCGGCTGGGGATGAGCTGGTTGGGTGCATGCACCAGCTCATCTGTGAGATATGGTCGGAGGAAAGCATGCCCGACGAGTGGAATCTCAGCATCGTATGTCCGGTCCACAAGAAAGGAGACCCCTTCGACTGCGCCAACTATCGAGGGATCAGTCTCCTTAATATCGCATATAAGATTCTCTCTGCCGTATTGTGTGAGCGCCTGAAACCGTTCGTCAACAACCTGATAGGTCCTTATCAGTGTGGTTTCAGGCCAGGGAAGTCCACAATCGACCAGATCTTCACACTGCGGCAAATCCTGGAGAAGTCCCAAGAAGTACAAATCGACACCCACCATCTATTTGTCGATTTCAAGGCCGCGTATGACAGCGTGCATAGAGACGAGCTATACAGTGCCATGTCTAGTTTTGGCATCCCTACCAAACTCGTCAGATTGTGTAGGATGACGATGGAGAACTCTCGCTGCTCCGTCAAGGTCGGTAGCGAACTCACCGAGACCTTCGATGTCAAAAAAGGATTTAGACAAGGCGACGCGCTGTCATGCGACTTCTTTAACATCATTCTTGAGGGGATCGTGCGTAACTCATACGTCAACACCAGAGGCACGATCTTCCACAAGTCCGTTCAACTGCTAGCTTATGCGGATGACATTGACGTGATCGGCCGAACTCAGCGAGCCGTCAATGAGGCGTTTGCTAGCATCGAAGCGGAAGCGGCTAAAGTGGGACTGGTGGTAAACGAGGGCAAAACTAAATATATGCTGTCATCGAAGAAGGACGCAGAACATCGACGTCTCGGAC
Organism: Eristalinus sepulchralis; assembly: GCA_944738645.1. Classification (NCBI taxonomy): domain Eukaryota; kingdom Metazoa; phylum Arthropoda; class Insecta; order Diptera; family Syrphidae; genus Eristalinus; species Eristalinus sepulchralis. Next base: position 55,479,159 of record OX122883.1, read on the forward strand.
AGAGCGTCACTATGGGCAGCAGACACTTCGAGGTAGTTAAGGACTTCGTCTATCTCGGCTCCGCGGTGAATAGGGACAATAACATCAGTACCGAAATCAAGCGCAGAATCACTCTTGCCAATCGCTGTTTCTTTGGGCTTAAGAGGCAATTGAGTAATAAAGCCCTCTCCCGAACGACCAAAGTAACTTTGTACAACACCTTGATCATCCCTGTCCTGCTTTACGGCGCAGAAACCTGGACGTTACTAAAAGCGGATGACGAAGCCCTTGGTCTGTTCGAGAGAAAAGTTCTGCGTGCGATTTTTGGTCCTGTTTGCGTTGATGGCATCTGGAGGAGAAGATTCAACCACGAACTGTATGGGCTGTACGGCGGCATGAACCTAGTCAAGCGTCTACGGATACAACGCTTAAGGTGGCTAGGCCATGTAGAGCGGATGGACAACACTGCTCCGGCCCGAAGAGTCTTCGAATCCGAACCACAGGGACAACGCAACAGAGGACGTCCTAGATTGAGATGGCGCACACAAGTGGAAAAGGACCTCAACCAACTTGGAGTGCGCAACTGGAAGCAGCTGGCAAGAGATCGTGCTAGCTGGAGAGGCATGTTGGTTGAGGCCCAAGTCCACCCCTGACTGTAGCGCCATCCGAAGAAGAAGAAGAATTTACATATTATGAAGGCGTCATCGGCATAGCTACAATAATCTAAATCTTTGTAATTTGTTATGATTTCACTGAGGTGGTTAAATGCTATTGAAAAACAGATTGCCGATAAAGGAGACCCTTGCGGGATTCCATTACTCAGCGGCATTAATTAAGAAAACATACTGCGGATTTTAACGAAGAATTTTCTGTTAGTTAGAAAGAATATTTTTGGGCTGATTCTCCAATCCCTTAGCTTGTTGAGTATAAGGTGGATGCCTACCCGTTCGAAGGCTTTCTCAAAATCTAAAGCTCGTATTGTGATGTGGTTGCGGGCGGAGAGGGCTTTGGTAATAGCGAAGTCCAAATGAAGGAGCGCATTTATGCATCCTCTTGTTGGTTTGAAACCGACTTGGTTAGGTGTTAGTAACTTTTTGTGTTCTGCGAACCACATGAGCCTATTGGCGATTATTTTTTCTAGTACTTTTAATAAACAGGGAAGAAGTGAAATCGGGCGATAACTGTTTACGCTAGATGGGTCTTTCTTAGGTTTGGGTGTAAATATTATGGTAGCTATCTTCCAGTTTTGCGGGATGATGCCTTTGCTGAAGATGTTGTTATAAGGCGACAGGAGACTTATATTGGATGATTGAGGAAGGTTTTTAATCATAGGCTAAGAAATTTTATCCCTTCTAGGTGTTTTTCCTACTAATTTAGACAGACACCTCTCAAATAAAAGCGGGGTGAAGTCTGATCCTAAGCGAAGTATGGCCGGGCTCCTAGCTACTTGGGGCATTATGTTAAGACTTTCCAGTTTTAGCCTGTTAAAAGATGGGGAGAAGTTAGAGTTGTCGGAATTGGTAGACAAAGTTTCGGCAAAGAAGTTACAAACATAATTAAGGTTGGATACAGGACCTTTTGGTGTGCTGATTGAAGCAATGGATTTACGGGTTGGATTGCCTGTCAGAGTCTTGATTTTTTGCCAAACTAAGCTTGGTGTTGAACTTGGATTAATGTTGCCTGTGAATTCTTGGAAGCCCTTTAATTTACTGATTTTCAGCAATCTTCTAAAAACAGCATTAACATTTTTGCAGGCTAGTAAATTGACTTGAGTAGGATATTTCCTGAATACCCTCCAAGCTTTTAATTTTTCAGTTCTGAGTCTGGCCAAATCAGGATTCCACCAGAGAACAGATCGTTTGTGAGGTGTTGGCGATGTTTGAAGCATGGCCTTATTAGCTGCATTACGAATGGCTGTGAGTATAATTGCAGCTTCTCTATTTACACATTGAATGGGAAATGGTGTCTTAGAAATTTTAGGCTCCACTATGTTTTGGAATAGCTTCCAGTTAGCTAGCTCAGTTTTATATCTAGGCATATGTTTGTTAACATGGCTGAATTAGATAAAAACAGTCAGATGGAAATAAGAAAATGGTCGCTGTTGTGCAAGTCCTCAGCAATACTCCAAGTTATTTTTGGGAGAAGGATTGGTGAGCAGCAAGAAACGTCTACGTGAGTGAGCGTGCTATGAGTGGAGAAGTAGTTAGGTGGTAAATCCATCGTTGGGAATGGTTAAGTCAGACTCCGATATTCAAACCCCTTGAGTTGTTCTTAGGTGACTCCCAAAGCACATTTCAGGCGTTTAAATCGCCCGTGAGAATATATGGAGGTTGCACTTGCCGGATAATGTTTTCCAAATCTGAGAAAGCGAAATCAAACCCAGGTGGGATGTATACACAGACAATAGTAACTGTGAAACCCATATTAACCTGTACTGCAGTGGATAAGATGTTTGACACAATTGGCTTGTGAGTATGAGGAATTGATCTTTTACCAGTATACCGATACCGTACACTGAGTTTAGGTTGCCAGGCGAGTTAGAAAAATAGCCAATGTATGATTTTGATATTTAGGGGACTTCATTATATGCTAGATGAGTTTCTTGTAAAGAGATGATATCGTAATTGCGCTCTTTAATTATTAAATTAAGTTCGTCATAATTGTTCATGTAGCCTTTAAGGTTCCATTGCAAAATGTTAATAGTAATAATTGAGTGGCGCTACAGCCCATAACGGAACAGGGCCTTGCTTCTACAACAACTAGTCTTGTTGTATGTGCTACTGTTCTCTTACGAGTAGAGGGGACCTACAGTTTTCTTGGCGACTCCGAACGGCCAGATTTGAGAAGCTTTTTCATAGACAATTAATACTCTTTGAGTTGTTTTGGTTAATTGTAAGAGAAGTTTCTGTTTATAGGAGGAGAGTGTGGGTTGATCGGCTGAAATGCTTGTGTTGTGTGATGCCACTGCAGCGAGTGGCAGAGGTGAAAAGGACTTGGGCTATCGGTTGTTCGTGTGAGTAAGAGGTGGGGTTTGTGATGCTGTGGTGTTGGACTGAGGGGTGGAATCGGTGGAAGAGGAATTTTAAGTTTGGGGGTTATTGTAAATTAACGTTTTTTTGATGCGCTCAGAAAGAGATAAAGTATTGGAAGAATGTGGTTTGTTGAGATCGCTGTATATGCGTTTAGCTACACTCATACTACATTTGTCTCTGATTTTTATTGCAAGAATTTAGGACTGTCTTTTGAAGCAGAAGAGTGAGCATCTAAACAGTAAGCACACATCAACCTTGTGCAGCGCTCGGGGTCATGAGGAGGTAGATTGCAATTGACGCAGACTTTGTTTCTGGTGCACCTCTTCAATGCATGGCGCAGGAGTTGGCAGTTTCCGCACCTCATAGGAGGGGGGATATATTATCTTACCTTTGCTTTATACCAACCAATTTCAACGGTTTGAGGCAGGTGATAGAGATCAAAAGTGAATACCATAAGGCCCGTAGGCTCGGCTGTATTATTGATATTTCATAAGAATTTGTATACTTAGGAAACGCCCTGCGATCTCATCTCTGCAATTGTTTCCGATTCTAGTACATTTTTTAGCCAAGGTGCGTTCACTACACCCTTCGGGGAGTTCCGTTGCTTATGAAGGCTAGCAGTGACTGGTATCTGGCCGGCTAAGACACTTGTTTTAAGGAACTTATCAGCAATTGTTTGACTTTTGTATTGGTGTATGTAAGTGTATGTATGGTGTAACAAGCAAGTGTTTTTCAACTAGATCGGTAGCTCAGGCAGTAGAGCAGTAGTGCAGTGACCAGTGAGTCCCGGGTCCAAATCCCGGAAAGGAAAAAAACAAAATTAAAACAACATTTTTTCACACAAAGTGTGAGTGAGCAAAGTGCAATGGAGAGTGACGAGCGTCCCGAGCTCAGTAAATCGGGTGATTTTAAAACACCGGTGGCCGGGACGTCAGGCCACTTAACCAGAGATGGTAGCTTCCGCGTGGCTAGTCCCACGAGTTTGACTACTAAGGGAAAAAAGAGCAGAAAGAGGCTGCAATCGCAGCCCAATCTCAAAAAAATGGAGGACAACGACGATGACGTCGGACGAAGAGGCGGGTTGGTTGCGACTAAAACAACACCGCCAAAAACAAATAACATCAACAACACCGCAAAAAAAATCAGCAACAGCAAAAACAATAACGAAACCGGTTGGAGTAATCGACATTGATGACCTGCAATGTGAATCTGAGGGCAACGAATGTCAATTCTCGTACAGAGGAAGCGACAATTCGTTCAAGGTGCTCGCCACATCGGACGCTGACGATGAGGAAGAGGAAATCAGGGAGGGGGAAATAAGTCTCAGGAAACTTGATGAGGAAAGGCCAAAACTAGACGCCCACATCGAGTTCGTCTATGAGCAGTCCACAGCAAGAAAATCTGCTGAGAAAGCAGCCAAACAAAAGGAACAGCTAAACGAAACTTTGAAGCTGCAGCAAAAAAGACAAAAACAACAGAAGGAAAACCTAAGAAAACCTCAAGAATCGCTGCCTTCCACATCTAAGGTAGCGCAACGGGTGCAGACAAAACAACAACAGCAGCTAAAGCAGACACGGCCTGTCCTGTCTAAGTGTAAAATGTTAGAAACTAAATAAAACTGACCACGTACTTCAATGTGCGAGGTGCAGAGTGCTGGGGCAAGGAATCAAAGAACTCCGGCAGTGAGTAAAAGAAGTTAGGAACGACAAAAAGGTAGCAGCCGCGTCAATGGCCCGTGCTGTAGCTACTACTGTTACGCCGGCTATCTCCTACGCCCAAATGGTGTCAGGCAGAGAGCCGGCACAACGGACAGTGCCGAAGGTTGCCCCGGCTCCAATGGCCAGGCAACCCGAGGCGTAGCCCCCCATAAGGGACGTAATGTCCTCCATCCAGTCGATGCAAGCGCCTTGCAGAAACAGATGGTCGAATTACAGACGAGTTTCCTTGCGCAGACGGCTAGAGTAGATTTTATCTTCTCTAAGCTGCCTGTAAACCAACACGCGCAGATATAATGGGCTCACGCGAGAACACTTAAGATCCTAGAAGTGAATGTTAATTCGCTGATTAGGATTGAACGAAAATTAACGCTCTCAAACTTGTTGCGGGGTCGCTCTCTTGATTAAAAAGAAAATTTTTCATAAGATCGTTTATAGCAATGTAGTACGTAGATTTAGTGTGCGTTTCTCCAAGGTGGAAAGAAGCTCTCTTCACTAGCCTGCGCTTGAACTCGGAAGAAAATTTCTATATTCTAGCCGGAGATTTGAACGCCAAACACTGTTTAACAATGCGTTGAGTAATGCATATTACCCGAAGCATTGGAAAACAGCTGTGGTACAGCCAATTCCCAAACGGGACAATGACACTTCCATCCCGTCAAATCTCCGGTCTATAAATCTTCTTCCTTGCATAAGCAAGGTATTCGAGAAGATAGTCATTAGAGCCCTGAAAGAATGGGTTGAGGAAAAACAAGTAATACCGGAAAATCAATTTGGCTTCAGGGCGGGGCACGACATCATTCATGCCGCGTCTATATAATCCGGACGACATCAGATATTATGTCTTGTAGTATTTACGTAGAAATAAATAAATTAAATAAAATCAAATATTATGTACGTTGTTTATGAACACACATTTTTCTTCAAACACAGGGAAATAGCTACATTTAACCCTTGATAAATTTATTGTACTAACCGTGGAACCAGTATCTATTAGCGCTTATATTTTACATTACCTATCGTTTTTACAAAATGTTTTGTCGTTGACTCTACACTGTGAATCTCCCCAATAAATGTAGGTACATTCTCATTAGCAATATTAGCTCCTACGGTATTTACATGCATCGGAGACGTATTTTGAATATTATTCCTCGCCTGTCCTGAAGTATTAAATGTTTGGGATGAATGTTGTCTCGGCTGTCTAGATCCATTATTATTGCTACCTCTGCTCTGCCCTCAATTGTTACTGTTATTTCATTGTTAGCATTATTTTGTGACCCTCGATGTTCCGAAACTCTATTATCACCATCATTTATAGTTCTCTCTGAGGCAAAATTTCTTGAATGCTTGGAAATTAGTAGAATTACTTTTAAATTTTCTTAAATTCCAGGCACTATCTGGAATGTATGAACGCAAGATGGACAATATTTTAACGGTTTCTAATGTCGTCCGGATCAAGACTGACTATTTTCTTTATTCAAATATATTGCTTAATGCTATCAATTTCAGAGGGTCAACGTATTCCGTTTCCGATGGCCTTCAGATAGCACCACTGACACCGGAATGCAATTGACACCTTAGTTATTGCTTGCGAAGCAACACAAATGTGCCGTCAGTAAGTTTGCTGACTTGTAATTGTCTAACTCGCACAGCCGTCATGACCTGCTCCAAGAGCTCTTGCATCTCAATGCAGTGTCGTTGGAGTGCGGCTACCCTCTCATCAAGGGAGGTTGCCTAGATTGTACGGTCTGAGGAATTGCCATCTGCCTTTGTACAGCGTAACCTCGTCCTGACTCCACTTGGCCGCAGGAAAAGTGTCCGGTGTGCCCGGAGCTTTTGCAGTGGACGCACATAAGCTGACTCTAATCAGCTAATCCGTCCTTCCCCAGCGGGAGGAGCACTGTTTGCCGATGTTCTCCCTTAGGGGTGAAGGAAGGGAACTCCATATTAGCGATGCCTAGACATTTTTTAGCTTATTAAAAACTCCCATACTTTGGCAACGAATTCGGCGGTCCCCATCCAAAGGTTTATTACTAAAACTACGGCCTACCGCTAGCTCACATACCTTTGCAACGCCAATGATGTCCGCTTGAGGTGCGATGGAGGTAAATTGGCTGCACCTTCTCTCTTTTCTGCTGTTGTTGATGCCGCTGTTGTTGCATCGCTTGCTGGGGTCGTGGACAGTAGATTCGTAGTTATGAAAGGTATATGGTAAGTAACTGTTTTTACGTGGTGAGGAAGTTAACATGGTAGGCCAGGAGCATTATATAATAATCACGCAGAGGAGTTCGCTGCATAAATTGGTCCGCCGCACAACGCGTGTTGTGATGGCTATCTAGGGGGCGTCAGGAAGATGCGGTATGTTAATTTAACCTGTGTATAATCGAGGGTAGTTTTGGTAGCTCGGCATGTTGAGCGGGATCAACAACATTATTTCGTATGTAATGCCTATGCTTTCTATGAAATATGTTACTTTAATCGACGCAGGTTCAACGCCTAACACAATAGATAATAAGTCAGCGGAATTCCAGAAAACCCATATTAATACAATAAGTGTTAATATCATAACTGGTCGGTACACGGTTTCTCACGAAATTCACATTCCTCCACCAGATTAGTCCAATATTCCTTCTTCTTCTTCTTCTTGTGGCGCTACAGTCCGGGGTGGACCTGGGCCTCAACCAACATGCCTCTCCAGCCAGTACGGTCTTTCGCCACCTGCCGCCAGTCTTTTCCTCCAGATGCCGTCAACGCAAACAGGACCAAAAATCGCACATAAAACTTATCTCTCGAAAAGGCTAAGGGCTTCCTCATTCGCTTTTAGTAATGTTCAGGTTTCCGGGCCGTAAAGTAGGACCCGGATCATCAAGATGTTATATAAAGGAAGCTTAGTGCTTCGAGAGAGGGCTTTATTACTCAATCGCCTCTTGAGCCCAAAGAAACAGCGATTGGCAAGAGTGATTCTGTGTTTGATTTCGGTACTGGTGTTGTTGTCCCTATTTACCGCGGAGCCGAGATAGACGAAGTCCTTGACTACCTCGAAGTTTCTGCTGCCTAGTGTGACGTTCTGTCCTAGACACCGATATTGTGTGTCCTTCCTTGATGACAGCATGTACTTCGTTTTGCCCTCATTAACCACCAGACTCATTTTAGCCGCTTCCGCTTTAATGCCAGCAAACGCGTCATTGGCGGCTCGCTGTGTTCGTCCAATCACGTCAATGTCGTCGGCGTAAGCTGACAATTGAACTGACTTTTGGCAGATCGTGCCTCTGGTGTTGTGGCTTGTGAGTTACGCACGATCTTCTCAAGGATGATGTTAAAGAAGTCACATGACAATGCGTCGCCTTGTCTAAAACCATTTTTGCCATGAAGGTCTCGATGAGTTCGTTGCCGACCTTGACGGAGCAGCGAGAGTTTTCCATCGTCATCTGACGAGTTTGTTGGTGTTTGCAATTATTTTAAAAATGTTGAATTTCAAGCACCACTGTAATGAACATTACGAGTATGTACACAACATTCTGTTTCCATCCGATCACGTGATCCATTCGTAGCGGTAACATTCCAATAGGTTAAGTCTATATAAGTCATGTCGTAGCATCTAGTGGTATTCTGTTTTGATAACAAAAGTTACAAGCACAGATCGTACAGTGGTTTTACTTCTTACAAATTTCAGAAGTGGGATTGCGCGTCGGTTTATGTAGAGCGTATGCGCCCAATATTTAGCGGCGAGTGTGGAGGCAGTAGGTCAATTTTCAAGTGAACATTTGGTTGAACTAATGCGAGAGAATAGTCTATCAACTAGTGGAGAAGCACACTGTAGCGATGGCGAGTCTGTAGAGTTGTATGACGATGAAGAAACTTCATTGAATGAAGAGCTGGAAAAACTGAAAAGAATCTGTAAGAAAAAGGAGGAGCTGGCCAAACTAAAGCAACAACTCCGTGAATTAAGTATTGATGAAGAAGGAATGAGTTCAAGGTCGTCGACGCGACATAAGTTCTGTGACATTGAGAACTCTATTCCAACATTTAGTAGAGACGATAACTTTCCCATTAATCGTTGGATTGAGCAGTTTGAAGAATGCGCGAGTATTGTTTGCTTAGACGACACTACCAAATTCTTCTATGCCAAGCGTCTACTCAGAGGAACCGCTGTACAGTTTATCAGAACTTTCAACTTCAAAAGTTGACGGGAACTCAAAGTTGCCTTACAGAACGAGTTTGTGAAAGTGATAACAAAAGCATATATATATATGACGAACTCCAGAACAGAAGAAAACATCGTGAAGAAATATTCCAGCAGTATTTTCTTAGTGTGCAAGAATTAGCATCACATGGTTCAATGGAAGAGGATGACATAGTGCAATTTATTATAAATGGCATCACTTATAGTGAAATAAACAAAACAATATTATACAGTGCAAATAGGTGAGTGAATTAAAAGTTGCTTTAAGAAAGTACGAAAAATTGAAATCCAACACATACAATAATTATGTTAAGCGAACGGTGAAGGGTAAAACAGCGGTTACAAAAAGAACCAGTGCTTTCAAAACTTTTAACAAAATGGACAGCTCCAAACCAAGTATGGGAAATCAAAACAATGTTGTGTATGAGCAAAACAAAAATCGAAAAGTAAATGTCATTTGTTATAAATGTGGAGAATCAGTACACATTTCAACTTAATGTACAAAAATTAAATCTGTGATGATGCTTCAATCGCAATTTAAAACTTTACGCCGTAAAGAAATGAGTTCAAAACATCCAACCGCTCCTAGTACTTTCGGGATGAAACTAAAACATGCCATCAATGACTTCGAGAAGTTGATAAACTATAATTTTTATACAGAGCAGATGGAATTTTCAACAGCCTTATGGTCATTACTGGATTCAGGAAGTCAAATCAGCTTTATACAACACCAATTCCTGACAACATCGATGGTTACACAACATGATTTTGAAGACCAGAAATATTGTGGAGTTAATGGCAGTCCGCTGCATATTTTGGGGAGTATTCTGTGTAAAATTAGCTATTAAATCATGTATGTTGATTTAAAATTATTTGTTGTAGAAAATTTTTCAATGAGCTATCCAATTGTACCAGCAATCCAACTGACCATTTTAAGGATGGTGCTGATTGCCACATTTGGAGCAACATTGAAGAGGCTCTTCATGAAATACTAAACATCGAAATAGAACAGAAAAACTATAAGTCATATTTAAAAATAAATGCAACCATACCACAACCAATCAAAAAACAAATTACCGACATTGTTGTGCCTTCGCTTTCTCCTTCAAAAAATAACTACCCTCTATCCAATTTTGAAATGAAGATAGTGTTGACGAAAGAAACCCATTTTTATTGTCCACCTAGATGATTACCTTATACACATAGGCAAGAACTTCAAAAAATGCTAGACGGTTTGCTTAAGGACGGTATTATTCATGAATCGCAGTCCGAGTACGCATCTCCGATAATCTTAGTGCAAAAGAAAAACAGAGAATTGCGGCTTTGTATTGATTATCGAGAGTTAAATAAGATAACACTTCGCGACAACTACCCTTTGCCATTAATAGAAGATCATCTAGATCAATTGAAAGATAAAGTCTACTTCACAACCATCTTAAATAAGGATTTCATCACGTACCTCTCAGTGAAGACTCAACTAAATTCACATCTTTCATCACGCCTTTAGGGAAATTTGAATACCTTAGAATGTAATTTAAAATGTGTCATGTCATTAAAAAACGCTCCTTCCGTTTTTTGGAAATTTGATCAAAGATGGAAAAATCTTAACATATTTAGATGATCTTCTAATTGCGACAAAAACTACAGATGAACACTTGAATATTTTGAAAGAGGTAGTGTTGGATCATGACAACAAAGAAAGCTTTCGCTTCTTATACTATTTTACGAAATTGTTATATTATACAAACTCAACAAAGATCTCTAAAAATAATTGTTATACATTTATATATATTATATTTATATATATTATATATATATAGAATTTGAATTTTGCGCCAAATACCAGAAGAGCGCCATATTTTTTTTATACCAGTTCTATTAGAAAACCATTTTGTATAAAAGGCACAGAAAGAAAAAATATATTCTTCTCTTTTCTGGATTCGATGTAACAGCACGTAGTTTTTCTTTCGTTCGCAAGTTCGCTTCACTTTGATTGGATCATTCCAAAGTTAGTTTCGCTCTATATTATAATTCGTCTATCGTCTTATTTAAAAATCCTTAAGGGAAAATATCTCTAGGATATTTCCGAGATTTTCCTGATTAAGGCGAGTCATTTTGGCTCGAACAGATAGTACAAGTGATAATAAAAAATAGTCCACAACTAAGACTAGATAAGTGTTTGTTTATGCAAACGGAAATTGTTTATTTGGGTAATATCTAAATAGTGTGAAAACATTTCCTATACCTTTATGCACTAAAGATGTGAATAGTTTTATAGGTCTTTGTTCGTATTTTCGGAAGTTCATAAAGAACTTTGATAAGTTATTGAAAGAAAAGCTTCTTTGGTCTCCCGTGCTATCAATCTATAGCCCACACAATACTACTGAATTGCATTGCGATGCAAGTAGCGCCGGTTTTAGAGCGGTCTTAATGCAGAAGCAGAGCGATAATAAGTTTCATCCAGTTTCATATTTTTCTAAGCTCGTAAATTTCACAGTTATGAATTGGAAACGCTCTTCGCTGGCTTAAAATTTATCTTATAGGTATACCATTTAAAATTGTTACTGTTTGTCAGGCTCTGACACAAACTTTGCAAAAGAAATGTCTTAATCCACGTATTTGTCGCTGGGCCTTGGAACTCCAAGCTTTCGATTATACAGTCGAACACAGGAAAAGCGATGTCTCACGTCGATGCATTAAGCAGATCGTTTAATATTCTTTTCGTGGAAGATGAGAGCTTTGAGTTTGTTTGACAAGACCCAAAGATAGTTTTGATTGCATTAGATTTATAAAAAAATTAAAGCGCGTTTTTTGAAATGATAGACGGACTAATATACCGCAAAACAAAAGATAAAGTGTTGTTTTATGTACTATTCAATATGGAGAATGAGGTGATACGAACGCATCATGAGGCTATGTGTCACTTTCTTCTTCTTCTTCTTGTGGCGCTACAGTCCGGGGTGGACCTGGGCCTCAACCAACATGCCTCTCCAGCCAGCACGATCAGATTCGAAGACTTTTCGGGCCGGAGCAGTGGTGTCCATACGCTCTACATGGCCTAGCCATCTTAAGCGTTGTATCCGTAGACGCTTGACTAGGCTCATGCCGCTGTACAGCCCATACAGTTCGTGGTTGAATCTTCTCCTCCAGATGCCATCAACGCAAACAGGACCAAAAATCGCGCGCAGAACTTTTCTCTCGAAGAGACCAAGGGCATCCTCATCCGCTTTAAGTAGTGTCCAAGTTTCCGCGCCATAAAGTAGGACTGGGATGATAAAGGTGTTATATAAAGCAAGCTTAGTCTTTCGAGAGAGGGCTTTATTACTCAATTGCCTCTTGAGCCCAAAGAAACAGCGATTGGCAAGAGTGATTCTGCGTTTGATTTCGGTACTGGTGTTATTGTCCCTGTTTACTGCGGAGCCGAGGTAGACGAAGTCCTTGACTACGTCGAAGTTTCTGCTGCCTAGTGTGACGCTCTGTCCGAAACGCCGATGTTGTGCCCAATCCAGGATACGAAAGTATGTCCTATTAGCTTCCATGTCGTACGTCGAACAGTGGACCGGCGAATCAACTACGAACACACTGTCGCACGCAACCGCGAGGATCTGCTTCGGTTCAGCAGAGCGATCTCTGCTCGAGACAGGAGAGAGTCTGCCAAAGAACGGCAATTTTACTGGTGGTTGCACCGTATTCCGCCGCCGTTGGCTTATCAATGAGGAAGCGGTCGTATCGAACAGAGGCGGATCGGTAGCGACCAAGAAAACTTCGGCAAAAATAACAACAGCAGCAACAACAAAATCGGTTGAAATTGACATTGACGCCCTCGAATGTGAATCAGAGGGCAACGAATGCAGATTTGCCTATAGAGGGAGCGACAACTCCCTCCAGGTGCTCGCCACATCCGATGCTGACGATGAGGCGGAGCAAGTTAGGGAGGAGGAGCAGAAACTACAGATACTAGATAGAGAGAGGGCAAGGCTTGACGCCCATATTAATTTCCTTTACGACCAAGCAACGGCAAGAAGAGCTGCTGAGAAAAGAGTCAATCAGAAGGAACAGCAGAAGGAGCTTCTGGAGCTGCAAAAAAAGGGGCAGCAACTTAAACAGAAGCAACAACATCAAAAGGAACAACAACAGCCGGAACCATTGCCCTCCACATCGAAAGCAGCACAACAGTTGCAAAACACCCAACAACGACTATAACAACAGCAGCAGCAAAAACAAACACGGTCTGCTATATTAAGTGCAGCGGAACAACAACAACAGGAGCAGCAACAGTTGCAGTAGAAGCAACAGCAACGTCCAGCGCCAGGGCAGAAACAACAGGAGCCACAGCGACAACATCAACAAAAGCAATTGGAGCTACAGCAACAGCAGAAAAAGTCCAAGGTTCGCTGTCCACCAATTAACGTTTTCGGCATCGGAACTGACGAGCTGGAAACCTTATGTAAGTTGGCCCTAGAACGCAATACTTTTTACATTAAATATAAGACTCCCAAAGCCCACACCATCCATTGCCTAACAATGGACGGGTTTAAATTCTTAAAAGAGAAGTTAGCTGACTTTTATACGTACACCCCCAGAGGTGAAACAGACCTTGCTCCTCAATGGTTTAATCCCTCTACTGACCCGAAGGTCCTCCTCAACAAGCTGCGACGAAGTCCATTTCGTAGGGATTAAGCCTTTCACAACTGCGGCAGCGAAAGCGAAGAAGAAGGCACTTCCCTACTTCTTAGTTCAGGTATCCAAGGGCACGAAAATCGACAATCTACGAAAAATCCGTTTCGTAGGCGGTCTTAGTGTAAAATGGGAGAAATTAAACAAAACTGACCACGTACTTCAATGTGCGAAGTGCAGAAGGCTCGGACACGTCGCGGAGAACTGCAACATGAAGTTCTGCTGCGCACGTTGCACATTTACCCACAATAAAGGTGAATGCCTTTTAGGTACGGAAGAAGTCGAGGATAAGGCGCTCCTCAAGTGTGTACTCTGCGGAGGAAACGGACACACTGCAACCTATTTGGGGTGTCCACGAATCAAAGAACTCCGGCAGAGAGTAAAGGAAGTAAGGAACGATAAAAAGGTAGCCGCCAGGCCAGTGGCAAGAGCTATAGCTACCACTGTTACGCCGACAATCTCCTATGCCCAAATGGTGTCTGGCAGAGAACCGGCACAACAGACACCAGTGCCGAAGGTTGCCCCGGCTCCAACAGCCAGGCAAACGCTTGCATTTCCCATTCACAAAGTCAAAGTGCAACGATCGAGCATTGCGACATTGATCTTATCATGGCCAAGTACTGTAAACAATAACAGGAAATGCTTAGATGGGCAATGTTCAGGGCTCGAGCATATGAGTATAATAATTTGTGGTGGACGGAACTTGTTCAATTAAAAGATAGAAATAAAGTGACACTCAGAAGAGAAACTTGCTTTATTAAAGTTGAATTTGGTTCCAAAACCAAATTCATATAACTGGCGCAGTCGACGAACTCTTTTCCGAAGAAAAGATTTCCATCCACGAACCCCTTCTCCGCCCGAAAGTAGTTGGTTCAGTGTTAATCAAGAACGTTTTTTTTTTCTAAAGAAAAAATTTTTGTTGTATACATGGATGATATTCTTGTATTTAGCACGTCTTTGGAAGAACATCTAGTCAATTTAAGAAATATTTTAGGAATATTAAAAAAAGCTGGGCTCAAACTTCAAGTTGACAAATGCAGTTTTTTGCAAAAAGAAACAGAATACTTGGGACATATTCTAACTTCCCAAGGAGTCAAACCTAATCCTGGAAAAATTACGGCTATCCAAAATTTACAGTTACCGAAAACGCAGAAACAGATAAAATCGTTTCTAGGCATAACCGGATTCTATCGAAAATTTATAAAGTATTACGCGAAAATAGCGTTTCCTATAATAAAATATTTAAGAAAAACTTAAATCTCTCATAACAGATTATCCCATCCTGAAATATCCAAACTTCAACAGACGATTTAAACTTATAACAGACGCTAGTAATTTTGCCTTAGGGGCTGTTTTAACTCAAGACGGTCACCCAGTCTGTTATGCCTTCAGAACACTGAACGATCACGAGAGAAATTACTCCACGATCGAAAAAGAATTACTGGCTATCGTTTGGAGCGTTAAGTATTTTAGGTCTTACTTGTTTGGACGTGAATTTGATCTGCAGACAGATCACCAACCTATTAAGTGGTTACAAGCGAAAAATATTGGTCAAAATAGTAGCCCAAGATTACAGCGATGGTTGATGCAACTCGGAGAATATGATATTAAAATAGATTATATTAAAGGGAAAGACAACAATGTAACCGATTTCCTTAGCAGAATTAATCTGAAAAACAACGAAATTAATGTATGTGAAACATTATTAATATCAACTGTCCATTCTCAAGAAGAGAATAGCAATGATCATATTCCAATATTAGAAACAGTGGTTAATCGCTTTGAAACCCAACTTATAATTACAGAAAAGAAAGTAGTAGAAACGGAAAACATTTTTAACCACAAAAGAATTTTCATTGACAAAAGTGATATACCCGATCATATATCTGATATAGTCCGAAGACATACCACGAAGGGTAAAGTCGGAATTTATTGTGAGTTAAGTGATTCTTTGTACAATATTGTACAGAAAAAATTAATTGAGCTTAAAACTCCTAATATTTGTAATTTGTAAAATGCGGTTTCTTCGCAAGACACCTTCAAAATGGGGAAGAAGCTCTAAAACAAATATCACTATACCACAAGATTGAATCAGGCCACTCTGGCATTATTGCCAATTACGAAGGTATGAAATCAAAAGTATACTTTCCAAATTTAAAAGTTTTGATTCATAAAGTTGTCAATAACTACGACATTTGTACTGCCGCAAAATATGACAGAAACCCAATAAAGAAAAAACTTAGTATTTCAGAAACCCCTAGCGACATTAATGAAATTATTCATGTAGATGTTTACACCAATAGTAAACACAATTTTATAAACTTTATCGATAAATTTTCGAAACATGCTGTTAGTTTTTTTCTCGAAGATAGAAACCATAAAACTTTGGTTGAAAAATTACGGCAATTTATATCCATAAAAGGAAAAATTAAAAAAATTTTTGGTGATAACGAGTTCAATAGCATTCATATAAAAGAATTCTGTAAGAATGAAGGTATTGAAATTCATTTCGTTAAGCCAAATAATCATACCGGCAATGCCGATGCAGAACGACTTAATAACACACTAACGGAAAGAATTAGGTCACTTAACGTAGAAAATAAAATTCCCATTAAAGAACAAATGTATAAAGCTATTGAATATTATAACAACTCTTTTCATTCTACACTTAAAGCAAGGCCAATAGATGCGCAAAACCGTAAAGTCGATATAGAGTTAATAAAAAGAAGAATTGAATAGAAAAAAATTGATTCCATTAATAAAGCTAACGAAAATAAAGAACAGTATTGTGAGACTAGGAAAATAGGATTTATAAAAAATTATCTTAACGTTAGGCATAAGGAACAACCAAAATTTTGCAAATATCCGTTAAATGGAATTCACGAAAATAACATTAACCGAGCATTAAAATTTTCAGAAAATGCTGATATGGATGCTAATTCTAACCATATTCCCTTTTAATAAAGCGGCCCTTGTTATGGAAAGGATTGACACAAACCTTGGATTCGCAGAAATTAAAGTAGATAAGGTTGAAATAGTAAATAAGTTTGATATTGTATTACATATTATAAATCCTCACTAAATTTTTGGCATAGCTCTAGATCTTGAACCTAATATAAATAATCTCACCTTTAGTAACAAAATATCTCTAATGCGGCAGGTTTCTTCTATTAAAAATAAGATTACTACACTTCTTCCTCACAGAAATAAAAGAGGTCTTATTAACATGGTTGGAAACCGTTTAAAATGGTTGTATGGCACCTTAGATGAAAATGACAGGATTGCAATTGAAGAACAAGTAAAGGAAAGAGAAGAAAATAACCATAATACAATAAAAGCAATAAACAAACAAGTTAAAATTAACAACAATTTTAATAATTCCTTCACACTGATAAAAAATATTTTAGAATCAGACAGAAACAAAGTTATAGAAGAGATTACAGCAATAAGAGACACTGAAAAACGGATTGTCGAACGGGAACAATTTTTAGAACAGCGAATTCGTATTAACATGTTAAGAGAGCAAATAGATCATATACAGGATAATATTGTTTCGGCTAGACTAGGAACTGTCCATCCAAATATACTAAGTAATGAAGAATTAAGTAAATACAAATTTAATATACATACTTTAAGTAATATAAGAACTGGTATAGCTACATACATAAATGATACAATAGTGATAGCAGTAAAAATCCCTACTGGAATTTTGAATATTGACAAAAAACTAATTGTCCCCATATCGAATTTGAATAACAAACAAATCGATGAAGATTTGGATTATATTGTAAGAATTAATAATGAAACATACAAATTTGAGAACAATGCTAATATATATGAACTAAAATTAAGCAAAAGTTGTATAATAAGAAGAAATTGTAAATTATATATATGAACTAAAATTAAGCAAAAGTTGTATAATAAGAAGAAATTGTAAATTAGTTGATAGTCCAGATGAAGAAATAATCGAGAAAGATAATAATTTTATAATATTAAATAACATGAAGAGCAAACAGTTCAATAGTACTTGCGACGAGAGAAATTTTATGTTACCAGGTAATTACATTATAAATTTTTCAAATTGTTCAGTTAGGTTGGGAAATAAACAATTTAGTAACAATGTGTACACATTAAAAGAAAGATTTGTTGTATTTCATATGCAAACGTCGCTATTACAGAAGGCACTACTTTAAGTTTTGAAAAACTCAAATTCAATAATGAAAAGAATATACAAGAAATTACCGAACTAAACTTTCACAATGTTATAAACTATAGTATAAGTCTTAGCTCCTTTGTTATCATTGTAAGCCTTATTATAATAATACTTTATTTCTTGAGAAAGAACTCATTTACAAAGATTCGGGAGAATCTTAACACAAGGGAGGGAGGAGTTACGTCAGCACCGAACACTTCCTCACCAATAGGAAATGCAAACGCTTGCATTTCCCATTCACAAAGTCAAAGTGCAACGATCGAGCATTGGGACATTGATCTTATCATGGCCAAGTACTGTAAACAATAACAGGAAATGCTTAGATGGGCAATGTTCAATGGTCGAGCATATGAGTATAATAATTTCCTAGTTGGGCAAATGTTCGGTCTTCTCTTCAATTAAAAGATAAAAATAAAGTGACACTCAGAAGAGAAACTTGTTTTATTAAAGTTGAATTTGGTTCCAAAACCAAATTCATATAACTCGCGAGGTAAGAACCCTTAAGATCCTAGCAGTGAATGTAAATTCGCTGATTAGGATTGAACCAAAACTAACGTTCTCAAATTCGTTGCAAACTCACAATCCTGACGTGCTGATGGCTAGCGAAACTAAGCTAAACCAGACGCGCATTCTTAAGTACAAAAATTACGACATAATCAGAAGAGACCGACCCCAATCCACTCGAGGTGGCGGGGTCGCTCTCTTGATTAAAAAGAAAATTTTTCATAAGATCGTTTATAGCAATGTGGTACGTAGATTTAGTGTTCTAGAAGCATCCATCGCACGCATCTCTCTCCAAGGTGGAAAGCAGCTGTTTGTGATCGCTGTCTATATATCAGAACCTGAAAACCCTAACTTTATTTCGGAGCTCAAGGCTCTCTTCACTAGCCTGCGCTTAAATTCGGAAGAAAATTACTATATTCTAGCCGGAGATTTGAACGCCAAACACGCTGAATGGGGTAATAATGTTCCAAATGAGAGACTAAACGCCCTCTTAGAGTGGATGGAACAGAGCAATATCGAGTTCAGGTTAGATTTGCTTGCAACCGATACCCCTTCCTTTCCTCAAAGGGGGTCCTATCTTGATGTGATGCTAATCGACAGACGACTGACGATACTTAACGTGGAGCGACGCACGAGGAACTGTTTAACTACCTTCAGGAGGAACTAGAAGACTATGTCCAAACGCATCCTTATAATTATAATAAGGTGCGCTGGCCACGTTTTTCTAGAGCATTATCCAGAGAAATAAGCGAGTGTGATCAATCCTTCTACAAACAGAAACCTTATGAACGAAGAGGTTGACAGGTACCTCACACAAATGGACGAGGTCATTAAACGTATGGACAGGACGATTCCGAAAATGTCACAAACCGACTATGGAGACATCTATCGGAACTCTGAAATCGACGCACTTCACGTGTAAGAAAGTAGACTCCTGTCAAGGCTAAAACTCTTGTACAGGCGGTTTACAGATCCACAGAGTACAAAGATTCGCTCTCTGAAGTCACAGATCAAAGTACTCCAACAGTTAATACGACAAAATTACAGTCAAGCTGTAAGCTTGCATTAGAGGAAATAAGATTCGGGCTGTAAGACCTAACAACCCGAGCATGTTCCCGCAAGTAAATAAAATCTTCCGAAGGAGAGATCATAATGACATTCAGTGCGTTCGACTTGACAGAACAACAGACAACGCCAACTTACTTACGTCAGTTGGCATCGATCCAGACAACGACTTCTTCGTAGTGGAAGATCCCCAGGAGAAGGTTAATGCAATTGGTGTTGTTTTCCAGAAGGTGTACACGGTCAACGAGACTCGTAGTCCGAACCACGATTTGGAGAACAGAGCCTTGCTGAACCATTTCTATCTTCGGAACGAAATAAGTCAATGGCGATTCGAGAATCCTTGTCTTACCAGATTCAGTGACGATCTTCTGGCAAATAATGCCGTCGCCGACAATGGAAACAACTCCATCCTTATTTCGAAAGATGAACTCCAAGGTTGGGATACCAAATATTGTTCTGCGCCATCTACCCTCTGAGGCGGTAGAGGTATACACAACACTGTTTAACAATGCGTTGAGTAATGCATATTACCCGAAGCATTGGAAAACAGCTGTGGTACAGCCAATTCCCAAACGGGACAATGACACTTCCATCCCGTCAAATCTCCGGTCTATAAATCTTCTTCCTTGCATAAGCAAGGTATTCGAGAAGATAGTCATTAAAGCTCTGAAAGATTGGGTTGAGGTAAAACAGATAATACCGGAAAACCAATTTGGCTTCAGGGCGGGGCACGACACCATTCATGCCGCGCCTAAATTGGTTTCCGACATACAGTGGAATAGAAACAAGACCCAGTGTACAGGCGCCTGCCTGCTCGACATGGAGAAGGCGTTCGACACCGTATGGCTAGAAGGCCTCTTCCTTAAGTTGGTCAGGCTCGGCATCAATCAAACATTACTTTATATGGTCTATGAAATGGTAACAAGTAGGAAATTTGTTGTGAAAAATGGCAACGAAATTTCAACTACAGTGTTCCATATAAAAAATGGGCTGCAACAAGGAGCTGTTGGTTCGCCGATCTTGTTCAGTATATTTACTAGCAATCTCAAAGGTTCTATGCCTAACATCATAGCGTTTGCCGGTGATCTAATCGCGTACAGATCAGGTCAGTAGGTAGAGGTAATAAATGTCTTGTTGCAACGCGACTTCGATACAACAGTCAACTTGACACCAGAGTGAAGGTCACCTGCTACCGGCCTTATCCGGCCAATATGGTGTATGGTTGTCCTGTGTGGTTCAACGTAAGTCCTTCCCAGATGGAAAAGATGAGGGTGTTCGAGAGGCCTGTCTTCATTTATATCGAACACCAGAATCCCAGTACAAGAAATTCTACCCCAACGAGGTTCTGTACAACGAGGCAAACCTTATAAGGATAAATAATTTTATTATCAAGTTGATACGAAGTCACACTGCCCGAGGCATGGCTTCAGCCAACAGTCTGATCTTTGGGGCTTACTACCCAAATGATATGTACCATGAACGGGTACGTCTTAACGGCTTAATTCCGCCTGAAGCTTTCCTCTATTTGAACTCTAAAGGCCTGATACAAGATAGGGAAGGCTGCCCTATCATCTTCCACGTCACACGCCGAACAGTCGAGAGGCAACTCCAATACCAGCCGGACGTCGCTCGCAGCCACGAGAAACTCCTACGGTTCAGTAGAGCGATTTCTGCCCGCGAAGAGCAGTTTCTGCCAAAGAAAGGCTTTTCTACTGGTGGTTACATCAGAACCAGAGTTTGATGCCGCTAATTTCTCAAACAAATAGACGGGGTAGTTGAGTCTGCAGGGCCAACTCACATAGGTTAAGGTAGTTTTTAAGCATTTTATTATAAAAAAAAGTTAAAAAGCGAAAAACATACAAAAAAAAAATTAAAAAAGCAAAAAAATACAAAAAAAAAATAATGCATATAAAAAAACAAAAAATCAACAAAAAATAAAAATTAAAAAAGAGGTGCATCACGGTATATTAGATATATATGTAAAGCATATAAATAACACATACGCCCTGGTGCACGCGTCCGTATATTTTTACGGACATAGTTAAGCTTCATGTAAATAGTTAAGTAGAGTTAAGTTTTAGGTTAATTTAATTGTGCATAGTATAGTTAAGTTTAGGTTTAGTTTTAAGTAGAATATGTTTATTATTTAGTTTTTTAAGTTAGGTTAAGAACCAAAATAACAAAAATTTGCAAGTTTTTTCAAATTTTCTTGGGGAATAATAAAAAAAAATACAATTAATTTTAAGCGATGAATTTAAAATTATATAAGAGGCCGAAGGCAAAAAACCTAGATTAGCTTAGAGTATTCGTGTTAGAATTAAGATCACTCGATTATATGGTAAGCTAGCTTTAAGTATTTTTGTCTAGCATTTTAAGAAATTTAATTTTAAAATAAAAATGCATTGAAATCTTAATCTAATAACCAATGTTTTGTAAAAAATCTATTATTGTAACATTGAATTAAACCTACATTCTGTGTTTCTATTCGAATAAATATCAAAACTACTCGAAAAAAAATATATGTATTTCACAAGATAAAAGTGTTAATATTACAAATTTGGAGAAAAGATATTATGAAATATATGTATATCTGTATAACACACATGTACTATAGGTTTAAGAAGCAATGTAGTCGAGGCGATTACGCGGTCAGGATGGCCGAACTGTAGGCAATTATTTTAAAAATGTTTAAATGAATTTCAAGCACCACTGTAATGAACATTATGTACATAACATACTGTTTCCATCCGATCGCGTCAGGTCTCTATAAGTCATGTCGTAGTATCTAGTGGTATTCTGTTCTGATAATAAAAGTAACAAGCACAGATCGTTCAGTGGTTTCTATATCTTACAGTGGGAATGCCAAAACTAGACATAGCATTGTATAGCTCGTCTCTATGCACACTGTCATATGCGGCCTTGAAATCGACGAATAGGTGGCGAGTGTCGATTTGCACTTCTTGGGTCTTTTGCAAGATCTGCCGCAGTGTGAAGATTGGATCGATGGTGGACTTCCCTAGCCCGAAACCACCCTGACAAGGACCTATCAGGTTGTTGACGAACGGTTTTAGGCGTTCACACAATACGGCAGAGAGGATCTTGTATGCGATGTTAAGGAGACTAATCCCTCGAAGGTTGGCGCAGTTGAATGGGTCTCCTTTCATGTGCACCAGACTGACGACGCTGAGATTCCACTCAACGGTTTCTGCTTTCCTCCGAAAATATCTTAGAGTTGAGCAGGTGCATGTGGCCAACCAGGTCATCTCCAGCTGCTTTGAACAGTTCTGCGGACAGTCCATCTGCTCCAGCAGCTTTTTCGACTTCTATCTCGATATTGCTATCTTGACCTCGTCTAAGTCGGGGGATGGAATTCTTGGCTGTCAGCGTCTAAATTGGGAGGAGCATTTTGCCTAACACCGAAATTTGGGCCGTCATCGCCGTTCATCAAGTCTGCAGAAATGATCTCTCCAGATTCTTAGCATCGATTGCGACTCTACTACTAGGTCTCCGTTTTGGTCCCGGCAGAACTTTCGGACTTCATTCCTGCCATAACACCTCTCAAACTCTTCGACCGTGTGAGTTACGTACTCTAACCCGACGATGTCGCCTAATCAAATTATATGCCAGCACACCAGTGAATCGAATTTGTTGTGCCGACGCAAAACGATTGCACTACCGGAGTGTATGAACCCCGATATGACAAAGATTGCACTATTGGAGTGCGTGAACTCGTTTTACTGATGCGACAACAAAGACAACGAATTGAGTATGCTGATACATATCGATAAATAGGTCATTAGTAAATTGCATTTGTGTTTTCGGAATTGATAAAAATCAGTCTTAAGACCACCGCCAACAAACACACAAGTGTTTTATTAAACGTAATTGGCGCAGTTGACGGAGACTAATAGTGAGTAATAGTGACCTGTGAACCCGTTTTTTTAAGTGATAAAAGTAGAATAACTATCATCAAATTAAAATGGCTGAAGTTGAAGAACTAAAGCAAAAGATCGAAGTTCTCAAAAAAATCATTGAACGTCAAGAGGAGGCACTGACTAAACAGCAGCCGATTCCAGACCAACATTCCAGACAACAAGAAACGAGTCATTGTTAAGTGCTAATGAAATCGTGCAACAGTTTCGACAGCTCAAAGTTTTAGAAAAAGGACATAAAGTGTTGGCATTAGTTAGCTCAGTGGAAGCAGTGATGGGCCTGTGTACAAACGTGTACAAACAATAAACGATTATTAAACTTCGACCTAAACATAATAAAAAATAAAATCAATAGTAGGAGAGAGCTGGGAGTCGATGCAACGTGGGAGGACATCAAGGCCAAATTGAAGGAGCTACTCAGACCGAAGACAAGTTACGAAGATATATACAACAAGTGTCGTAACATCAAAGTAAGCACTTTAGGGGACTTATATAGTTATTTTCAAAATGCTAAGAGTAGATTAAGTGAAATATATTTATTTGATATAAGTAAACCAGAAATGTTTATAACCGATAAATAAATAAAGATTTAGTTAATATACTGATAGACAAAATCGATACTCCTTACAGAATTCACATGAATGAACACTGCACAATTAACCAATTACTAACAAAATATTCAGAAATAATAGCACTAGACGACACATATCGCAAGGAGTACAAACACGAATTCAAATTTTAGACATACTCGACAACCCGCAAAAAATCAACTATAATAAGCCTAGCCTCACAATCAAAATTACCCATAGTATCAGCTAGGTAGGATTTAAATTAGATGCCAAATAAATGCAGGTTCTACCACTAGCGTTCTTAAGGACAGTAGTTTTACAGACAAGTTCCATAAGATTATTTTACATACCCCATGTTCTTAAAAAAACCCTAAACGGGTATTATAAAAACTTTGCAGAAATGCTAAGGCAAAACATTTTAAAGGAGAGTAATTCCTCCCTTTGTGGAGAGTAGCAAAAAGAATGGACAATTCAGGAAAAAAGAAATACAGAATCGTGATCGACTACTGTCAATTAAATAATTTTTACGGTACATGATAAATTCCCTAATCCAAATTTGAATGCTCTATTAAATAAATTAGGAAAGGCTCAATGTTTTTAAAACCTTTGACCTAGCCGAAGGATTTTCATCAAATTCTGGTTAGAGAAGAGGACAGAAAAAAAATGCTTTTTCTACACACGTCTGAAACACTTTATTCGAATGCCATTTTTGCTTAAAAATGTCCCATCAACGTTCCAAAGGTTGATGAATAAAGTAATAAAATTTATAAATAAAATTTACATAGTGTACATGGATGACATTCTCCTATTGAGTACATTACTACAAGAACATATAGTTAACTTGAAAGCAATTGAAAAACTTTCGCAATATTTTTTGTGAAACGCGTTTACTTTTGTGTTATTCGTTAATGTAATTTTTTAATTCTAAAGTTTAAATAAGTGAACGACGTGCGACACGTTTGAAAGTTCGGTAACAAGTGATTTTATTATGTATGTCCGTTTACTTGGACCGGTTAAAATTAGACAAATTAATACAAGTTTTTAAATATGGCCGCTTGGGTGCGTAATTCAAATATTATACCAATTATACTGTAGTATATAAAGCAATTCACGATAGAGTTTCTAATTTTAAATATTTTATTAATATTAAAGTTTTTTTTTTAATTGCTCTACGCAACACCGGCCGCGTTGAAGGGCTGTAGGCTTCGAAATTATTCTTCTGTTGGGAGCACAGCCAACTTAACCATTGGGCGTCTTATTACGCCGCTTCTGGTCCTCACGTCTGCGACCCTGACCTTTCCGTCCTGCCCTGCGACGACTGCGACCACTCGTCCGATTATCCACTAAACGTGAACGACGACGACCTTTCCGACGACGAGGTTCGGTTGCTCCTGTGCCCACTTGCTGCGACCTTGCAGGCTCGTCAGGTAATCCCTTGACTACTTCTGCCAGAACTGCTGCTTGAGATAGCATACCAGCTGCCATCTTTTTAAGCAGCTTGTTGCGAGTTCCGGTAGGTGCTCTCGTGGCAGCGCTCGTAAGGGGCTTCCTATTAGAAGGTGTGCTAGGGTGAGCGCCTCGCCGTCGTTGGGATCTGTGCTGAGGGTTGCGATGGGCCTCGAATTGAGCACCGCTTCGACTTCGGCGAGAACCGTAAGTAGTTCCTCGCTCGTTAGGAGTGCGCTTCCTGCTGTCAGCTGCAGACCCTTCGCCGACTTCACGGCCGCTTCCCACAGACCGCCGAAATGAGGAGCTCTCGGTGGAATGAAAGCGAAGTTGAAGCCTTCCTCTGCTGCGAATCGGTGAACAGCTTCCCGTCCTCGCTCGAACTGCATTCTAGCTTCCTGTAGCTTCCTCTGAGCTCCCACGAAGTTCGTCCCGTTGTCGCAGTGTATGGTCCTTCGAGGTCCTCGACGAGCGATGAACCTTTTAAGGGCAAAAATAAAAGAATCGGAGGACAAATCCGTGGTTAGTTCGAAATGTATAGCCTTGGACGAAAAACACACAAATACGGCAATATACGATTTTACTGGTGGTCGCCCACGAATTTTTAATGTTGTGTACACGGGACCACAAAAATCAACGCCACATATCAGAAAGGGTCGTTGTGCGATTGATTTGGGTCAGCAGTTTCGGCTGGTATCTGAAGCAGTGTACACAATTTTGCACAGTTTTTCGGCATGCTTCTTGGGCGTTAACTAGCCACACATTTTCTCGAAGCAGAGCCACCAATGCCTTTGGACCCGCATGGCAGTTCTTTCTGTGCAGATACCGCAAATACGTTTTAATGAAGTTCGTACTTTTTGACAGTAATAGCGGGAATTTTGCATCATATTCAATCGGTGCATGGAGAAGGCGGCCGCCGACTCGAAGAAGAGAGAATTTAAAATCTTCTTCTTCAAATACATGCATGAATGGATTGAGTTTCTGAATATTTGGTGCGAGTGCGATATTTCGGTTTAATTTTTGAATTTCATCAGAGAATTCGTCATGTTGAACATGCCGATGGCGTTTTTTCGAACGTTTTGTTTCTATTTTGTAATTTTTAATGAAACGCGTTACGTAAACGAAGATCCTTGCTAGCTTCGCGTATGACGAACATTTGTCGATAACTTCCATCAGATGATTCTGGGGTTTTTCGACCGCTACCAATGCTAGCTTCGTCTTTCTTTTTTCCAAAGCCTCTTCCTCCGACGATAGCTCAAACCGAGTATTGTTGGGCCAGGATGTTGGACTTTCCAGAAGGAACGCTGAATCCTTCAGTTCATCCACGTTGCAACCTCTGGATACAATGTCCGCTGGATTAAGCATTTTGTGTCCACTCTTGAATTTCTGACACACGATTTGCAACAAATGTTGTTAGATTTGAGGGATGAGTTCTAATCCAGTGGAGAGTTATTTCGGAATCTGTCCAAAATATCGTTCGTTCCACCTGGAGATTCAACATCGCCGATACTCTCATCCATAACTTGGAGAGAGTATGCGCTGCGCAAAGTTCTAATCGCGGAAGCGATTTGATTTTCAAAGGAGCAACCTTAGACTTTGCTGTTAATAGCGTCGACTTAATACTTGATTTGGTTTGGCTGCGTATGTAGACGCAGCAACCATACGCTCTCATAGAAGCGTCGGCGAATCCATGAAATTCAATCTTCGCTTCGGAGAGTGTCTCGACAAATCGCGGTATTTTAATGTCTTGAAGTTGTGTCAAGTTTACCTTGAAGCTCTGCCAACTGGTATCAAGGCGCAACGGAATCGACTTATCCCAATCTAATTTTGCAATCCATAGCTCTTGTAGCAAAACTTTTGCTTTTGTGACTATGGGGCATTAAAGTCCAAGAGGATCAAAGAGACGTGAAGAAACTGATAGTATGTTTCTCTTTGTCGCTGGAAGATCATTAAAATTTTCTTCTAGCCTAAAGTTAAATATGTCTTCCTTTGGTTTCCAGTGAATTCTTAGCGTCTACGTTGAGTCAGCATCATTAAATTTGATTTCCTTTTCAGGACCCTGCTCTTTGAAGAACGCTGGATGGTTAGAAAACCATTTGGCTAATTGAAATCCAATGGTTTTGAAATTGTTTAAGATCTCTATCACTTCCTGTTGGATTTAAGTGAGAGTCTGAAGCTCATTTGCACGGGTTAGAAGATCGTCTACGTAGAAATCTTTTAGAATCGTTTCTGATCCTACCGAGTGCGAATCTTTATGAGCGTCGCCTAACATTTTCAAACACCATATCGCGAGGAAAGGTGCTGACGCAGTCCCGTAGGTGACTGTATTTAGTCGAAAATGTTGCAGAGGTTCGGATGGATGTTGTCTCCACACTACGAGCTGGTAAATCGTGTGCTCTTTGGCAATGAGAACTTGCCGGTACATTTTCGAAATGTCTGCCGTTAGGGCATATTTGTGTGTTCGAAAACGGAGCAACGTCGAAAACAGCTCCTCTTGAATGGTTAGACCTACCATCAATAAGTCATTCAGCGATTTTTGAGACGATGTACGACTAGACATCATCAAACACAACCCGCAATTTTGTGCTCGTACTTTGTGGCCTTAGGACACATTGGTGTGGAATGAAGTAGTGTGGGACTTTGGGGGTTTCATTACCAGCCGGCGACATATGTCCCAACTTTACTTATTTATTCATAAACTCCATGTACATTGCTCTAAGATCATCATTTTTTAGCAGCTTACGTTCAAGCGAGAAAAAGCGCCGTTTAGCATTTTCATATGATGATCCAAGTAAGTTTGGAGATTCTTTGAATGGCAATTTGACTTCAAATCTCCCTATCGGCAAGAGTTTTGTGTTGTCAACAAAGTGTTTTTCACAACTTTGTTGTTCGGTGTGAACATTTTATTGGATTCTCCGGGTATTTCCTCTAGTGTCTAGAATTTTTGGACACCTTGGTCTAGAGTCGATAGTTCCTCGGAGTGGCATATCATGTTGCAGATTCTACTGTTTGAATTTGAACTTCTGGAATACTTTCCAGAAATTATCCATCCTAACAAGGTTTTTTGGATCACTGGATAGTCCGGTCCATTCTTTATTTGCCCAACTGAAAGCAGGTCAAAGAATGTTTCAGCGCCCAACAACAAATCAATTTTTTGTGGTTTATAAAACCCTGGGTAAGCTAACTCAATATTCTTTGGTATATTCCAATTTGCCGTATTAATAGCCTGATCCGGCTGATAGGCTGATATTGATGTCATGACCCAATAATCGGCTTCGAACGAATGCTCATTCAGCCTTGACTTCACGACAGCATGAACTTTCTTGTTGAGTTTGGAGTTCATTTTACCAATACCAAGCACGTTTAATGAATTGTCCTCCTTTCGAAGACTCAATCTCTGCACAAGTTCTTCGGTGATGAAGTTGATCTGCGAGCCCGAATCAAGAAGAGCTCTCGCCAGCAGATATTCACCATTCTTGCGCTGAATTCTAACCAAAGCAGTTGCAAGAATGACTTGGTCGGTTTCAGCAGAGGCGTGCATGGTTTGGGAGGTAGAAGCTTGAACTCCATTGAAAGTCGTTGCATACTGATGCATTAATGTGTGCTGCGACCGGTTGCAACACACCACATCGGCTCAATTTACACTTAGAAACTGTGTGTGATTTACGAAGGCAGTTTATGCAAATAGGTACACTCTTCGCAAACTCGAACCTTTGCAGTACCGATAACGCAGTAAACGACTGACATGATGTGATATAGTGGTCGGTGGCTTTGCAATACAAACACTTTGATTTGTTTTGTTGGTGTTGTGTATTTGAACACGAAAGCGATGACCTTTGGGTTTTATTGCGATTTAGATCTTTTCTATTCGCAAGTTGCTTATTACTGGTTTTGATTCGTAACGATGATGATTCCTCAGCAGCTATATGCTGGTATCGTTTGTTGAGTGCTGCCTCGAAATCACTCCAAAGAGGAAGAGTACTATAATCAAGCTGCTCTTCCCACTTCCACCTCGTTATTGAGTCAACTTTCGACATCACCAAATGTATGATTATGGCGTTGGTGATATTTTTCTCGTCACCCAATGATAAAATGGAATCATAAATAGCGGACCCCGTATCTATCATTGTGCGTAAAGCAGATGCAGATGGTTTCGTTATTTCCGGCAACTCGAAAAGTGTTGACACATTGTCGAAAAATATCAGACAATTATTGTCATATACCTTCTTCAGGCTCGCTAGCGCTTTTGAATAATTTTGTTCTGTGATTTGGAATGCTTTAACTCTTCCTAAAGCTTCACCGGACAAACATGATATTAGGTGGTTAAATTTCTCTATATCTGGTATACACGGCTCGTTATCCACCAGACTCTCGAAAAGACTGATAAAATTTTTATAGTCGGCGTATTTGCCGCTAAATTTGGGAAGAGACATTTTAGGTAGTCGTGAGTGATGAGGCCCAGAAAAGCTGTAGTCTACTACACTGGGTTTACGGTCCTTATTTAATGCACTCATTAACAACTTTGTACTCACACAAATGTCCTCCAATTCCCCGCGAAAAGTGCCACTATGATCAGCCAGCTCGATGTCTGATTGACAGATCATGGCCTGATCAATATATGAATTTCATAATTCCAATCTGCATTCTAATTCGATTGGATTCTGTGACATCTTCTTTTCAGTTAATGCGGTATTCACCCGCTAAAAAAATATTATAATAGACTAAATGAAGAAGGAAAGAACGAAGTCAAAATATGCCGGAATATATACTTTACAAGAAAACTCCAGAATTGTAGGGGTAATTCAAAAAAAGAATGGAGAGTGGTAAATGACATCCTAAACAATAACATGAGTTCAACTGACATTCTTCATATTGAGGTAAATGGGACTAAAATATCAAACCCTGTAGACATTGCAAATCAATTCAATTGGTACTTTACATCTATAGCAAAAGAATTGAAACCCACTCCTCCTAAATACAGTTGTAATTGTAATTTATTTCCGGACTTAATTGACGATGCTTCTGTAAGCAACAGTTTTGTGTTTGAACTTCTTACACCTGATGAGATTCATAAATGCATCATATCATTGGATAACAAATATTCATGCACCTCCGATGGTATAACTAACTACCTTTTAAAGCGTATTTCATTCTTTGTAATTGATGTTTTAACTCACCTGTTCAATCTAAGTTTAAGTTGTGGTCATTTTCCGTCTTCTTTGAAAAATGCTGAGGTCATACCACTATTTAAAAAAGGTAACAAACACTTATTGACGCAATATCGGCCAATATCTATACTTCCACACTTTTTCCAAACTTTTTGAAAAAGTCATAAAAAAACGAGTGATTTCCTTTTTAAATAAAACCAATTTCTTCAGAAATGAGCAATTCGGGTTTCGTGAAGGCAAGTCAACTGAAGATGCTTTTTTAAAATTATGCAGTGAGATATTTGACAGTTTCAATAAAAACAATCACAACTTAGTACTCTTCATTGACATGACAAAAGCATTCGATATGGTAAATCACGATATTCTCTTGAGCAAACTGTATAGTGCTGGATTAAGAGGTATAATTCATGAGTGGTTTACTTCATATCTGACAAATAGAACTCAACGGGTTAAGCTTAAAGGGATTTGTAGTGATAAACAAGAAGTAAACATTGGTGTGCCACAAGGCTCTGTCTTAGGACCATTGTTGTTTTTAGTGTATGTAAATTCATTATTCTGTCAAAAGTTGAACAGCATTACAGCATTTGCTGATGATATGGCACTGACGTACAGTAATAGCTGCGTATTGGACACAGCTATTAAATTAAATATGGACCTTATTAAATATCTCTATTTATATTTGTATGAATGTATTTTGTAATTAATGAGAGAGAAGGAAAACGACGTTTGACTTCAATGCCTGCTACTAGCCGAATTTCACCTCATATTAATTCAAAATACTCAAAGTAAAGTAACAGTAGATAATATAGTTAAATTCAATAGGCTAATGTAGGTTAGTTTAATATAGTTAAGTTAGTTAATTGTAAGTTAGTTTTGCATACATATGTAACAGTCTCCACCACTAGCCTTAAAAAGGTTTATAGCGATCTACTGTTTTACGTATTCTATTTGACCGTCTTAATTTGGTATATGCTGGTGGTTCTTTTTCGATGTTGGGTTCTGTTAAGTTGGTTGGCTCGTTCATTCCGCCAGTGTTAGAATATGTATCGATAATGGCTGGAACTATCTCTTCTTCTTTCTTGGTTTCATTTTCGGAACTACTAGCCTGTTTTTTTTCCGTTCCGCCATCATGAGAATTACTTGTCGTTGTTCGAAAATCATCTAAAGGTTGAAATTTTACATAATCAGCAACATTACCTTCAACAAGCGTAGCCCTCATTTTATCAATATGTCTTCGGCATGATATACCATCAACGTCCACCAAGTAGTGTAAATGACCATCACGTTGAGTCACTTTGCCAAACTTCCCTTTACATTCCTTGTTTTGGTAGTATCGCACTTGCACCAGGTCTCCAATTTGAAAGCTGCGCTTGCATCCGG
The DNA here is from genome assembly GCA_944738645.1 of Eristalinus sepulchralis. Lineage (NCBI taxonomy): Eukaryota > Metazoa > Arthropoda > Insecta > Diptera > Syrphidae > Eristalinus > Eristalinus sepulchralis. The sequence continues at coordinate 55,511,022 of OX122883.1, forward strand.
AATTTTCCGTTATCTCTGTGTGTGAAGGTTTAAGTAAGTCTTATCTTGTTCGTAAATTAAATTTGAGCATCATCTCAAATGGAGCTGTAGAAGGAGTCTTCCTGTACTGGAGAAGTAGACGATGTAATTTTGAATGAAAATCACCTGCATCATTTTTCGATGATCTTAATCCATTCTTTAAGATTTGAACAAATCGCTCGGCTTGCCCGTTTGTCGATGGGTGCGCTGGTGACGTCCGTTTATGCACTATGTCATTTGATTTTAAAAAGTTGTTGAATTCAATGGATGTGAAATTGGTTCCATTATCCGAGACAATAGTCTTAGGAATACCAAATCTAGCAAATGTCTCTCTCAAGGCGCGAATTGTACGAAAACTGGTAATTCGCTTCATTGGAAATATTTCCGGCCACTTTGTTTTCGCATCAACAATCACTAAGAAATAAAATTCCATAAAAGGTCCCGCGAAGTCGATATGTAACCGCTGCCAAGGGAAAAGTGGTACCTCCCACGGATGGATCTCAATTTTAATCGGTTCATTTTGAACTTTTGCACAGTCACTTGCTAGTTCTTCAATGTCCTGATCAATCCTAGGCCAATAGCAGTGGCTTCTTGCTAAGGCCTTCATTTTGAGTATACCAACATGCGCAGAATGTAGTTCCTTCAGAACTTTCGAACGTAGTGCTGACGGTATTATAATCCTTGTTCCTCGGTAGATGCAACCATCATGGAGCATTAGTTCACCTTCCATGCCCTTATATGGAGAATTATGCAAATGTCCACCAGATTGTAGTTGAAGCCGCAAATTAGTAAGCTCTTCGTCCCTTTTCATTTCCCTACATATGTCCTTATTTGTTACTGGTAAGTATTCATCCCAGAGGTGGTTAACTTGAAATGTATCCACAGCGACATCTCCCTGTATCTCAGAAGGATTTCTGGAAAGAAAATCAACGTTAATATGTTCCTTTGTGTTTCTGTATTTAATTCTGTAGTTAAATCCGCTTAAAAACTGAGCATAGCGTAATATCCTTTGAGCTGTAAGCAAAGGTAAGTTCTTTTCTGGATTAAATATTGAAACTAGAGGTTTATTGTCCGTAATGAGTATGAATTCCCTTCCATAGCAGTAGTTGAAAAACTTATGAAGTCCCCAATAAATCGCAGTAGCTTCTTTATCCAACTGACTGTAGTTGCTTTCGGCCTTGCTTAGGCTTCTCGAAGCAAAAGCTATAGGTCTTTCCCCGTTTGGAGTCGCATGAGAAAATACTGCTGAGAGTCCTACTGGTGAAGCATCTGTAGCTAGTATTAAAGGAAGACTTTCATCAAATGGCACCAACACGTTTTCACTCATAATTTCTTTTTTTAGGTTCTCAAAGGATTCTTGGCATTCTGGTGTCCAAACAAATTTTTGTTCCTTTCTTAAAAGTTTGTAGAGTGGATGAAGCTTCGTGGATAAATCCGGTATGAATTTATGGTAATAATCAACCATACCCACAATGTGGCGTAATTGGGATAAATCCGTAGGTGATTTGGTTCTAGATATTGCATCAATTTTCTCTTGCGTTTTATGCAATTCGTCCTTGCTTATTTTGTGTCCAAAATAATCGACACTACTTTCAAACAACTTGCTCTTGGATTTGTTCAGATGTAAATTATATTTACGCAATTTATTTAGTAGGAAATTACATCTATGATAAGCTTCATCGATAGTTCTATCCATTACTATGATGTCATCAAAAAAACAAGCCGTGCCGTCCAAGTCATTGATTATGTATTCGTCCATGAATCTCTGCCAGATATTCGGTGCTGTCTTAACACCAAACATGAGTTTATTTACCTTGTATAGGCCCTTCGTAGTGCTAATTGTTTGTAATAATGTACTTTCCTCGGACATGCTTAAATGTAAATATGCTTTATAAATGTCGAAAGTACAATAATATTTTCCATATTTAAGTTTCTGATACAGTTCATCAATTTTCGGAATGGGGTACTTATCGTTAACTATGCACCTGTTTAACGTTACCTTATAGTCCGCACATAGGCGTATGGATTTGTCTTTCTTAATGACTGGAACAATAGGTGTACCCCAATCTGAGTGTTCGACCTTCTCAAGAATACCATTCCTTTCTACTCTTGCGATCTCATCTTCTATTAAAGGTCTGATTGCGTATGGTGTTGGCCTGGGTTTTACGAAGATGGGCGTAGTCCCTTCGCGTAATTTTAAAACTCCCTTCACATTTGGCACCGTTCCGATTTTTGCTTCAAAGACATCCTCGTATTGCTCGTATAAAAGCTGCTTGAAATGGTTTATATCTTTTCCCGTAAATGTATTTAGCTCATTAATCCGTAGTAATCCTAATGCATTTACCGATTCTCGGCCTAATAGTGTGTCAAATTCTCCTTTTACCAAGTATATATTACAAGTGATTTTCCGCTTCTTATACTCCACTAATACTTTTGATTTCCCTGCAGCTGGAAAGATATCATGAGTGTAAGTTTTTAGTAGTATGTTTGTAGGTAATATTTTCGCCTTTGGCCAGTGAGACACAAATGTTTTATAGCTCATTACTGATATTGCTGCCCCAGTATCGAATTCCATGTCAAAAGCTTTGCCGTTTATCTTCAGTGTAATGTAGTATTTATCATTTGTTCGTTTTGTATTTTGGTGCAACCCTATCGCATGTACTGTAGTCAGTGCATTCAGTTCATATGGGCTATCATTTGCTTCTACAACGTGTATGTTTGTTTCTTTCACACGTGATTTGATTTTTTGGCAAACTGATGCCACATGACCATTACTACGACACATTTTGCAAAAGAGGTTACATGCTCTACATTTATTTGCTTTATGGTTGTTCTTCCCGCATCTATAGCATACGATTTTACCATCTTTTGGATGCGAAATGCTCGCTTTTTGATTGTGCATAGTTTTCTCGAATTTGCTTGTCCGACCTGACCCTTTTGTCTGTATTTGGTGCACCATTTGCATTGATCGACTTTCTGACTTTGATGCCTCCATCGCGAGTGCGTATTCAATTGTTTTCTCCAATGACATGTTACTTTCTCGTAGCAGTCTCTCTTTAATGTCTGAGTCCCTTAACCCTCGAATGAACTGCGAACGTAAGTGCGTATCCTGTGTTGACTTTTGACATGCATTACATTTGAAATTGCAATGGGCACTTAAATTTTTTAATTCTGATAAATATTGAGCCACCGGTTCGCCTTCGTGCTGCAATCTCAATAAAAATTTATGCTGTTCTGTGATTTCATTTGGTCTGGGACTGAGATGATTACTAAGAAACGTAATTAATTCGTCGTATGTTTTCGAATCTGGGTCATCTGGTGCTGTGAGGTTAGATAAAAGCTGGTAGTACTTAGCTCCAATACAATTAATTAATACTCTCCGCTTTTTGGTGGAATCAGTAATGTTTTTCAGAGACAAGAAATTTTCTAGTCTTTTGATGTAGTTGGGAAATGATTCTTCATGCTCGTTGAAGTGATCAAATTGTAGGTTAGGTGTGCTGGATGTTGCTTGTATATTCTGCAGGGCAGTTGTAAGTGCTTGAATTAGTTGCGCAGTATCCGTCATTTTATGTTTAAGATTTTCCTTAATCTTGAATCCTCGTCGCCACTATTAAATATCTCTATTTATATTTGTATGAATGTATTTTGTAATTATTGAGAGAGAAGAAAAACGACGTTTGACTTCAATGCCTGCTACTAGCCGAATGCCTACTATGTTTTATTACAGTGACATTTTTCACTTCATATTAATTCACAATACTCAAAGTAAAGTAACAGTAGATAATATAGTTAAATTCAATATGCTTATGTAGGTTAGTTTAATATAGTTAAGTTAGTTAATTGTAAGTTAGTTTTGCATACATATGTAACAGACCTGAACATACTTCGACAATGGTTTGCCAAACATGAGTTACTTATAAGCAGTAAAACTAGACTTATGATATGTAGTCTACGAGAATCTTTTCCACTTGACTGTGATACCATCTTCCATTCTAGCTCCTGTACAAGATTGTCAATGTCTAATCATACGTGTGGTAGTGCAAACTTGATATGAATAAATGATAATCAAATATGTAGCGCAAATTGTTTCAAAATAGAAGGTGTTGAAACCTTTAAGTATCTAGGTGTCTTAGTGGATAAACATATGACTTGGAAAGCACATGCTGAAGATGTAAAATTATATATGCTATCTGCCACCCGTAAAATGTATCTTCTAAGAGAACACTGCTCTATTAACATCCTAAGAATGTTTTACTACGGGATAGATCACTCCAAATTGCAGTACGGTATTGCAAGTTGGGGTGGAACCTATAATAGTACTATGGAACCGTTGTATATAGCACAAAAATATGTAATAAAAATAATGTGTAAAAAAAACAGGTTAGCTCATAGATGGCCATTGTTCCAAATGCTACGCATACTTCCACTAAGACACCTATATGTCTTTAAGGTTCTCAAGATTTTCTTCATGAGAAGTGGGTACAATAATAATTTCAGAAGTTCGAACATATATTACTTGAGAAATAATGGTGTGTCAATTTGTACTATCCCATTCTCAAGAAAAACCTGTTGTTCTAAATTTTATACAATGGCAGCACCAAGACTATATAATAAATTACCAATTGAAATCAGGAAAATAGTTCAACCAAAGTGTTTTATTAAAGAAGTAAAAAAACTCCAGTATGGAAAGTTCATCATTATTAAACTAAAATCTCTTATATAACAGTACCTTTCATTAACTCGCCGTTATGACTATAATAAAAAATAATAAATGTACTTTTTGTCGTCATTGTTACTGTATATATATAAAAATTAATTGTATTGTTTCTTAATCTTTTGAATTTACCCCACACTTACTTACTATAATCAAAGTTTATTTTTTTAATTGAAGGATCATTCGCCACTAGTTCTATCTGAACTAAAGAATGATGCCCATTCTTTTCTTAAATTTTTTCAACTTGTAATTAATTAAGTAACCTTGTATGAATTCTGCTGTTAAATTTAAGAAATTGAATAGTAAATATAAAAAAAAAATATTTGAAACGATTTTTGACCTCTGATTCTTAAGTTGATCAAGAGTGTCATATTTGCTTGGAGACGCTTGTCTCTTTGGTGCCATTTTAGCGATTTGTTTATTTATTGTTTTAAACCGTTAGGATAATTTATTATCGGAGTATATCGCAAACTAACAAGCACAAGCGCAATGACCGAATGATCCAAATTATCCTGTCAACAAACCGAAAATCGAAGTGTCAAATCAATTTGAAATGTAAACAATCACTTCGTTAACAACGTAGGAAATTGCAATTGCAACAATTCGAGTGTACGTTTACGTTGGACGAAATAGCAAAGTTAGCGGCAACCAACAAGCAATCGATCGAATTATTTTCTCTTTTAATTTGACTAAAATTGTATTCTTATTAGTTTTAAGACACAATAAATTGACTTAACCCGAATCGCACGCACTTTATTCACTTTATGTAAACTGTATATATGTACATATGTGCTTAACATTAAATATTCAGTTGATGCAAGTAACAAAAATTGAAAGTGTATTGCAAACAATGTATGCACTTTAGCGCATTAACGAACAGCAATATTGCTATCTATTACAGCACTTTCAATTTTTGTTTAATACCTCTTTTTCGGCGACTTCCCTTTTGCACTGCTGACAATTGCAATTCGAGTGCATAGTTCTTTGTCCCACGATGAGATGATATTGGAATTTTTTGTTATATATATACATATGTATCCCGCGGAATTTGCCGGTACCGATCGCGAACATTTTGTTCTATTTTTATTGATTTTCAATATATAATTTTATTTTATTTTATTTTATTATTTGCACTGCACTGCACTGTTAACTTTTATTATTATTATATATATATATATATATATATATATATATATATTTTTTTTTTTTTTGAACAGTACTTTTTCTTCACTTGTGTGCTTTATGTGAAATATGTCCTTATTATGTATTTTTTATGTACTTTTTATTTTAAACTATTTTATTGACACTGCTCGGGCACCATGAAAAACTTTCACAATATTTTTTGTGAAACGCGTTTACTTTTGTGTTATTCGTTAATGTAATTTTTTAATTTTAAAGTTTAAATAAGTGAACGACGTGCGACACGTTTGAAAGTTCGGTAACAAGTGATTTTATTATGTATGTCCGTTTACTTGGACCGGTTAAAATTACACAAATTAATACAAGTTCTTAAATATGGCCGCTTGGGCACGTAATTCAAATATTATACCAATTATACTGTAGTATGTAAAGCAATTCACGATAGAGTTTCTAATTTTAAATATTTTATTAATATTAAAGTTTTTTTTCTTTAATTGCTCTACGCAACAGCGATTTTTCATACTTCGCGAAAAGCCCAATGAAAGATCCAAGTAGACAAGCGCGACTTTCTGAAGAAAGAGATGCAATTCCTCCAACATGTTCTAACGCACCAGGGGGTAAGGCCTAACCCTAGCAAAGTGTCTATTATAAAAAATCTAAAATTACCGAAAAATAAAAAAAAAAAAATAAAAGCATTCCTTGGTGTGACAGGAGTTTACAGAAATTTCATTAAGGACTATGCAAAAATTGCTTACCCAATGACGAGATACTTAGAAAAGGATCAGTCAATAAACACAAATAAACCGGAATTTGAATATATGTATATATATAGCGGAATTTGAAAAGCTAAAGTACATTGTCACGAACTCTCCGATATTGCGATACCCAAATTTCTAAAAAAAAAATAAAATAACGACAGATGCAAGTAACAATGCATTCGGAGCGGTTTTCGCATGTACTTTAGTCAGTGCATTCAGTTCATATGGGCTATCATTTGCTTCTACAACGTGTATGTTTGTTTCTTTCACACGTGATTGTGATTTAATGCAAACTGATGCCACATGACCATTACTACGACACTTTTTGCAAAATGTTACATGCTCTACATTTATTTGCTTTATGGTTGTTCTTCCCGCATCTATAGCATACGATTTTACCATCTTTTGGATGCGAAATGCTCGCTTTTTGATTGTGCATAGTTTTCTCGAATTTGCTTGTCCGACCTGACCCTTTTGTCTGTATTTGGTGCACCATTTGCATTGATCGACTTTCTGACTTTGATGCCTCCATCGCGAGTGCGTATTCAATTGTTTTCTCCAATGACATGTTACTTTCTCGTAGCAGTCTCTCTTTAATGTCTGAGTCCCTTAACCCTCGAATGAACTGCGAACGTAAGTGCGTATCCTGTGTTGACTTTTGACATGCATTACATTTGAAATTGCAATGGGCACTTAAATTTTTTAATTCTGATAAATATTGAGCCACCGGTTCGCCTTCGTGCTGCAATCTCAATAAAAATTTATGCTGTTCTGTGATTTCATTTGGTCTGGGACTGAGATGATTACTAAGAAACGTAATTAATTCGTCGTATGTTTTCGAATCTGGGTCATCTGGTGCTGTGAGGTTAGATAAAAGCTGGTAGTACTTAGCTCCAATACAATTAATTAATACTCTCCGCTTTTTGGTGGAATCAGTAATGTTTTTCAGAGACAAGAAATTTTCTAGTCTTTTGATGTAGTTGGGAAATGATTCTTCATGCTCGTTGAAGTGATCAAATTGTAAGTTAGGTGTGCTGGATGTTGCTTGTATATTCTGCAGGGCAGTTGTAAGTGCTTGAATTAGTTGCGCAGTATCCGTCATTTTATTTTTAAGATTTTCCTTAATCTTGAATCCTCGTCGCCACTATTAAATATCTCTATTTATATTTGTATGAATGTATTTTGTAATTAATGAGAGAGAAGAAAAACGACGTTTGACTTCAATGCCTGCTACTAGCCGAATGCCTACTATGTTTTATTACAGTGACATTTTTCACTTCATATTAATTCACAATACTCAAAGTAAAGTAACAGTAGATAATATAGTTAAATTCAATAGGCTAATGTAGGTTAGTTTAATATAGTTAAGTTAGTTAATTGTAAGTTAGTTTTGCATACATATGTAACAGACCTGAACATACTTCGACAATGGTTTGCCAAACATGAGTTACTTATAAGCAGTAAAACTAGACTTATGATATGTAGTCTACGAGAATCTTTTCCACTTGACTGTGATACCATCTTCCATTCTAGCTCCTGTACAAGATTGTCAATGTCTAATCATACGTGTGGTAGTGCAAACTTCGATGATAATCAAATATGTAGCTCAAATTGTTTCAAAATAGATGGTGTTGAAACCTTTAAGTATCTAGGTGCCTTAGTGGATAAACATATGACTTGGAAAGCACATGCTGAAGATGTAAAATTATATATGCTATCTGCCACCCGTAAAATGTATCTTCTAAGAGAACACTGCTCTATTAACATCCTAAGAATGTTTTACTACGGGATAGATCACTCCAAATTGCAGTACGGTATTGCAAGTTGGGGTGGAACCTATAATAGTACTATGGAACCGTTGTATATAGCACAAAAATATGTAATAAAAGTAATGTGTAAAAAAAACAGGTTAGCTCATAGCTGGCCATTGTTCCAAATGCTACGCATACTTCCACTAAGACACCTATATGTCTTTAAGGTTCTCAAGATTTTCTTCATGAGAAGTGGGTACAATATTAATTTCAGAAGTTCGAACATATATTACTTGAGAAATAATGGTGTGTCAATTTGTACTATCCCATTCTCAAGAAAAACCTGTTGTTCTAAATTTTATACAATGGCAGCACCAAGACTATATAATAAATTACCAATTGAAATCAGGAAAATAGTTCAACCAAAGTGTTTTATTAAAGAAGTAAAAAAACTCCAGTATGGAAAGTTCATCATTATTAAACTAAAATCTCTTATATAACAGTACCTTTCATTAACTCGCCGTTATGACTATTATAATAAATAATAAATGTACTTTTTGTCGTCATTGTTACTGTATATATATAAAAATTAATTGTATTGTTTCTTAATCTTTTGAATTTACCCCACACTTACTTACTATAATCAAAGTTTATTTTTTTAATTGAAGGATCATTCGCCACTAGTTCTATCTGAACTAAAGAATGATGCCCATTCTTTTCTTAAATTTTTTCAACTTGTAATTAATTAAGTAACCTTGTATGAATTCTGCTGTTAAATTTAAGAAATTGAATAGTAAATATAAAAAAAAAATATTTGAAACGATTTTTGACCTCTGATTCTTAAGTTGATCAAGAGTGTTATATTTGCTTGGAGACGCTTGTCTCTTTGGTGCCATTTTAGCGATTTGTTTATTTATTGTTTTAAACCGTTAGGATAATTTATTATCGGAGTATATCGCAAACTAACAAGCACAAGCGCAATGACCGAATGATCCAAATTATCCTGTCAACAAACCGAAAATCGAAGTGTCAAATCAATTTGAAATGTAAACAATCACTTCGTTAACAACGTAGGAAATTGCAATTGCAACAATTCGAGTGTACGTTTACGTTGGACGAAATAGCAAAGTTAGCGGCAACCAACAAGCAATCGATCGAATTATTTTCTCTTTTAATTTGACTAAAATTGTATTCTTATTAGTTTTAAGACACAATAAATTGACTTAACCCGAATCGCACGCACTTTATTCACTTTATGTAAACTGTATATATGTACATATGTGCTTAACATTAAATATTCAGTTGATGCAAGTAACAAAAATTGAAAGTGTATTGCAAACAATGTATGCACTTTAGCGCATTAACGAACAGCAATATTGCTATCTATTACAGCACTTTCAATTTTTGTTTAATACCTCTTTTTCGGCGACTTCCCTTTTGCACTGCTGACAATTGCAATTCGAGTGCATAGTTCTTTGTCCCACGATGAGATGATATTGGAATTTGTTGTTATATATATACATATGTATCCCGCGGAATTTGCCGGTACCGATCGCGAACATTTTGTTCTATTTTTATTGATTTTCAATATATAATTTTATTTTATTTTATTTTATTATTTGCACTGCACTGCACTGTTAACTTTTATTATTATTATATATATATATATATATATTTTTTTTTTTTTGAACAGTACTTTTTCTTCACTTGTGTGCTTTATGTGAAATATGTCCTTATTATGTATTTTTTATGTACTTTTTATTTTAAACTATTTTATTGTCACTGCTCGGGCACCATGAAAAACTTTCACAATATTTTTTGTGAAACGCATTTACTTTTGTGTTATTCGTTAATGTAATTTTTTAATTTTAAAGTTTAAATAAGTGAACGACGTGCGACACGTTTGAAAGTTCGGTAACAAGTGATTTTATTATGTATGTCCGTTTACTTGGACCGGTTAAAATTAGACAAATTAATACAAGTTCTTAAATATGGCCGCTTGGGCACGTAATTCAAATATTATACCAATTATACTGTAGTATATAAAGCAATTCACGATAGAGTTTCTAATTTTAAATATTTTATTAATATTAAAGTTTTTTTTTTAATTGCTCTACGCAACAGCGATCTTTCATACTTCGCGAAAAGCCCAATGAAAGATCCAAGTAGACAAGCGCGACTTTCTGAAGAAAGAGATGCAATTCCTCCGACATGTTCTAACGCACCAGGGGGTAAGGCCTAACCCTAGCAAAGTGTCTATTATAAAAAATCTAAAATTACCGAAAAATAAAAAAAAAATAAAAGCATTCCTTGGTGTGACAGGAGTTTACAGAAATTTCATTAAGGACTATGCAAAAATTGCTTACCCAATGACGAGATACTTAGAAAAGGATCAGTCAATAAACACAAATACCCAAATTTCTAAAAAAAAAAAAAAATAACGACAGATGCAAGTAACAATGCATTCGGAGCGGTTTTATCTCAAGATGAGCATCCAACTGCATATGCATCAAAAACTTAAAATAAACATGAAACGAACTATGCCCTTGTAGAAAAAGAACTCTTGGCCATAGTCTGGGCCGTGAAATATTTTCGCCCGTATGTTTTTGGGAGAAAATTCGATCTGGAAAGTGATCACCAACTTATAAAGTGGCTTATGACAAAGTATTCTGGCAAATACATAAGTCCAAGACTGCAAAGATAGTTAGTTTGGGCGAGTACAATATCAAACTGGAATATATTAAGGGAAAAGTAATTTTATTGTTGATTTTCCTTTTAGAATCAAAAATGATGAAATAAATAATATCAAAACATGTTATTCAATGTAAGCTAACATAAATGATCATAAGCAATCAGACATCTATAATGGGGACAGTTGACTCTCAAGAGGAAGATTTTCAGGATTATATTCCAATTCTCAACACTGTAGTAAATAGAAAAGAAGGTATCCCCAATACGTTTGGCAAAAAACAAATATATATATCTAAAAGAGATATTGACCAAAATAACGTCAGAAATATCGGTAATAAAAAAAGGAAAGGTAGTTATATATTAGTATCTTAATGGCCATATTTACAAGAAAGTCCAAAAAATACTTGTTGAAGGATTTTCTGGCAACTCGCATGTAAAATTTGTCAAATGCTCTAAACGAGTAGCAGATACAGAAAGTATCGATGAATTAAAAAAGCAGATTGCTATTTTTCACAAGAATGAAAAATATTCAACTGTTCTTATCCATAAAAAGTAAAATTAGAAAATTCGTATTTGATAACGAATTCAACTCAATGGAAATTCGAAACGTTTTAGAAAAAGAAGGTAATGACTTCCATGCAACAAAGTCAAACAGTCAATAGTAATAGAGGAGAAAAAACTAATTACAGTACAAATGAGCAGAGCTATAATGTTGTGCAATAAGCAGTTCCATAGAATGTATGCCAATAGAAGTACCAAACTTTCAAGTAGATCTTAATTTTCAAGAGATTACAGGAAGCAAAACAAAAGCATTTGAAAAAGAAAAAGCATTTGAGAACAAAAGAAATATATCAGGAAAACAGAAGTGTGGGATTCATTAAAAACTACAAGAATGTCAGACACAAAGAAACACCCAAATTTAGGAAAGCAAACCTCAATAACATTCACACATATATTATTAAACGACGTTTTAAATTATCAGGTAATACTTTTACACCTGTTGTTACTCACTGTAATATCGAAATCGAAATCTACGAATTGAATGAATATATTACTACATATTATTCAACCCAACGAAATACTCGATCTAATGAATATATTTGACTCAACCATAAGCAAAATAGATATAATCATAGACCGGAAAAATCTCCTAACGGAAGAAATTGAAAATATCAAAAACAAAGTTCTGACCATTATTCCTCATAGGTATAGGAGGGGTCTACTAATAATATATAATATCGTCGGTATAACATTCAAATGGCTGTTCGGTACACTAAATGATGAAGATAGAAAAACTATAGAGAATCATTTTTCAGCCATAGACGGAAATAATCACGAGTCAATTACAAGAGTAAGCCAGCAGGTAAGAATTGACACTAACTTAAACAACAGTATTTTCGAATTAAACGTATAATTGAACTAGATTGACAGAGACTTAACAGGTTCGAAGGCATATCCTTACGACTCCAAGCTGGAACCTCCAGGAGAAAGTTGAAAATATATAACGAAATATAGCTTTAGCAAGAATTGGAATTCTACATCCCAATTTATTAACCAATGAAGACATTATTACGAATGATTTTAAGAAACTCTTAAATATTCGTAGAGGAATTGCTGTTTTCGATGGAAATAATATAATTTTTTTATCAAGTTACCTGTTGAAATGCTTACTACCAATAAGAAATTTTTAATTCTAATTCCAAATGAAACACACATGTAAATAGTTTCTGATCTTGAATTTGTCGACGAGATAGGCAAAACACCCTATAAATTCGAAGACAACAAGTCAGCAAAGAAATAAAAAAAAGATTAAAAATTGTATATTCAAAAAAACCTGTTCCTACGTGACAAACACTTTAGAACAAATCATCGAAATTGATCATAATTCAGTAATAGCTAAGAATATGAAAGAAACCGTATTTCATAGTACTTGCGATGAAAGAAATTTCTCATTAAATGGAAATTACCTTTTTTCTTTCAATAACTGCACTATTTCTATTAAAAACACATTTTTTGCCAACAAAATATCCCAATATAAAGACACATTTTTCATTCCTAAAATTGACAACTTCTAAATTTTAAGCAAAATAACATTATTTTTAAACCAGAATCTAACATAAAAGCTATTGACGAACTGAAATTTTATAAAACATTTCACTATAGTTTTATAAGAAGTGTGTTAATTATTTTTATCATACTTTCCACCAATTTAATCAAGTAGATACAATTGTAAATAGAAGAATACGAGTAATGAATGGAATATGAATGTGATTAAATGAACGAATCCAACTGCAAACAAATGTAATACAAAGAAAAAAACCTTAATGTACTTATCTATAAGATATTTTAGTTAAGAACTCAGAATTCCTTTTTTAAAAGGGGGGGGGGGGGTGACATACTCTTACCCCAGGATCATATTGGTGCGGCCAATGTCGCCTAAGCAAATTATATGTCAGCACACCGGTGAATCGAATTTGTTGTGCTGACGCAAAACGATTGCACTACAGGAGTGTATGAAATGCGATATGACAACAGATGCACTATTGGAGTGCGTGAACTCGTTTTGCTGATGCGACGGCAAAGGCAACAAGCTGAGTATGCTGATACATGTCGATAAGTAAGCAAGCAAGTTGTCTTAAGACCACCACCAACAAACACACAAGTGTTTTATTAAACGTAATTCGCGCTTCTCATTTTCTCTCTTTTTCCTTCTGAGAAGCAGGTTCTTTTCCCTTCTTTTCTGTTCGTCGAGGTCACGAACAGCTCTCGTTGTCCGAAGCAGCGTTGCCTGGTAGGTCTCCTGTTTAGCTGCATGTGGCTGCCTGCACTCTTGGGTTACTTCTGGGTGGCGGCGCGAAACCCAGCACATCAGTGGCAGCTTTTTTGACAACGTTTCCATTCTTCTTCTATTGTCATTGCAGTCAGCGTCGAAGTTTGGGAGAGTTTCAGGGAAACTCGGTCGGCAAAGATCCCAGTGACCAGTTGCGATTGTAGCTTTCCGACGTCAAAACGTTTTGGCCTTTCTCGACTCCGTTGTTGTCGCGATATCCGAGTTCTTACCTTGGCTACAACAAGGTGATGATCCGAGTCGATGTTGACGCCTCGGAATGCACGGACATCGAGAATATTGGAGGAGTGTCTGACGTCGTCCATATCCTAGGCATGTTGTTATCTCTGAACTCGGTTTTTTGTGTGGTGAGCTAGCCTCACGCACAACATACAGACTGGTAGGCCATACATAGGTTAACCACACAACGGATGCTGTGATGGCTATCCAGGGGGCACAACGGGGAGGCTGTATGTCGACTTGACCTGTGCACGGGCGAGAAAAGCCTTGGCAGCTCGCCATGTTGAGTGCGATAAAGGACGTTGCCTCCTGTATACAGGCCCGTGCCTCCAGTTCCACCCGATGCCTTAACTCGATGGAAAGTACAACAGCTTAGGAATAAAGATTGTCATTTTATAATAGGAATATGTACATAAACATAGACAAATGAACACTAAACCTAAATAACCTGTTCATATCTTATTGAAATGACATAAGGATTTAGTGAAATTTTCTTCTTTTAACCTATTAAGTCATCAGTATAATATTTTTAGTTAGATTACTTTAACATAACAGAAATGAAAAAGATATCAAGCCGCTTCCATAAATTATTTTTCAAGTGATGTGTTGTTCTAGCCATAACCAGAAGAAGAACATAGAACTCACACCACAACAAATCAACCGACATATGTCAAGCTATGCAGATACCCTCCACAACATGAGCAAGAGGAAAGATGACAAATGAAGAAAATAACAGAACAGGGACTAAGGAAAAATGAGTTCAGAAAAATTTTTGAGAATCGTCACAAATTTTTGGAAACCTACCGAGATCTTCATCTTCCAACATTGATTCCATCCAAGCCAAACTGGGAAGGCGCAATACAACCATATATCGCCTAAAGATACCATAAAATTCTTATTCAGAAGATATAATAATAATTGACGACTACACTACAAGGGACCAATTCTATCTACAAATTGCAAAACATTCATTCTTATTATTCATTTTAATATCTTTAACTTAACTTCTTCATTGGAATTCAAGGGTTTATTTGATTTTGTGTACTTTTGTTATTAAAATATTCTTCGAGTTTCTGCAAAAGAGCATAAAAAGGAGGTTGACAATCCCCAGAACAATAAACAAAACAACTTTTTGTAGTGAAACTTTATAAATTCATTTTGATTTTAATCTCGTCCATTCTTACTAGAATTTCAAATACATATTACTTTCTCAGATGTTTGGAAAATTGGGTACACTATTCATATTTGCGCAATGTAGGCTGAAACATTTTAAAGTTCCGAATTCCAATTCAATTCAAGTATAGATAATCTTAATATATTTTAATATTTATATATAATCTGTACATTTTTACTTTTATTGGACTCAGAAATAATATTACTCAGGGATTTGTAAAATTTAGATGGTTTATTTATCATTTGTTTGAAAATAAATATATTAATTTTCAAACTCAAATATTGATTAATATTATTTAACCATTGAGTCAGCCAATATATTAATTATGATAATCTCAGGGCTTTGTAAAATTTAGATGGTTTATTTATCATTTGTTTGCAAATAAATATATTAATTTTCAAATTCAAATATTAATTAATATTATTTAACCATTGAGTCAGAAAATATATTAATTATGATAATCGTGGATTAATGTGTATTAAATAAATAATTTGTTTTCCAATGACGATTTGACGCTATTTTTTCAAGGAAATTATACTTATACTTTTTACTCTTTATGGGTTTAAAGCAAAATACACCATAATGTGGTCTGAGCGATGCCCAATTTTTGAAAACTGATTGACTGAGTGCCATCGTTTGCTACAGATGCCTGGACGGCAGCGACATTTTTAACATTCCGATAAATTTTCGCAATAAACTTGTTATTGCCTGTGAAACGCTTTTAAAACGTTGGTTACCGATTCCGAATTTTGGTAGAAAATGTTTATTCTTTGAAAATGTTTCTTTTTCGTGAACTTTATAACAATGCAAATGTTAAGTTTATTGCATAAATTGACAGTGAAGGTTTGATGATTAGTGGAAGAATGCGTTCAAAAATAAAATTCAAAAATGTCAAGTCCCTATTGTATAAATAAGCAACTTCCTTTTTTCAATCCAATTGAAATAAGGCACACCATTTTCATTGATGTTTCAATATCATGGTTGCTGCAGCGTAGTGGGAAAGTGCGTAGCCTCATACGCCGAAGATACCAATTCAATTCCAAGACAGAACAAATCGAAGTTTCCACGGCACTACCTCTTTCGAGTTGCTGACAATACTCAATGAGTACCGATTGTCTACGAAAAGCTTCCAAAATCTTACCGTTCGAAGTCTGCAAATAATTGTAGGTCCCTTTATACTAGTGAGAGAACAATAGCACACACAATACGAATAGATGTTGCAGAAGCTAGGCCCTGGTGGCTTGTGGGTTCTACTGCCACTCACTTACTAATTCTTATTAAAATTATGGACGATATCCAGTGAGGAAGTCTGGATTCGATTCCCGGACGGGGCACCTCGCAGTTTTTCGCGGCACCACCTCTTTCGAGTTGTTGACAACACTCAATGAGTATCAATTGTCTACGAAAAGCTTCTCAAATTTGGCCGTTCGGAGTCGCCAAAAAACTGTAGGTCCCTTCTACTCGTGAGAGAACAGTAGCATGCACAACACTAGGCTAGGCCCTGGTCCGTTATAGCCTGAAGTGCCACTCAATTATTATTATTATCCAGTGAGTATACGGTCCTGGTTTAAACTTGTGAGGAAATATAAATATCAATTTTTAAATCCAATGACCTAACGCACATACATAACATAAGTATGTGACAACATATGTCTGAAAAAACATACTTGTATGTATCTCCGTATGGTGAGATTTGAAAAGCTTTGTTATAGACAATATACTATGTGAGTGTTGACAGACGATGTTTTCGACACGACAGCGCGTCGCCTTCTCATTGAGTTCGTACCGACCTTGCGGTGCGGCCAGAGTATTTCATTATCATCCTACACAATATAAGGAGTTTGGTAGAAATACCAAAACTGGACATTTCTTTCTATAGGGCGTCTCTATGTACAGTGTCATACGCGCCCTTTACATAAAAAAATATGTGGTAGGCGACCCTACCTCAGCTGGGTTTGGATCGTCATCACCCTTGAAGAGTCTGACGAAATGATTATTCCATATTTTCAGTATCTATCACGACTCTACTACCAGTTGTCCATCTGTGTACCTGGAGCTCATGAAAAACTCTCGTTTCTCGATGCACCATTGTAGGCCATCTGTTTAGTTACATGTGACTGCCTGCATTCATCATTAAACCACGGGTTCCTTCTAGATGGTTCTAGTACTTCATAGGCAGTTCGTTTAATTTGTTCTTGACAACGTTTCCATTCTTTATTACTGTTAGTGCAGGCAGCGAGCTTCGAGAGAGTTTCAGGGAAACTCGGCAAAGATGTAAGCGATATGTTGCGGTTGTAGCTGTCTGACATTAAAGCGTATGGGCCTCTCTCAACTATGCGGACGAAGTCCTACAGCCTGAATCCGTTTCCGAATGTGATATCGTGCAGGTTGTGTTTCACCACGAAGCCCGCGAAGATGTCTCCTTTCCCCAGGTGAGCGTTTAAGTCTCCTAGAACGATCTTGGCGTTATTGCTGGTGCATCGATCGTATGAATTTTAAGGAGGTCATGGAAGTCATTCTTGCTGTTGTCGTCCTTCTCCTCTGTCGGGGCGTGAGCTCAAATTCTATGCAGACTGTAATGAGGATTTGGCTTATGGGGTCGTAGCTTAAAACCTCTTGCCTAAGTCTATCTCGAACAGCGAATTCGCATCCGAATAAGCACTACCTTCTCGCAATCGCTGTAGCTCAGATCACAGTTCTTCACACTCCTTTTGACCGACCCTTCGCACCGCACTTCCTGGATGGCGATGATTTCTGCTTTGCAGCAGTTCAGGGGGCGTCCACTAGTTCTTCGGCTGCACGTGGTCCGATAAAGACCTCAATTTTCAAGTGCATTGATTCACCGCACAACGCGTGTTGTGATGTTCACTTAACCTGTGTATAATCGAGGGCAGTTTTCGTTGCTCGCCATGTTAAGCAGGATCAACAACATTTTCTTGTTTGTAATGCCAATACCCTCTACGAAATATGTTACTTAAATTGACGCAGGTTCAACGCTTAGCACAATAGGTGATAAGCCAACGGAATTCAATGGAATAAGTGTTAATATCATGACTGGTCGGTACACGGTTTCTCACGAAATTCACATCTCTCCACCAGATGAGTGCAATATTCCACCCGATGGCTTAACTCGATGCAAAGTACAACGGCTTAGGAATAGCCAATTTATCATAGAAATAAGTACATAAACATAGACAAATGAATTATAATCCTTAATAACCTGTTCATATCTAATTGAAATGCCATAAGGATTTAATGAAAGTTGCTTTTTATAACTTATTAAGTCATCAGTATAATATTTTCAGTTAGATTACTTTAACATAGCAGAAATGAAAAATATGTCAAGCCGCTTCCATAAATTATTTCTCAAGTGATATGTTGTTCTAGCCATAACCAGAAGAAGAACATGGAACTCATACTACATATGTCAAGCTATACCCTCCACAACTTGAGGAAGAGGAGATATGACAAATAAACAAAATTACAGAACAGGGTATAAGGAAAAATGGGATCAGAAAAATTTTGAGAATCGTTACAAAATTACATTGCCCAACATTGATTTCATCTAAGCCAAACTAAGAAGGCGCAATACAACCATAGATCTCGCCTACAGATACCATCAAATTCTTATTCAGAAGAAATAATAGCAATTGAGTGGCACTACCACTCACTCTACAAACTGCAAAGCATGTATTCTTATTATTCATATTAATATCTGTTTTTTTATGCTCAAATTTCTTCATTGGAATTCAAGGGTTTAATTGATTTTGTGTATTTTTTTTTATCAAAATATTCTTTGGACATCTTCAAGAAAGCATAAAAAGGAGGTTGACAATCCCCAAAATAATAAACACAAAACTTTTAGTAGTAAAACTTTATAAATTCATTTTTATCTTAATCTCGTCCATTCTTACTAGAATTTTAAATACATATTACTTTCTCAGGTGTTTGGAAAATTGGGTACACCACTCATATTTGGGCAATGTAGGCTGAATCATTTTATAGTTCCGAATTCCAGATCAATTCAAGTATAGATAATCTTAATGGCGCAAATTTATAGTCATTTAAAGTCGACTTTAAACGAATTTATTCACCTACATAACTCAAAGTAAACTTTTTGTTATTCATAGTCATCTTGTAGTAGTTTATAAACTTCAACTCGACTTTGACTTTAAATGAGTCTAACGTGATTTTAAGAAAATAAAGTTGGCTCGAAATCGATTGTCAGTTACGATTTCTTAAAGTTGTTTGCTGTTTTTCTTTTCAAAATGATCGAGATTTGGACATATTTGAAGATTTTGAATTTATTTCACAGCAAAAAAAAAACAAACAGCGATCGAATCTATTTGAAGAGCAAAGTTAAATGAAACAAAACAGACATTTTATAGGATTGTTAGTTTTCCAAAGGTTCTTGGAGTGACAGATAGTACGCATGTACTAATTAAATGCCCAACTACGGTTGTGGGACCTGTAATGGCTGGCCATTACATTAATCGGAAGGGTTATTATTCTCTTAATGTACAAATCGTTTGCGATGCCCAATGCAAGATTATTGATATCGTTGCAAGTTCCCGTGATTCCAAGCATGATTCTAGCATATGGAATAGCTGCATCTTAAAATAAAAACTGGAATCAACTTTAAAAAGTCATCAAGGTATTTTGCTGGGTGATGCAGGCTACCCTCGTTCAAATATTTTGCTGAGGCCAATGAGAAATGCTTTCAGTCGGAAAGAGGAACTGTACAACAATAGCCGTACAGCAACAAGAAATGAAATTGAATGCCTAAACGAACAATTCGGTCTCTTATAACTTAAAAATTTATCGCTTAGAACTAATTATATTTTTTTATTATTCCTCCAGAAAATTTAAAAAAACTTGGAATTCTTTGTTATTCTTGGTTCTTGACCTAACTTAAAAAAGAAAATTAATAAACCTATTCTACTTAAAACTTAACCAAAATACAATTCAAACTAAACTAAAACTTATGTCTACTTAACTATTTATATTAAACTTAACTATGTCCGTAAAACAAAACGGACGCGTGCACCACGGCGTATGTGTTATTTATGTGCTTAACATATAAATCTAATACGCCGTGATGCACCTGTTTTTATTTAATTTTTGTTTTTTTCGTATTTTTTTTATTTTGTACTTTTTTTCTTTTTTCTTTTGTTTTGTACTTCCTTTCTTTAAATTCATATCACAGAAAAATTAACATAATTAGAATAATACATAAACATTGAAATGACAGTCAATATCACATTCTTTTCTTTTTTCCCTCAATTCTTCATGGAATTCCCGCTGGTGTGCAACTCGGTCTTCTAATAGCTTAATTCGCAAAGAGTGCAGTTGTTTCCGGTGCTCCACCTCTAATTAATGAAGCTCCATTGCGTGAGATTTTCTCATCAATTTGGGCTTGCTGCGCTGCCATCACATCATGTTTTGATGTTTGCAGTTTAGGCAATTTCCTTAATTTTTCAATTACTTTGCCTCGACCTGTAAGGGGTTGGCCCGTTAGCGGTAACGTTAACTAAAGCATCCGCACTTATTCCAACATCTTCATTTGGAGACAAAAGGTTACCGGCGTTTTTGGGTCTAATAACTGCGCAGTTTGTGGAATACTTGATTCAAAGGCAACGACGGCAGGTGCCAATTGTATCGCTATATGTGCTTTATTTCCAGTATGATATTGCTGCCGATGAGGCTGTTATCATCTTCCAAGTCATCAGCAACAATGGCTTGTACAAGAACATCTGACGCATTGACAACTGGTACTGTAACGCAATCTCCAGTAGCCGTTACTGCTTTCTTAACAGCGGTAGCTTACTTTTTTACGATCATTTTCATTCACACCCATTGCTGCTTCAATTTATCCATGCTTCTTTGATAGCCAGCAGCACGCATACTTGTAGCAATTGACTCCCAGAAAGCTTTTTTCCTCCGTACCATTTTTTATCGTTGCCTCTGTTTTCAACCACTTCCAAATTCTTTCCCACGAATTGCCGCAGCATTCTCCTTCCCATCCCGTAATACCATTATTTCATTTTTTGAATTCATTCTATTGATTTCAATTACTTTTTTCTTAGAAAATTTGTAAATTTAAAACAAAAACACTTGAAAAGAATATATTTCGCTTGAAATATTTTGACATTTGGGCTTGTTCGATGAAATCATTATACACTAACGCTTTTAAGCAGATACAAGATATGCATAGGCATAAATATGTCTATGAATAACGAAAAGATAAAGTTGGCTTTTTGATTAAGAGTTGACTATAACTAAAGTCGACTTTAGGCATTATTATTGAGCTGACTACAAATTTGCGCCAATATATTTTAAAATTTATTTTTACTTTTATTGGAATTTTATTTTTTTGCACTCAGAAATAATGTTACTCAGGGATTTGTTAAATTTAGTTGGTTTATTTATCATTTGTTTGAAAATAAATATATTAATTTTCAAATTCAAATATTGATTAATATTATTTAATTATTGAGTCAGCCAATATATTAATTATGATAATCGTGGATTATTGTGTATTTAAAAAATAATGTGTTTCTCAATTAGGATTTGACGTTATTTTTTTAAGGAAATTATACTTATACTTTTTACTCTTTATGGGTTTAAAGCAAGATCCTTACGCAAAATACACCATAATGTGGTCTGAGCGATGCCCAATTTTTGAAAACTGATTGACTGAGTGCCATCGTTTGCTACAGATGCCTGGACGGCAGCGACATTTTTAACATTCCGATAAATTTTCGCAATAAACTTGTTATTGCCTGTGAAACGCTTTTAAAACGTTGGTTACCGATTCCGAATTTTGGTAGAAAATGTTTATTCTTTGAAAATGTTTCTTTTTCGTGAACTTTATAACAATGCAAATGTTAAGTTAAGTGCATAAATTGACAGTGGAGGTTTGATGATTAGTGGAAGAATGCGTTCATAAATAAAATTCAAAAATGTCAAGTCCCTATTGTATAAATAAGCAACTTCCTTTTTTCAATCCAATTGAAATAAGGCACGCCATTTTCATTGATGTTTCAATATCATGGTTGCTGCAGCGTAGTGGGAAAGTGCGTAGCCTCATACGCCGAAGATACAAATTCGATTCCAAGACAGAACAAATCGAAGTTTCCACGGCACTACCTCTTTCGAGTTGCTGACAATACTCAATGAGTACCGATTGTCTACGAAAAGCTTCCAAAATCTTACCGTTCGAAGTCTGCAAGTAATTGTAGGTCCCTTTATACTAGTGAGAGAACAATAGCACACACAATACGAATAGATGTTGCAGAAGCTAGGCCCTGGTGGCTTGTGGGTTCTACTGCCGCTCTAATTCTTATTAAAATTATGGACGATATCCAGTGAGGAAGTCTGGATTCGATTCCCGGACGGGGCACCTCGCAGTTTTTCGCGGCACCACCTCTTTCGAGTTGTTGACAACACTCAATGAGTATCAATTGTCTACGAAAAGCTTCTCAAATCTGGCCGTTCGGAGTCGCCAAAAAACTGTAGGTCCCTTCTACTCGTGAGAGAACAGTAGCATGCACAACACTAGGCTAGGCCCTGGTCCGTTATAGCCTGAAGTGCCACTCAATTATTATTATTATCCAGTGAGTATACGGTCCTGGTTTAAACTTGTGAGGAAATATAAAAATCAATTTTTAAATCCAATGACCTAACGCACATACATAACATAAGTATGTGACAACATATGTCTGAAAAAACATACTTGTATGTATCTCCGTATGGTGAGATTTGAAAAGCTTTGTTATAGACAATATACTATGTGAGTGTTGACAGACGATGTTTTCGACACGACAGCGCGTCGCCTTCTCATTGAGTTCGTACCGACCTTGCGGTGCGGCCAGAGTACTTCATTATCATCCTACACAATATAAGGAGTTTGATAGGAATACCAAAACTGGACATTTCACTCTATAGGGCGTCTTTGTGTACGGTGTCATACACGCCCTTAAAATCAAAAAATAGGCGGGGGCGAGCTTCGAGAGAGTTGCAGGGAAACTCGGCAAAGATGTTAGTGATATGTTGCGGTTGTAGCTGTCTGACATCAAAGCGTATGGGCCTGTCTCAACTATGCGGACGATATCTACCAGCCTGGATCTGTTTTCGTATGTGATATCGTGCCGACTGTGTTTCACGTCGACGCCCGCGAAGATGCCCTCTTTCCCCAAGTGAACGTTTAAGTCTCCTAAAACGATATTGGTGTCGTTTTATCCTGTCCACACCTGGACAGGAATTCGACTTATAATGAGTTTGATGCGCTGTCCGACTCCATCACAAGAATTGTATCCCTATATCCTTGCACTGAAATCGCTATTGCGGGCGATTTCAATGTACACAATTCTACTTGGCTTCGACATTCAGGCCAGAAAACACCCGAAGGAAGGTATGTTGAAATCTTTGCTCGAGTAAATAATTTGACCCAGCTTGTGAATGAGCCAACACGAATACCCGCCATTGCAGATCAATGCGCCAACACCTTGGACCTGTTTCTCACCTCTCGTCCTGAGAAATACTCAATCGAAATACTGTCGCCTCTAGGCTCGTCTGACCATTGTGCCGTATCAGCTTATTTCTCGTATTCACCCCACACAGTTATAGAACGAATTCCTAAAGAACTGTATGGTTCTACTAGAAAGCCTTCTTTAGGAATTTTAACTGGTCACTATTCCTCGATAGTGACGTGGATGCCGCTGCTGATACGATCACAAATATTATTTTGCTGGGTATGAAGTCCTTCATTCCACACAGAGTGAAGAGCATCAAGCCCAAGGCAAATGCATGGTATGACTTGAGCTGCAAAGAGGCTATCAGGTTAAGAGAGATGAGTTTCCGGATTTACAAAGCCAACCCTTCTGAGGAAAACTGGAGGAAGTTTAAACGGGCCCGAAATGACTGCAATTCACTACTAAGACGTGCGAAATTTTTGTATGGCCAAAAGTTGAGGCAAAAAGTGCTACAATGACCCAAGGGGTGCAAAAGCGTTTGGTCTTTTGTGAAAAACATAAAAAACTCAGCCTCGTCTTCAATTTCGACGCTTAGTCACAATGACATTCCAGCTGTCAACTCTTTGGACAAAGCAAATCTTCGCAGCTATCTCAGCTAGCTTTCAGATTGTGCTTTGTCTCCACTTGTACTTGAGAGCGTACATTTTTTCATGGGGAAGATTCACTTTCGCACTCCTACAGTTGCAAGAGTCCTCAAAGATCTAAACGTGCACAAATCCGCTGGCCCGGATGGTATACCCCCTGTTCTTCTGAAGTGGTGTTCTTCAACGCTGGCAAAACCACTGCGTAAGCTGTCCTACTCTTTAGGGCTCTTTCCGAGTAAGTGGAAAACAGCATTTGTCCAGCCCGTCCCTAAAAAGGGGAATCTTCGTCACCCACCTCTTACCGACCCAAAGAACTTACGTCAATTCTTTCCAAGGTCATGGAAACGCTGATAAATCGTCAGCTTTTGAAATATCTTGAATCCCGAAAGCTTCTTAATGATCGGCAGTACGGCTTCCGCAGCAACAGGTCCACTGGTGATCTGATGGCATATCTCACCGAAAAGTTGAACCAATCTTTGCACAATGTTGGAGAAAGCAAGATCGTTGCGCTTGATATTTCAAAAGCATTTGACAGAGTCTGGCATCAGGCTCTCTTGTCGGAAATGCGTGCTTATGGAATCGATAAGTCTCTTCTTCAATGGATTAGAAATTACCTTTCGAACCGTTCACTACAAGTCGTGCTGGATGGGTTCAAGTCTGATATCCACCATATTAATGCTGGTGTTCCCCAGGGTTCCGTTTTGTCTCCGACACTCTTTCTCATTTTCATAAATGATCTCTTGTCTGCTACTTCTAATCCTATTCACTCCTTCGCTGATGACAGTACCCTCAGCTTCTCATATTCGTTCCTTGGCTCACGTCCCTGTACTTCGGCAGTAGACTTGGAAAGGCAACGTATGTCAAGCACATTAGATTCCGATCTTGACAGCATAATCGCTTGGGGTACAAGAAGTAGAGTGGAATTTAATGCTTCCAAGACTCAGTGCTGTCAACTGTCACTCAAGCGTTCCCAAAATAACCAGCTGTTATCCATGGATGGCAACTGCGTTGTTGAAACCGAAAAACTTTCCATCCTCGGTATGTGTTTCAACACTTAGTTGAAACGATCACATACTTGAGGTCGCCAAAAATGATGCGAAATGTCAAGGTTTCCTAAAACGATGCAAAAAATACTTTTCCACCTCTGATCTGGCTACAATTTACAAGGCCTACATCCGTACTAAGATCGAGTATAACGCTCCTATCTGGTCTGGTGCTCCCAATACCTTTCTACATCTACTGGGTAGAATCCAAAAGCGAGTTAGAACACCGACGTAATGTCGCGTCTCTGTCACTGTTTTAGCGCTATTTCAATAAGAAATGCTCAAACGAATTAGCCAGCTGCATTCCTCCCCTTCAAGAATTCACTCGCAATACACGCCTCGCTAGGAATGCTCATCAGTTCACCCTTAACCCCACCTTCGGACGTACAGTTAAGTATAGAGACTCGTTCTTTAGCCGCACCACACGAATATGGATGCTCTTCCCAGGTCAATATTCCCCTCTCATTACAATTCACAGACATTTAAAACCAATGTGCACCGGTACCTCCTTTTCCTCTTTCCTCTTTACCTTCGGCCCATGCTGTGACTTAAATCCGGTCACTTAAGGGTAGTTGTTACCACTTTATCGCGCGCCAACTATAAAAAAAAACTTGGTGCATCGATTGTAAGCATTTTTAGGAGGTAGTGAAAGTCATTCTTCCTGTTGTCGTCCTTCTCCTCTGTCGGGGCGTGAGCTCAAATCTGGACGATGTTACCGAATGTAGCCTCTATGCAGACTTAAATGAGGATTTGGCTTATGGGGTCGTAGGTTAAAACCTCTTGCCTAAGTCTATCTCGAACAGCGAATCCGCATCCGCTGCCTTCTCTCATTGTGGCAATCGCTGTAGCTCATATCACAGTTCTTCACTCTCCATTTGACCGACCCTTCGCACCGCACTTCCTGGATGGTGGTGATTTCTGCTTTGCTGCAGTTCAGGGGGCGTCTACTAGTCCTTCGGCTGCACGTGGTCCGTTAAAGACCTCAATTTTCAAGTGCATTGGTTCGCCGCACAACGTGTGTTGTGATGGCTATCCAGGGGGCGTCAGGAAGATGCGGTATGTTCACTTAACCTGTGTATAATCGAGGGCAGTTTTGGTAGCTCGCCATGTTAAGCGGGATCAACAATTGACGCAGTTTCACCGCTTAGCACAATAGGTGATAAGCCAACGGAATTCAATGGAATAAGTGTTAATATCATGACTGGTCGGTACACGGTTTCTCACGAAATTCACATCCCTCCACCAGATGAGTGCAATATTCCACCCGATGACTTAACTTGATGCAAAGTACAACGGCTTAGGAATTGCCAATTTATCAAAGGAATATGTTCATAAACATAGACAAGTGAATAATAAACTTTAATAAACTGTTCATATCTAATTGAAATGCCATACTGATTTAATGAAATTTGCTTTTGATAACCTATTAAGTCATCAGTATAATATTCTCAGTTAGATTACTTTAACATAACAGAAATGAAAAAGATATCAAGCCGCTTTCATAAATTAATCAGAAGAAGAACGTGGAACTTCACCACAATAGATCAACCGACAAATGTCAAGCTATGCAGATACTCTCCACAACATGAGGAAGAGGAGAGATGACAAATGAAGAAAATGACAGAACAGGGTATAAGGAAAAATGGGATCAGAAAACATTTTGAGAATCATAACAAAATTATATCGCCCAACATTGATGCCATCTAAGCCAAACTGAGAAGGCATCAAATTCTTATTCGGAAGAAATAATAATAATTGAGTGTCACTACTGCCCACAAGGGACCAATTCTATCTACAAATTGCAAAACATTCATTCTTTTTATTCATTTTAATATCTGTTTTTTATGCTCAAATTTCTTCATTCGAATTCAAGGGTTTAATTGATGTGTATATTTGTTATCAAAATATTCTTTGGGCATCTACAAAAAAGCATAAAAATCAGGCTGACAATCCCCAGAACAATAAACAAACGTTTTTATTTTAATCTCGTCCATTCTTACTAGAATTTCAAATACATATTACTTTCTCAGGTGTTTAGAAAATTGGGTACACTATTCATATTTGGGCAATGTAGGCTGAATCATTTTATAGTTCCGAATTCCAGTTCAGTTCAATTAAAGATAATCTTAATGGCGCAAATTCATAGTCATTTGAAGTCGACTTTAAAAGAATTTATTCACCTACATAACTCAAAGTAGACTTTTTGTTATTCATAGTCATCTTGGTGTAGGCTATAAACTTCAACTCGACTTTAAATTTGAAATGAGAATCGATTGTCAGATTCGATTTCTTAAAGTTGTTTCCTGTTTTTCCTTTTCAATATGTCTCCGGAGGATCGGGATTTGGACATATTTGAAGATTTTGAGTTTATTTCACAGCCAAAAAAAAAACACAAACAGTTGATCGCTGAATCCATTTGACGAGCAAAGTTAAATGAAACAAAACAGAAATTTTATAGGATTGTTAATTTTCCAAAGGTTCTTGGAGTGACAGATAGTACGCAAATTACAAATTAAGCGCCCAACTACGGTTGTTGGACCTGTAATGGCTGGCCATTACATTAATCGGAAGGGTTATTATTCTCTTAATGTACAAATCGTTTGCGATGCCCAATGCAAGATTATTGATATCGTTGCAAGGTCCCGTGATTCCAAGCATGACTCTAGCATATGGAATAGTTGCATCTTAAAATAAAAACTGGAATCAACTTTAAATAGTCATCAAGGTATTTTGCTTGGTGATGCAGGCTACCCTCGTGCAAATATTTTGCTAAGGCCAATGAGAAATGCTTTCAGTCGGAAAGAGGAACTGTACAACAATAGCCGTACAGCAACAAGAAATGAAATTGAATACTTAAACGGACAATTGAAGTCGAAATTTCGGTCGATTTTAGAAAGACTACGCGTAGATTTAAACTCTGCAAAGAACGTGATTGTTGCTGTAACAGTTCTGCACAACATTGCCAAGGAGCATAATATTCCTTATGTCGAAAATGAAGAAGTATCCACTCCCAGCCAGCAACAACCACACTCTGAAAATAATGAACTTTTTGAAATAAATGGAAGAGCATTCAGAAATAATTTCATAAATAGATTTCCTTAAATTCGATTTCAGTTTCGATTTTAATGCATTTTTATTTCAAAACTTAATTTCTTAAATGCTAGACAAAAATACTTAAAACTAGCTTATCAATATAATCTAGTGATCTTAATTCCAACTTACTGACTCCTAAAGAGTGCTCTAAGCTAATCTTGGATTTGTTTTTCTTTTCTTTATGTCTTTCGGTCTCTTAAAACTTTTTAAATTTAGCGCTTAAAACTAATTATATTTTTTTTATTATTCCGCCAAAAAATTAAAAAAAAAACTTGGAATTCTTTGTTATTCTTGGTTCTTGACCTAACATACAAAAAAAAATTAATAAACCTATTCTACTTAAAACTTAACCAAAATACAATTCAAACTAAACTAAAACTTAAGTCTACTTAACTATTTATATTAAACTTAACTATGTCCGTAAAACAAAACGGACGCGTGCACCACGGCGTATGTGTTATTTATGTGCTTAACATATAAATCTAATACGCCGTGATGCACCTGTTTTTATTTAATTTTGGTTTTTTTCGTATTTTTTTTATTTTGTACTTTTTTTTCTTTTTTCTTTTGTTTTGTACTTCCTTTCTTTAAATTCATATCACAGAATAATTAACATAATTAGAATAATACATAAACATTGAAATGACAGTCAATATCACATTCTTTTCTTTTTTCCCTCAATTCTTCATGGAATTCCCGCTGGTGTGCAACTCGGTCTTCTAATAGTTTAATTCGCAAAGAGTGCAGTTGTTTCCGGTGCTCCACCTCTAATAAATGAAGCTCCATTGCGTGAGATTTTCTCATCAATTTGGGCTTTCTGCGCTGCCATCACATCATGTTTTGATGTTTGCAGTTTAGGCAATTTCCTTAATTTTTCAATTACTTTGCCTCGACCTGTAAGGGGTTGGCACGTTAGCGGTAACGTTAACTAAAGCATCCGCATTTATTCCAACATCTTCATTTGGAGACAAAAGGTTACCGGCGTTTTTGGGTCTAATAACTGCGCAGTTTGTGGAATACTTGATTCAAAGGCAACGACGGCAGGTGCCAATTGTATCGCTATATGTGCTATATTTCCAGTATGATATTGCTGCCGATGAGGCTGTTATCATCTTCCAAGTCATCAGCAACAATGGCTTGTACAAGAACATCTGAAGCATTGACAACTGGTACACGCAATCTCCAGTAGCCGTTACTGCTTTCTTAACAGCGGTAGCTTACTTTTTTACGATCATTTTCATTCGCACCCATTGCTGCTTCAATTTATCCATGCTTCTTTGATAGCCAGCAGCACGCATACTTGTAGCAATTGACTCCCAGACAGCTTTTTTCCTCCGTACCATTTTTTATCGTTGCCTCTGTTTTCAACCACTTCCAAATTCTTTTCCACGAATTGCCACAGCATTCCCCTTCACATCCCGTAATACCGTTATCTCAATTACTTTTTTCTTGGAAAATGTTTAAATTTAAAACAAAAACACTCAAAAGTAATAGATTTCGCGTTAAATATTTTGAAATTTGGGCTTGTTCGATGAAATCATTATACACTAACGTTTTTAAGCAGATACAAGATATGCATAGGCATAAATATGTCTATGAATAACGAAAATATAAAGTTGGCTTTTTGATTAAGAGTCGACTATAACTAAAATCGACTTTAGGCATTATTATTGAGCTGACTATAAATTTGCGCCAATATATTTTAAAATTTATTTTTACTTTTATTGGATTTTTACTTTTATTGCGTTCAGAAATAATGTTACTCAGGGATTTGTTAAATTTAGTTGGTTTATTTATCCTTTGTTTGAAAATAAATATATTAATTTTCAAATTCAAATATTGATTAATATTATTTAATAATTGAGTCAGCCAATATATTTATTATGATAATCGTGGATTAATGTGTATTTAATAAATAATGTGTTTTTCAATTAGGATTTGACCCAATTTTTTTGAGGAAACCATTTCAGATATTTAAGAAGATTTACTATCTCTTTGAAGTACAATGAGTCTTCAATTTATGAACGCAACTCGACTCATTTACATACTTCTTCTTCTTCTAGTGGCGCTACAGTCCGGGGTGGACCTGGGCCTCAACCAACATGCCTCTCCAGCCAGCACGATCTTTCGCCAGCTGCCGCCAGTTGCGCACTCCAAGTTGGTTGAGGTCCTTCTCCACTTGTGTGCACCACCTTATCCTGGGCCCTCCTCTGTTGCGTTGTCCCAATGGCTCAGATTCGAAGACTTTTCGGGCCGGAGCAGTGGTGTCCATACGCTCTACATAGCCTAGCCATCTTAAGCGCTGTATCCGTAGACGCTTGACTAGGCTCATGCCGCTGTACAGCCCATACAGTTCGTGGTTGAATATTCTCCTCCAGATGCCATCAACGCAAACAGGACCAAAAATCGCACGCAGAACTTTTCTCTCGAAGAGACCAAGGGCATCCTCATCCGCTTTTAGTAGTGTCCAAGTTTCCGCGCAATAAAGTAGGACTGGGATGATTGAGGTGTTATATAAAGCAAGCTTAGTGTTTCGAGAGAGGGCTTTATTACTCAATTGCCTCTTGAGCCCAAAGAAACAGCGATTGGCAAGAGTGATTCTGCGTTTGATTTCGGTACTGGTGTTATTGTCCCTGTTTACTGCGGAACCGAGGTAGACGAAGTCCTTGACTACCTCGAAATTTCTGCTGCCTAGTTTGACGCTCTGTCCGAGACGCCGATGTTGTGTGTCCTTCCTTGATGACAGCATGTACTTCGTTTTGCCCTCATTTACCACCAGACCCATTTTAGCCGCTTCCGCTTCAATGCCAGCAAACGCATCATTGACGGCTCGCTGTGTTCGACGAATCACGTCAATGTTGTCGGCGTAAGCTAGCAATTGAGCTGACTTTAGGAAGATCGTGCCTCTGGTGTTGACCTGTGAGTTACGCACGATCTTCTCAAGGATGATGTTAAAAAAGTCACATGACAGTGCGTCGCCTTGTTTAAAACCTTTTTTGACATTGAAAGTTTAGGTGAGTTCGTTCCCGACCTTGACGGAGCAGCGAGAGTTCTCCATCGTCATCCTACACAATCTGACGAGTTTGGTAGGAATGCCAAAACTAGACATGACACTGTTGCTCGTCTCCATGCACACTGTCATACGCTCATTTACATACATACATATGTATATGGTCATCCCGGGCATGTTTGCAGCATAAATTCGTTGGAACCTATTTTCAATAACACGGCCACATATTTACATTTTGACTCTGAGCTCTTCCAACGTTGTCGGCTTGTTGACAAAAAACAGTGACCTAATATAGTCCTACAGAAAATAGTTAAGCGGCATTAAATCACATGAACGAAGCAGCCTGGCAAATTTGTAGAGATAACGCATTCACCATCTTACTTTTCAATAAATCGGTTGTTATGTTTCCTACGTGACTTGTAGCACCATCCCCTATAGACATGTCGCCCAAATTAATTTCTCTCAATCCGAGCCAAAAGAACTATCGATTATTGCATTAGCACTGACTATTAAAAGTAACGTGGCAATCATAATATGTGACGAAAAAGTATAGCCCAATAACACAGTCGGTATGCAAACTGCACAAAGCAGTTATTTTTTGTCGATGAAATTGTTATTCATCAAGCACATGTAGATTTTCACGCTCCCAATAACGTATATTTCGCTTATTAACGAATGGATGGAGCCAGAAATGAGTTTCGCACTGCAGATGATGAAATTTATACTTATACTTCTTACTCTTTATGCGTTTAAATCAAGATCCTTGCTCAAAATGCACCATAATGTGAAATTGAGAACTGTTTGACTGAAGTCGATCCTTTGCTACAGACGCCTGAACGGCAGCTACATATATTTTCGACATTCCGATAAATTTTCGCAATCAAATTGTTGTTGCGTAACGCTTTAAAAGTTTTGGTTAATTTCGGTAGAAAATGTTTCTTTTTCGTGAACTTTATAACGATGCAAATGTTGAGATTAGATTTCCGTGCATTTGTATTTGTGTAATTCATTTTTCTTACATGCTAGATAAAAATCCTTAAGACTGGGTTACCAATACAATCTACTGATCTTAATTCTAACTTACTGACTCTTCACGAGTACTCATAGCTAATCTAGGACATTTTTCTGTTTGCCTTTAGGCCTCTTGCAGTTTTTCAATATTACATTTACATTTTACGTTTTTATTACATTTTTTTCTAATTCCTCTAAGAAAATGTGAAAAAACTTAGAAATCCTGATTTTCTTACTTCTTAACCTCACTTAAAAATAGATCTAAAAGCTACCTACTATCTAAAACTTATAACTATATTAAATTAACCTAAAACTTAACTCTACTTGACTATATATATTAAACTTAACTATATCCGTAGTATGATACGGACGCGTGCACCAGGGCGTATGTGTTATTTATATGCTCTACATATACATTTTATCTTTTGTGTTTTTTATTTTTTTAATCCTTTTTTTGTATATTTTTCTTGTGTTTTTCCTTTTGTTTTTGAGTTTTTTTTTATTTTTCTTTTATACTCGTATATATATATATTTTTTGATAATTAAATGCTTAACCTGCCTTAACCTATGTGAGTTGGCGCCGAAGACTCAACTACCTGGTCTATCTGTATGAGAAGTTTGCGGCATCGAACTCTGGTTCTGGTGGAACCACCAGCAGAAAAGCCGTTCTTTGGCAGAAACTGCTCTGTCGCGGGCAGAAATTGCTCTACTGAACCGTAGGAGTTCCTCGTGGCTGCGTGGAGTTGCCTCTTGACTGCTTGGCGTGCGACGTGGAAGATGATAGGAGAGCCTTCCTCATCTTGTATCAGGCCTTTAGCTTTCAAATAGAGGAAAGCTTCAGGCGGAATGAAGCCGCTAAGACGTACCCGTTCATGGTACATTTCATTTGGGTAGTAAGCCCCAAAGATCAGACTGTGGGTTGAAGCCATGCCTCGAGCAGTGTGACTTCGTGTCAACTTGACAATAAAATTATCTATCTTTATAAGGTTTGCTTCGTTGTACAGAACCTCGTTGTGGTAGAATTTCTTGTACTGGGATTCTGGTATTCGCTATAAACGGAGACAGACCCGAAGACACTGCCTCTCGAACACCCTCATCTTTTCCATCCGGGAAGGACTCACGTTGACCCACACAGGATAACCATATACCATAATTGGCCGGATAAGGCCCATGTAGCAGATTACCTTCACTCTGGTGTCAAGTTGATTGCTGGAAAACAGCAGTCTTCCCATAGCGAAGGCATTTTTAGCCCTGGTCAGAGCTATATCTATGTGGATACCACCATACAGATACTGGTCCAAGCAGATGGCTAGCTATCTGACTACACTTTTTAGAGCTAGTGGTTGTACTTGTGGATCAACTATGCCGAACTTTCGCCAGTTCATTTTCGTTGAATTTTATCAAAATCACGTTGCAACAAGTCATTTATTACCTCTACCTTCGGGTCTGATCTGTACGCTATTAGATCATTGGCAAACCCTATTATATTAGGCATAGATCCTATGAGATCGCTAGTGAATATAGTGAAATCGATCGGAATCAACAGCCCCTTGTTGCAACCCATTTTTTATTTGGTCCACTGTTGTCGAAATTTCAGTGCCGTTCTTCACAACAAACTTCCTACCTGTTACCATGTCATAGATCATATATGCAAATGTTTCATTGATCCAAGCCTGACCAACTTAAGGAAGAAACCTTCTAACCATACTGCGTCAAACAGCTTGTCTATGTCGATCAGGAAGGCGCCTGTACACTGGGTCTTGTTTCTATTCCACTGTGTGTCGGAAACCAATTTAGACGCGGCATGAATAGTGTCGTGCCCCGCCCTGAAGCCAAACTGATTTTCCGGTATTATTTGTGCTTATGCAAGGAAGAAGATTTATAGACCGGAGATTTTTCGGAATGGGAATGTCTTTGTTCCTTTCCTTTGTCGTTCAGCAAGGTCCTGTTTTCCAAGTCGCGGTTCGAACTACGTGTCTCGATGATTGTGTACACTTTCTGACAAACAGCACCAATTGCATTCACCTTCTCCTGTTGATCTTCCACTACGAAGAAGTCGTTGTTAAGCACAGCCCCATCTGGATCGATGCCAACCGACGTAAGTAGGTTGGCGTTGTCTGTTGTTCTGTCAAGTCGAAAGCAGTGATTATCATTATGATTTCTCCTCCGGAAGAATTTATTTATTTATTGGAACATGCTCGGGTTGTTAGATCTTACAGCCCGAATCTTATTGCCCCAATGCAAGCTAACAGCCAGACTGTAGTTTTGTCGTATTAAGTGCTGGATGCATTCTGTGGATCTGTAAACTGTCTATACGAGAGTCTTAGTCTCCTTTTTTGCACGTGAAGTGCATCGATTTCAGAATTCCGATAGATGTCGCCATAATCGGTTTGTGACATCGTCCATTTGTGTGAGGTACCTGTCAACGTCTTCGTTCATAAGGTTTCTGTTTGTAGAAGGATTGATCACACTCGAACTTATTTCTCTGGATAATGCTCTAGAAAAACGCGGCCAGCGCACCTTATTATAATTATAAGAATATTCTTTAAGTTCCTCCAGCTTGTTCGGGAGCTGTAAAACCGGGGCGAGAAAACAGCGATCACTGTCATACTCGACATTAGTTAAACAGTTTCTCGTGCGTCGCTCCACGTTAAGTATCGTCAGTCGTCTGTCGATTAGCATAACATCCAGATAGGACCCGCTTCTAGGAAGGGATGGTCTATCGGTTGCAAGCAAATCTAACCTGAATTCGATATTGTTCTGTTCCATTCACTCTAAGAGGGCGTTTCCTCTCTCATTTGGAACATTATTACCACATTCAGCGTGTTTGGCGTTCAAATCTCCGGCTAAAATATAATAATTTTCTTCCGAGTTCAAGCGAAGGCTAGTAAAGAGAGCCTCGAGCTCCAAAAGAAATTGAGGGTTTTGAATTTCTGATGCATAAGCAGCGATCACAAACAAACAACAAACAAACAACACTGGATAGAATCCATAAGCGAGCGATAAAACTTATAGGAGATAACAATATTGCGAAGTCGATTGACTCGTTAGAACACCGACGTAATGTCGCATCTCTGTCACTGTTTCATCGCTATTTCACTAAGAAATGCTCAAACGAGTTAGCCAGTTGCATTCCTCGCCTTCAAGAATTCACCCGCAATACACGCCTCGCAAGGAATGCTCATCAGTTCACCCTTAAGCCCACCTTCGGACGTACAGTTAAGTATAGAGACTCGTTCTTTAGCCGCACCACACGAATATGGAATGCTCTTCCCAGCTCAATATTCCCCTCTCATTACAATCTACAGACATTTAAAACCAATGTGCACCGGTACCTCCTCGCCCTCTCTTCCTCTATACCTTCGGCCCGTGCTGTGACTTAAATCCGATCACTTAAGGGTAGTCGTAACCCCTTTAGCGCGCGCCAATTATAAAAAAAAAAAAAAAAAAAAACAAACCTCTTTCCACCTTGGAGTGAGATGCCAGCAATGGATGCTTCTAGCACACTGAATCTACATACCACATTCCTAAATACGACATTATGACAAATGTTGTTTTTTTTTAATCAAGAGGGCGACCCCGCCACCTCGAGTGGATTGGGGTCGGTTTCTTCTGACTATGCGGTAATTTTTGTACCTGAGAATGCGCGTCTGGTTAAGCTTAGTTTCTAGACAGACAGACAGCTAGACATCAGCACGTCAGGATTGCGAGCTTGCAACAAGCTAGAGAGCGTTAATTTTTGTTCGATCCTTATCAGCTAATTGACATTCACTGCTAGGATCTTAAGGGTTCTTACCTCGGGTGAGCCCATTATATCTGTGCGCGTTTGTTTGCGGGCAGCTGAGAGAAAAGGAAATCCACTCAAGCCGTCGGCGCAAGGAAACTTGTCTGAATTTTGACCATCTGTTTCTGCAAGACAATCATCTGCGCTGCATCGACTGAATGGAAGATATTATGTCCCTTATGGAGGGCTCTACCTCGGGTTGCCTGGCCATTGGAGCCGGAGAAAGCTTCGGCGCTGTTCGTTGTACCGGTTCTCTGCCTGACACCATTTGGGCGTAGGAGATGGCCGGCGTAACAGTGGTAGCTACAGCTCGGGTTATAGGCCTGGCTGCTACCTTTTCGTCGTTCCTTACTTCTTTTACTCTGAGTTCTTTGATGATTACTCGGAGTTCTTTGATTCTTCGACACCCCAAATAAGTTGCAGGGTGTCCGTTTCCTCCGCAGAGTACACATTTGAGGAGCGCCTTATCCTCGACTTCATCCGTACCCAAAGGGCATTCCCCTTTGTTGTGGCTGTAAGTGCATCGTGCGCAGCGGAACTCCATGTTGCAGTTCTCCGCGACGTGCCCCAGCCTTTTGCGCCTCGCACATTGAAGTGCGTGGCCAGTCTTATTCCATTTTTCCGATTTAACACTCAGACCACCTACGAAACATATTTTTTGTAGGTTGTCGATTTTGGTGTCATGGGATACCTGTATTAAGAAGAAGGGAAGTGCCTTATTCTTCGCCTTCGCTGCCGCAGTAATGATAGGCTTAACCCCTACGAAGTGGACCTCGTCGTTCTCAACTTGGCGCAGATTGTTGAGAAGGGCCTTTGGGTCGAGGGATTAATGCCTTTGAGGAACAAGGTCTGTGGCATTTCTCCTCTGGGGGTGTATGTGTAGAAGTCAGCGTTCGATGCCGCTAACTTCTCTTTTAAAAATTTCAACCTGTCCTTTATTTAAGCAACGGACGGTGTGTGCTTTGGGTGACTTTTATTTAATGAAATACGTCTTAATATCTAGGGCCAACTCACAAAGGGTCTCCAGTTCATCAGTCCCCATACCAAAGACGTTGATTGGAGGGCAGCGTACCATGGGCTTCTGCTGCTGTTGCTGTGACTGCTGTTGCCTCTGCTGCTGTTGTCTCTGTTGCTGTTGTCTCTGCTGCTGTCTCTGCTTCTGTTGTTGTTGCGTTTGCTGCTGTTGCTGGTTCTGCTGCGCTTGCTGTTTACCTTGTTGTTGTTGAGCTGCTTTTAATAGGACAGGCCGTGTCTGCTTTGGCTGCTGTTGTTTTTTTTTTGCAGCTGTTGCGCTGCGTTTGATGTTGAGGGCAGCGATTTGATTCCTGCTGTTTAGCTCTTGCTTCTTTTGTTGCAGCTGCCTTTTTTGCTGGAGCTTAAGAAGTTCCGTCTGCTCTTCTTTTTGTTTCATTGCTCTCTCTGCAGCTTTCCTCGCAGTAGCTTGTTCTTAGAGGAATTGTATGAGGCCGTCTATCTTTGCCCTCTCTTCGTCAAGGTGTCGAAGTTTCTTCTCTTCTTCCCTTATGTTCTCCTCCTCGTCGTCAGCGCCTGAAGTGGCTAATACTCTAAACGAATTATCGCTTCCTTTGTCCCCCACTTCTATGTCGATGTCAGCTGTTGTGGACGCTAACTTTGTTGTTCCTCTTGCTGCTGCCTTTGGTGGTGTTTTTTTTTGTCGCTACCGATCCGCCTTTGTTCCGTGCGACCGCTTCTTCATCTGACGTCATCGTCGTCGTCCTCCGTCTCTTGAGATTGGGCTGCGGCTGCCTCTTTCTCCTCTTCTTTGTTTAAGTTGTACGGCTCGTGGGACTAGCCACACGGATGCTGCCGTCACTAGTTAGGTGGCCTGACGTCCCAGCCACCAGTGTTTTGAAGTCACCCGTTTTCCTGTGCTTGGGTCGCTCATCACTCTCCATTTTGCTCTTGCTAACACTCAGTGTCTATTAAATATATTTATTTTTAAAATAAAAGTCATTAGATTTTTTTCTTTTACTCTCGGGATTCGAAACCACGATCCCTCGAGCCACAACCGCTGGTGCTCTACCACGAGGCTACGAATGCCCCTTGGTAGTAAATTGATGTCTTTTCTCACAACTTCAAACTACTACACTTTACTTCGAAGGCGAAACAAGTGCGTACTCCGCGGATGTCTATGAACGACTGACGTGCAAATGTTGAATTTAGTGAATAAATTGACAGTGAAGGTTTGATGATTAGTGGAAGAATGCGTTCACAAATCAAATTCAAAGTTGTCAAGTCGCTATTGTAAATATATATAAGCAACTTCCTTTTTTCAATTGAATTGAAATAAGACACAACATTTTCATTGATTTTTAGATTTTAGATTTCCGTGCACTTTTATTTGTGTAGTTAATTTTTCTTACATGCTAGACAAAAATACTGAAGACTAGCCTATAAACACAATCTAATGATCTATAATCTAACTTACTAACTCTAAGCTTACTCTAAGCTAATCTAGGAGTTTTTTTTATTTACGCCTTTCGGATTCTTATATTTTGTAAATATAAATTGAAACTAACTACATATTTTTTTATAATTACTCCAAGAAAATTAAAAAAAAACTTGGAATTCCTGATTTTTCTTTCTTCTTAACCGAAGTTAAAAATAAATCTAAAATCTACCTACCACCTAAAACTTATAACTATATACAATTAAATTAGCCTAAAACTTAACTCTACTTAACTATTTACATTAAGTTTAACTATGTCCGTAAAAATATACGGACGCGTGCACCAGGGCGTATGTGTTATTTATATGCTTTACATACATATATATACATATACATATACGCCGTGATGCACCTTTTTCTTTCACTTTTATTTTTTTTTTGTTTTTTTTTGTATGTTTTTATATATTTTTTTTTAATTTTTTTTTTGCTTTTTAATTTTTTTTGTGTTTTTTGTTTTTTTGCTTTTTAATTTTTTTAGTATTTTTTTTAATTTTTTTTTATAATAACATACTTAAGAACTACTTAACCTATGTGAGTTGGCCCTGTAGACTCAACTATCCCGTCTATTTGTTTGTGAAGTTAGCGGCATTGAACGCTGGTTCTGGTGTAACCACCAGTAGAAAAACCGCTCTTTGGCAGAAACTGCTCTGTTGCGGGCAGAAATCGCCCTACTGAACCGTAGGAGCTCCTCGTGGCTGCGACCGACGTCCGGCTCGTATTAGAGTTGCCTCTCGACTGTTCGGCGTGCGACGGTGAAGATGATAGGGCAGCCTTCCCTATCTTTTGTCAGGCCTTTAACGTTCAAATAGAGCTTCAGGCGGAATGAAGCCGTTAAGACGTACCCGTTCATGGTACATTTCATTTGGGTAGTAAGCCCCAAAGATCAGACTGTTTGTTGAAGCCGATCTGCAATAAATGTTTCCAGAATGCAGAACATTCCGAATGCTTTGAGGATGCACTTTTTTCACGGATATTTGTACTGCATGTTGGGCAAAATTTTGCGCACATATAAATTTTTTTCCAGGATTCATATCTCGTCTATCTCATACACTCAACTTCCTGTATGTTGAATATTTTAAAGCTCAAAATATAATGTTTTCCAAAAGAGGACCTTAGTAGTTTCCGTGTTGCCATCCAACACTCTTCACACGTCCTGAACTTATGAAACGACTTTTATTAAATTTCCTATTAAGATGTTCTTCATATAGCGATCATTATGCGTATTTGAAAGTAAAATTGTTCTGCTTGAAGTTGGGGCAAAATTGCTATTTGTATTCAAATTTGTAGAGCTCAATTCATCTCGCCTGCTTTAGTATGAACACCGATTTATCTAAAAATATTTCATAACAGCGTTATTTGTATAAACCGAAAAACATTAAAGACGACGAATTGCGAAATCCTTAAGGCCTATGAAGAGTACTCAGTATTGGTAATGGCATGAGAGTGTTGTACATAGCGTACAATGTGTTTAAACAGATGAATCAATATCAATATTAGTTGTATGGACAGGGGGTAACTTAAAATACAAATTTAATGCGACGAAACGAAACTCACTACGAACGGAACTAAACTTTTCTAATAAAACCACATGTCCACACTCGTTGCCACTTAACTTATCAATATCATTAAAGAATTCGCCACATTCCCATCAGCGTACATATGTTACATATTCCACATAATGAGTAATTCAAAACTTAGAACATACTTACTGTTTCAACTAAAAACCAGAATTTGTTTATTTTGTTTCTTGTATGTATACCTGTAAACACGAAAATAGCAGTGCCTCTATAAGAACAATAAAAAGTGCATAACTTTTTACTCCTGAACTCTTTTAAATTATTTTTAAATATAAAGACGAATATTTTCTGGAAAAAGTGGGCCATGGTAAACGCTGCCCCGAGAAAAAAGAAAAATTATTTTAGAGATAATCATATAAAGAAATACAAGTCATTTGCTCAGCTTAAATGGTAACAAATGCTCTTAGATTTGTAGACTTACACTCTTAAAATTCTTAGAAGACGATGTACTGTGCTAGATATCTTATCCAGATGATATTTTGTTGCTTTTCCCCAGGCCAGAATGCGGTATCATTTTCATTTCATTTCATTTCATTTATTTTAACGTAAATACTACAAGATATAATATCTTATTTAAGTATTGAGAATATATTGACAATATATAATTGAATGTCTCATGAACACTAGAGTGAACTTTAGCAGCAATAAGTTATAATTCATTAGTTTAAGTTATGTTTGGGATGACATATGTAAGAGTAGATTCTTCTGAAAAACAGTTGATGAAGTTGTTCTCTGCAATGCGGCTGGTAAATTATTCCACAGGCGTATAGCTGAGACAAGGAAGGAATGCTCTGCTACTGTGTGCATATAACGAGGAAATATTAAATATACACCTCAACGACATTGAGCAAAATTATTCATATCCTTGAGGTACAATGGACATTCACAGTATATAATTTTGTGTAACTGTGAGAGAATTCTGAAATCACGGTATTGATTCAACTCTTTTTTTAGTAACATAGTTTTAAACTGGCTGACACTAGCGTATCTAGGGAGATTGAAAACGTAACGGAGACAATCATTGAACGCGACGTTAAGTTTACGTTTACACGTGCAGTCTAAGCAAGGATATACACAAAAATTAAACGTAAAGAAAGGCTTTATGAGGCTTTTTATTAATCTGATTTTCATGTCAGGATTAAGAAAATAAGTTAAGTATCTTAAGCTAAGTAACCCAAAGTAAATTCTGTTCACACCTTCTGAAATGGTATCATAACAGGAGAGTGACTCATTTATAACAAAGCCAAGATACTTTACCTTATTAACATACTCTACAATGTCACCGTTTAAGAAATACTACTACATAGGGTAATTTTTCGCATCAGTAAATTTTTGCTTGTAGTACAGGGCTTTCATTAGTTTGATGCTCTTATTCACCGTATTTTTTTATTTCTTGTACTGGCTTTCGTAGGTTTTACACATCGGGCTTTTCTTCCACTTCCTATAAAAATATTGGCGTCTCCGGGCTCGTTTTCGGGGGGCCTGTATATTGCATGTACATATTTTGGTTTCCCTTTGTAAAGGATTTCCACATGTATACCCTCGTTATTTTGGAGTAGAACAATAAGGTTTTTTTTTTAAGAAACTTTCGGTACGCGTTTATTAACTGGCGTCCGAGCAGGGACCTCGGTGAAAATCTCAAGGTTGTTCGCGAGTTTTAAAGCGTAAGCGTAACTGATACTTATTCAGAAGCGAGTATGTTAAGAAAAATAAACACCACTTCGTTCGAAATCTTAAACTAGTTCGTGATTGTAAAACCGTCAGCGTAACTAATAATTATCCCGAAGTTAGTGACTTGAGAAAATCAAATCAAATAAAAAAAAAAAATAAATCATAGTAAGCGCGTACAATGAAACTCAACGTGTGGAAGAAAAGAGGCACCCAGTTACCTGCATCTGCACAAGACGGAAGAACAGGAAGTAGCCTGACTACTAGCCGCCCCACCGTCAGGCTCATGATAATAGTGTAAGCCATAATGATAAGATATTAAAAACAAAATTCATATTTAATTTTACTAAAACTAATAAAAAGAAATTAGAGGAATAAGAAAAAAATTATATTGAAATCATATTGAAACGGAAAAAGCGAAATTTTAAAATAAAGAAAAATCAAAATTATATGTGAAATTATTTTCAAAAAAAAAAGAATAGAATAAAAATATAGAAAGCAAATAATTCATGTTATATTAAAACGAAAACTACACTATTTTATAAATTGTCATTAGTAAAAGAAATACCATTTAATCAAATTCGATTGCCACTTAAACATGTCGCGAAGTGAAAACGTAACAGTTTCCCAAAGACTTCCCGCTAATGCCCCAAGTCCTACTAACCCCGCTCCGCCAACACCGGAGACCAGTTTTCAAACACAAGTTATACAAATCGTCTCCCAACTCTTGGAGAGAGAAATGCCAAGAATTTTAAATGCGTACCTAAGTCCTAGAGCTGCACCCCAACTTGAGGTTGATCAGAGCATTGCCGATGATCAAATGGCTAATATCTCTGACATGGACAAAATTCCGGATGTTGTCCGTAGTCTGAGACTTTTTCGGACAACCTGGGG
Source organism: Eristalinus sepulchralis (assembly GCA_944738645.1). Taxonomy (NCBI): domain Eukaryota; kingdom Metazoa; phylum Arthropoda; class Insecta; order Diptera; family Syrphidae; genus Eristalinus; species Eristalinus sepulchralis. The sequence continues at coordinate 55,554,003 of OX122883.1, forward strand.
AATACGGTTCGTGGGAAAAAAGCGTTGATCGTATATTAAGGTTGTATGAGCCACTAAGAGGAAAACCAAAATATTTTTGGATCCTCAACGTTATAAAAAACAAGATTATAGGTCAGGCTGACAAAACCTTAGAACTAAATACACCTCTAAATTGAGAGTGTATAACACGCTGTCTTTCACTGCATTACGCAGATAAGCGTGATCTTGGTACTCTCGAGTACCAAATGACAGGGTTAGTTAGTTAGAACCCGCTGATCAACCCCAGGCGTTGCATCTCTGCCTCAAATTGGAGAATATGAACTACCGCACATTTCATGCAAATCACAGAGTTGGACAGGTTCGGAGGATCGAAAATAATCTACCTCCACGCCCTCCGCCAAGACAGCCAATCTTCAACCAAATGCCAAGGCAATATCCTCAACGGTTTTATCCTGAACTGTTACACGGACCCCATAGTTCTCCCAAGCCACAATTTAACAATCGAAATCTAGGCCAAACGATTCAACAACCCAGTAGGAATCCCAACATAGGTCAACAGAACCCAGAACCTATGGAAGCGGAAAATATTTATTCCAAACTGGTCAATTATCAAAATCGTTCTCAGTTCAAGTCAAACCATCCGGTACAGACAAGACCGGTAATAATGTCCCAGAATTTTAAGAGCCGGATCCTACCGACGAACTGGTTTGCGATGATGAGGAAGTCCCCAACGGCATAAATTTTTTAGATTAAATTGCTCTTCGCTTCCATATTTGGAATATAGAACGAAGAGCGGAAAAATCCTCAAAATTTCTGATCGATACGGGATCAAATAAGAATTACTTTCATCCCAAATGCGTAAGATACACAATCCCGAACGAAAGCCCCTTTATTACTAACTCTGTGGGAATTAATGTGAAAATTACTCACTACGCAATATTCAATCTTTTCGGCTCAAACGTGAAACCCCTTAAATTTTTTCTGTTACCCACTCTAAAAACTTTTCACGGAATTATCGGCAACGATAGCTTATTCACGCCGCAGAAAGTTATCTTATACTAAATAAAACCCTAAAAATTCCTATAAAGCAACACATATCCCAATCGGTCAACAATTTGAATGTGAGAACGGCTCACCTAGATGCTATGCAGGAGGAGCTAGACGCTGTCATTCACGCCGCAGAAAGTTATCTTATACTAAATAAAACGATAAAAATTCCTATAAAGCAACACATATCCCAATCGGTCAACAATTTGAATGTGAGAACGGCTCACCTAGATGCTATGCAGACGAAAAAACTCTATCAAGTACTCAATTAACATCCTGGTGTCTTTCCCGATCCAGACGAGAAACTCACATATGTCACTTCAGTCAAGGGAGAGATAAGGACAGTTGATCATACCCCAATATACTCGAAATCGTATCCATATCCCATGGCTCTTAAGCCAATAGTGGATAAAGAAATTAAGAAGTTGTTGTATGATGGCATCATTATGCCCTCACGGTCGCCTTATAATGCCCCAATCTGGGTAGTATCTAAGAAAATGGATGAGAAGAAGTTCCGTATATAATCTGGGAAAGATTAGTAGATTCTCAACCCTCGATTTAAAGAGTGGTTTTCATCAGATACCGTTAAAAAATCGGACATCGAGAAAGCTGCTTTCTCTGTAAACAATGGTAAGTTCGAATGTACTCGACAACCTTTCGGGTTGAAGAACGCACCTGGAACATTTCAGAGAACTCTCGATGACATCCTGAGAAACCACATCGGAACTAAATGCTACATTTACATCGATGACATCATTGTCCTTGGTAGCAATGAGGAAGAACACCTAAAAAATCTCTAAATAATATTCGCTACACTGGAAGAAGCCAATCTTAAAGTTCAAATGGACAAGTGTGAGTTCCTAAGGGATTCTGTCGAATTCCTTGGATTTATAAATTCTTCTGAAGGAATCAAAACCAATCCTTCAAAGGTTAAAGCCATTTCAGAATTTCCAGCTCCAACAAATTTGAAGGAGCTGCGCTCTGACTGACTCATCAAAGTATGCACTCGGCGCTGTCCTAGCTCAAGAAGGGAAACCTATTACCTTCCTCTCACGTACCTAGAACAAAACGGAGGAAGCATATGCTGCTAATGAGAAGGAAATGCTCGCCATCATCTGCGCATTAAACTCATTACGAAATTTCCTGTATGGCTCCAAAAAGTCTAACATTTACACAGATCATCAACCTTTGACATACGCCCTCAGTAACCGCAACACTAATGTAAAAATGAAGAGGTGGAAGGTATGAGATAATTTACAAACCAGGAAAAACAAAGATAGTAGCAGATGCTTTGTCAAGACCACCACAGATGACTTACCTTCATTCGCTGATAATCGCAACCCGACGACAGTTCGTTACATAATTTGATACAGTTTACGAACGCACCCATTAATGCGTTTAGTACTCAATTGATTTTTAAAAAGGGAAGCAAATCCAAGCACTCATATCAAATGCCGTTTCCCAAATACAACAGACACATCCTTACGGAACCAAACTACACAAAGGAAAAACTGATTGGTTTATTCAAGAGATTCCTTAATCCAAATATCGTAAATGCAATTATAACTGATGAAGATACCACGGGTATTATTCAAACCAATTATCCTCTCTACTTTAGTAACTATAAGTAACTATATTTCCCTAAAATGAATGCGAGAATCAAAAAGTTAATTGGTCAATGCAAGGTTTGCAAAGAAAACAAGTACGAACGCCATCCAACCAATCCCAATATTGATATCTGCTTGACTGAACGTCACCTACTCCTTACTGCCCTAGATAAATTCACTAAGCTCGCTCAGGTAAGGATACTTAAGTGACGAGCGATAGAAGATATAAAGACACCCCTCAGAGATATATTATTCTTTTATGGTGTACCGAAATGTGTTGTTGTGGATCACGAAAAGTCCCTTAGCTCTGCATCCGTTACGTTCATGATGGAGGATATCTTAAAAATTTAAAATCTTTAGAACTCCAACGAACAGAAGCGAAGTTAACGGACAAGTGAAACGTTTCCACTCAACCCTCTCTGAAATAATGAGATGCCTGAAGTGAGACAGAGGAAACTGCCCTTTTGAAGAACTTCTTCAACAAGCTGTACACGAATACAAGTCAACCGTTCACTCCGTAACTGGGAAGAGACCAATCGATATTTTCTACGGGAGAAACATGGGTTGCGAGCCAGAAACCTTCGAAAAAACTAGGAAAGAAGTGATAGAGTCAATTTAACAAACACAACAAAAACACCTCAGTTTTCACAATAAAAAACGAAAAGAAGCTAAAACCTACGAACAAAGTCAAGCCATATTTGTGAAATCCGATAAAAGACATGGCTCAAAACTTAGCGCGAGATTTAAAGAGGAAATAGTCAAAGAAGATAATGACACCACTGAATCTCACTGAATCCGGGAAAGTCATACATAAAAGTAATATAAGATCCTAAACCATTTTCCCATTTCTTCTAATTCGAGATCCACTATCACCATCCTCAACGCTGACATCCAAATCCTCGATCATACCAACTCCCAAATGGTACTGCAATAATTCAAAATGGCAACATAAAACTTATGCACACCACTGAAATATCCCCATTTACATATTTCCTAACTAACTCTACAGCACTCATGGACAAACACATTCCCAGAACAAATCCCTTTTTCCCAATACTAAATCATGAGATCCAACAGATTTCTAAACTCATAAGTATCGTCCAAATACACAAATCCAAACGTTCAGTTAATTTCCTTTGTTCTGCAAGGAGTGGATAGGAGGTAACCCAGACCATGAAGATCTGACTTTATTACAAAACAAAATAAATAATATCAATAGCAACAATAATGAACAATTTTTTATAAATAAAAATTTTACAGAGAAAATAAACGATATTCCATTAAAGTGAACCAATTGTCAACTTATGAATTAGCAATAAGCCTAAGCCTAAGAGTCAAAATTATAAAAGAGGAGCTTACAAATGTTGTATACGCGATAGAAATGGCGAAGAATAATATTATAATCTCTAACATACTTTCAAAATCTGAAATTGCATTAATAATATAAAAACTAAATGGTAGAAATATTCCATATACAAGTGTAGAACAAAGTTTACAATTTGCAGATGTTAAAATAGCCTTAAGTAACTATCAAATATTATACATTATGAATATACCTAAAACAAGTGAAATAATAATAATAACTGAGTGGCACTACAGCCCAGAACGGACCAGGGCCTAGCTTCTACAACAACTACTCGTGTTGTGCATGCTACTGTTCTTCACGAGTAGAAGGGACCTACAGTTTTTTGCCGAATCCGAACGGCGAGCTTTGAGAGGCTTTCCATAGACAATTAATACTCTTTGAGTGTTGTCAGCAACTCGAAAGAGGTGGTGCCGTGAAAAAAAATGCTAGATGTCCCGTCCGGGAATCGAACACAGACTTTCTGCGCCGCAGTCGATGCACTTACCACTACGCCACGGCGACCACAAAGTGATTTGAAATTTGAAAATATATTAACAAATGAAATCAAAACAAAAGTTATTATAAATTAATGTAAACAATAAATTAATTATCCGCATGCAAAGATAACAATGTACTAGATGTAAGTGAAGATAAATGTATCCATAGATTATTAAGAAGCAGAAACGCCACGTACTGTATTGCAAGTGCTCGATATGTCCCCACGATTAATGAGATAATATTTCATATTTCTGAATGACTTCGAAGGCGAAATAGAACATAGAGGCAACCCCCGACGAATCGAAGGTACGCTTCTGGTGAAGATCGAAAATTACACAATCAGAATTGGAGACAGAAAGTTCTCATCTCAGACGTTCCTCTGCTGCAACAATCAGCAACTACAGATAAATTCGAGGAAGTACTCTCGCTGGAGTTATTAAAAGAACTCCATACAAATAATACCCGTAAAGTCAATCTCATCTAGAGAGAAAAGAACATTCATCAAGTCATCAACTGCACAGTCCTTGGAGTAGGGTTCATCATAATAGGAGCTATGGCCAAGTTTATCTTTAAGAGAAGTTCATCCCACAAAATAACCAGAACGATCAAGTTGTTCTTGGACTTGACTAAGGAACTTTGGCGACAAACCATCAATCTTATCGCAGCATCTATAACCTTCCTTATCTATAAATTTTAGCTATGTGCGGACACATAGACTTAAGAGGGGGAGAGTTAACAACGCTCCCAAGATTGTGTCAGAACAAAACATCGACAAATACTCCAAGTCAGCAACACGCGAAAGCGTTGCTCAACCTTGCAATTGGATAACCACCTAACACGCGAAAGCGTTGCTCAACCTTGTAATTGGATCACCATCGGACATCGACATCCGCTGCTGACCTGTGCGTCTACTGCACCATCGAAATCTGCATTTTGTTGACATCGTTAATTGAGCCGATGTGTATTGTTTCACTGTTTTCTTGTTTCTTTGTTAGAATTTTTCCAGCAGTCTCCCACACGAACATCCAGTTAGATTCTCTGGCTTTTGTTTTTGCAAGCCAAATAAGGCGTTTGTTGGCAGGTGTGAGGTGGTTGTTCAAGTAAACTACTGTTCCAGTTTCGAGTGTTGCAATTGACGTTGGTCCATTGCAAGAGTTTTCAAAAACATCTTTTAGAATAATATTACGTCTGAAGTTTACTTTTTTAGTCACGTTCGCTTGAACAGTGAGGCTTTCAAACGCGACTATTATTGTTGTTCTGTTTGGATTTTTTTATTCGTTCTATAAACGCCAGTGACATCCGTAGTGCTAATAATTTCGCCAATTTTTTTGCCCCCTCTTGTACAATTTGCATTACGTTTTCGATTTCGCCGGAATGTTTTTAATTTCTACGTTATTTTATTTTGTTGGAAAGTTTCTACAGTGCTTCATTGTTCGTTGTCATGTGTTATTTTATTTCTTCGTACTTATTTGCGACAATCTCACAACTAGCACTCATGTCTGAAATTTCTTTTCTCATTTTCCTCATTTCGCTTATAATTATTATCTGGAGGCGGTTTTGTGGTTGGAGCTGCTGTTGCGGATTCTGGTGAACTCGGGCACCTCGTTCATTTGGTCAGTGGTTAAACTGTAGTGTTTTCCACTGTTGCCTTGAGAGCCGAGAGCACTGCGATTTCCTTTCTACAGGCAGAACACCTCCATTCCTCCTTTCTGACCATTGGCATTAGGTACATCCATAGTGCATTTTGCGTTCGCATCTATAAAATGTCACAATGTCTCCGCTTTGAAGTCTGAGAGGTACCGCAAAGATCCATACTGTACATTTATAATATTAAAAACATTACAGAGACGTTACGAAGAGACTTTTCAGGGGAGAAATAAGTAAATTAATTTACTGCGTTTAAAAGGGGTTTTAGAGTTCAAATGTTAAGAAAAAATTCACTGTCTCTAATGTACTTTGTTTTAGTTAAAAAAAACGACCTAAAACGAGCTCGTAATTAAGGAAATTTTAAGCACAAGTTTAGAGTAATCGCGTCACTTTCACTTCACTTTTCACTCTTCAGTTTTCACTTTTTCATGGTGTATGGACCAACATGTTTATATAGACAATTTACAAAATGTTATGTTACTATATTGCGAAGAGAATATGCTTAAATGACCCAGAACACACTAGTCGAAAAGTAAAAGATAGTTTCGGCAAATAATATTAATGTTATGGAGTAGCCGGCTCAGTCTCCACACTTAAATTCGATTGAAAACCTTAGGTGGGATCTTAAAGGAGGTGTCCATTATGCCATACCCATTTTGGGAAATTATTCGAAATACTTGAGTTGCCATACGACATGAACGTTTCAGACGGTTGGTGGGCTCTATGCCTCAACGCTGTCAAGCCGTAATGATAAATGCAGTACTTTTCATAAAATATTAATATAAATTATTATTAAACTTTTATGTGAATATTTTTTCACATTTAGCTTATTGTTGTCGTAAAAAATAAATTTTATAATGTCATTGCTATTTTCATGTTCACCATTCTTTTTTTGTTTTTTTTTCTATGTAACTCATTACAAAATGTTATACAATTTGATGAAATACATTTTTATTTGTCTCATGAAATATTTATTCAAAAACCAGTTTGACACCCTAGTGTGAGCAATAGTTTAAAAAAATTAAAAATATGAAATTTATATTGAACCCACTGCTATTTTCGTGTTTGTGAATGTATGTGACAATCGCAAGGATGGAAGTACGTCGTGTACAACTATGGCGGAGTGCATCGCTGCTTTCAAAGCTGTGAAGTGTTTCCATTTGCCATCGAAAATTTTTAGGAAATAACTCGAAGAGCATTTGGATTACCCAAATTTCATACAGACAGGTTTATCAAAACAAGTTTATCAAAAAATCGAAGAGCAAAAGGCCGATATTTTAACAAGCCCAAGCAAGAAAGCTTTACAAAATTTAAGAAAGTATTTTATGTAAGCTTAGTTAATTAATTTTATAAATACATATATTTGTTTTTCTCTTTTCTGTTTCTGTTTCTTCAAAATATTTATTTCTCAAAATTGTGGTTAAAAGTTTTAATGTTGAATAGCAAAAATGTATTAGAAGTATGTAATTGAATGTAACGAAAAAACACTGTGCTCAATTGAATGCAATACTCCTTAAAACATTAAACTAAAATTGGACATGGTAACATACCACGGCTTCAAACTAAATATTTTTAAGGTGAATGACAAAATATCTTCGTAAATATGTTCATTGAATCAAAATACATACGATATATCTTAAAGAAGTCATCGCATAAGGAACCGTTTATTTATCAACTAAATATGTGCCAATGAAACAGAATTCTGCACTTATTCCTTAACCTACTCTTTATACTGATTCTCACTTTTTCCTCATCAATGTTACACGGAAAGATTCTGGTGGTACGAGTAGATGAGATATAATGTGAACCATAAGATAAAATTCTGCACTTCCAAGATTCGACGCTGAAAATTGCGTACTATATACGCTAAACATTAATGTTGAATATGGTTCACACCACAAATATATTAAAGAAGAATGTGACTTCTTATAATATACATATGAACTTAGGTATGCACATATGTGGGAAATGGATTATCAAAGATAAGCGTTTCACCCCGTATTCCATATGTCAATGTGTAGTATTCCGCTTCAATTGGCGTTCAGATTTCGTATTAATTAATGTATCCATTAAGAAATATGTATAGTACACATACATATTTACATACAGTGTATTTAAGGATATGTGTGACAAGTTCTTCATTAATCGTTAAGAAGTTTACTGTAATACTCTTTCCCTTAAGGTTTCCTCACTTTGTTTACTATGAGCGAAAATTTATTATGACAAATTCGATTTCAGTTATTGTGGCTTAAAGAATATCATTAGTTTTGACATACAATAATAAAGTATTTCGTAACTAAAAGCAATTGTGATATTTTGATATTGATATTGCTTGCATCTCGCAATCCTACAGCTTATGTTAAACATGTCATGTAAAGTGTCGTTTTGTTGGGGAAAATAATAAAAAGTTATTTACGTTGAAAATGGGAGTTGTCGTTTCTGTAAAGTGGCATAACCATTGGACAATATTCGTATACGGTAACGATTGCTGTTATGAAAGTACCAAATAGTGAATCACAATCTTTTTACGAAAACCTTAGAGAAGACACCTGCAAAAATTAAAGGTCAGGTGACATTTTGCAAAGCGATGCTCTAGGTGAAACTAAAGGGCGGCAACCTCGGCTCGAAGAAAGATGAAAGATTTCCAACTAATTCAGGATGAGTCAAATGAAAAAAAAGCTGAAGGTGACTTATATCGCAATTAATTCAACGAAATTTATTTCAATGCGTATGCGAAGTTAACGTGAATTGTGGAAAAAGCAGTGCCCCGTGAATCGGCATTTTATTAGGAAGGATATATTAGTGCACATTGAAAAACCGTATCGGAAAATCAGAGCGTATTAAAAAAACTGAGCAATCGTCAAGGTTCCTGAAGGTATCAGAATTTTCTGCACGGCGTTGTTTATGGCAAAGGCTTTGCCAACTAGCATAGAAAGACTAGAATATCTCCAAATGTGACTGAGGGTGAGCATATCCCTACACATCTTTACCTACAACTGATTCAAGGAGACATATGCAAGGACGAAACTGTATTTGTTTATATATATATATATTTTTAAATTAGGAAATTAGGCTTTATAGCACGCTGAAAATGGATACAAAATGATCTTGCTGTGATTGTTTGTTGTCGAGTACGTTGAACTATTAGGCGCTTCTGTAAAGATAATTTCTGTATCTGTTTTATTTCGATTTTCAACAAGTAAGTCTTCAGGATTCTTAATATTTGAATCATTACTTATGTAAGCGTAAGCTATTTGTGCACAAAATATGATTGCATTCTATGCGGATGTAATACGATCTTGTCATCTTTGCCTTTTCTCCCATCTACCATTCTTTGCATTAACAACATTATTTAGTAGTCTTATTTCGTTTTGACTTGAATTTTGTTGTGCCACTTTTTTGTTAATTTTTTAGTTTGCTCATCTGGTTGTAAACCGTAAGGGGTACCATCTTTGGAGAAATAGCTTCGAAGGAGTATAACCTAATCTATAATTATCTCTGTTGTTGAATATTCAGGTAAAAAATATGTTAATATCTGTACTATATTCTATAGCTTTCCTCAACGAAGTATTAGCTATATAAAGATATATTTCCGCTAACCCATTAGATGAGGATAATATGGACTCAAATGAAAGAATTTCCAACCCCATTCTTTTCCGAATTCTTGGCATTCGAAAGAATTAAGGGGCTAATTATCAGAAATCACTATCTCTGGTATGTCATGAGTCGCGAAAACTTATTTTAATGATCCAACAACACTTTTATTTGATTTATTAGAAAGATTTTTCAAATTGAATCATAATCAATAACGACTAAGAGTTTCCTCCAAACTTTAAAATGTCACATTCATCCTTTTGGTAAGAAAATTCTTGGATTTCATGTGAATGTAGGCTTTGCTTGATTTTGAAAAATCTAAGCTGTTCACAACTTGAAAATAAATTAATTAAATTTATAATATCATGACTTATGCCCAATCAAATAACAAATGCCCGTGAAGAGGTTTTCCTGACACAAAGTACTCATACAAGGCTGCTAAGGTCTCTTTTCTTAATTGTTCGGGAATAAATCTTAAAAAAAAGTCTGTCTTTGAGATTCCCAAAAAACGTTCATATTGTAAAATAATTTTGATTTCGAGTTAGGCTATTCTCTTTAACTAATGTTAACTATATTTCTTAATATGCTGTCCTTGATGGTATTTTCAATGTGTATTGCCATGTGACAGCGATCTCCTTCCAAGTATTTTATTAGAATATTATAGAATATTATTATATATTACCACAACAGCAGTTACAGACACAAAAGCAGCAGAAAAAACAACAGCAAGAACAACAGCAGCAGCAACAACAGCAGAAGCAGCAACAACAACAACAACAACAACAACAACAACAGCAGCAACAACAACAACAACAACAGCAGCAACAACAACCGCAGCACCAGAAACACCAGCAGCAGCAGAAGCAGCAGCAACCAGAGAAACAGCAGCAGCAGAAACAACAGCAGCAACAGAAAACTAATAGGAAACAAAGGGTGCCGCCGATAAACATCAACGACATGGAAACCGCAGACACCATTCAGGTATGTGAGTTGTCTGTGGGGGATAAATTTTTTATTAAAAACAAAGGAAGTGAGAAGCAAGCTGTCCACTGCTTAACAGAGGACACCTTTAAGAAAGTTAAAAATTCGTTGACGACAGCTGGGGTGGAGTTTACCACTTTCACCCTAAAAAGCGAGAAGGTCCAAACGATCCTTCTCAAGGGCTTAACTGCTTCAACTGAGCCGGAGAGCGTCTTGAAGGCTCTTCAAAAACTGAAGGTAGAGGGCGTGGAGTTTGTGGCGGTTCGTCGCTTCTCCACTGTCCGCTCCAGAACGCCGCCTGTGCACATGCTTCCCCTTTTCCTGGTCCAGGTTTCTCCGGGGAGCAAACTTGAATGTCTGAGGAGCATTAAGCTCCTCAACAAACAGGAGGTCTCCTGGGAGAGGCTCAGGAGGACGAAACAGATGCTTCTCTGCGCAAGGTGTCAGACCTTTGGCCATGCCGCGGCGAACTGCAACAAGCAGCCTCGTTGTGGCAAATGCGCAGAGAGGCATCTGTCTGCGCAGTGTCCCCTTGGAGAGGGGAGAGTTGAGGACAGGGCGCGCTTAAAGTGCGTGCATTGTGGTGCAGATGGACATCCCTCAAGCTACAGGGGCTGTCCAAAGGTCAAGCAACTCCATAGAGAGTTGCTTAAGAAAGACCTAAAAAAAACAAAAAAAGTGGCGGATTCAAGGCCAGTGCCGAGAATTCCAGCCACAACTGTTACGCCGGTGGTTTCCTACGCCAATATGGTGTCAGGTAGGCGATCGGCACAACAGACATTGCCGGCAGTAACGTCGGCACCAGTAGGGGCCCCAAATATGGGAATTCCCGAATTGTTCAATCTTGTGTCGACAATGATGGCCAAGATTGAGCGATTTGAAGATCGTTTGGTGCGAATGGAGCGAGTCCTTTCGTCAAGACCCGGTGGGTCGAGTGCGTATCCATAAAAATGGATACGCCAGCTGCTGGAGACCTCTCGATCCTGGCGGTGAATGTAAATTCACTCGTCAGGATCGAGAGAAGGTTGACTTTGCTTCACCTTTTGGAGTCTCATAAGCCTGATGTGTTGATGGTTGGCGAAACCAAGCTAAACCGGAAGGACGTACTCAGGTACAAAGACTACACAGTCATTAGAAGAGACCGCCCCCGTTCCACACAAGCAGGCGGGGTCGCTCTCTTCATTAAAAAAGGCTTACGCCATAAAGTCGTGTATTGCGGTGAGGTGCGAACCTTCGGTGTACTGGAGGCTTCGATTGCGTGCATTTCTCTCCAAGGTGGAAGGAAACTGTACGTAGTCGCGGTCTATGCATCAGATGCACCTCAGTCTGCAAATTTCATCCCAGAGCTCGTGACTCTTTTCTGAAAGCTTCGGCTTTGCTCGGAGGAGAATTATTTTGCCATCGCCGGAGATTTGAACACGAGGCACGTGGAATGGGACAATTCTGTTCCAAATCCGAGGGGAAATTCACTCTTTGAGTGGATGACGCGGCACTCTATGGAGTTCAAGCTGAATTTGCTTGCAACCGATAGACCGTCGTTTCCCAGAAGCGGGTCTTATTTGGGTCTCCTGCTAATAGATAGACGACTGACGTTACGAGACGTAGACTCTCGCACTAGGAATTGTATGAAAACGGTGGAGTACGACAGTGACCACTGTGGTCTTGCCGCGGTTATTCAATTCCCGAACGAGCTGGTGGAGCTTGAAGAATTCGCCGAGACGCACCCTTTCGATTATCGAAGGGCTCGTTGGCCTTGTTTCTCTAGGGTCCTATCCAGGGAACTACGTTCGAGCGAGATAACACCACCTTCGGACAGAAACCTGACGAACGAAGAGGTTGACAGGTACCTCATACAAGTCGACAACACAATTCAACGAACCATGGACAGGACGCTTCCTAAGGTATCACCTACGACAGATGGCGACATTTATCGTAATGATACCATCGACGCACTGCACGTGCAAAAAAGCAGACTGCTGTCGATACTGAAGACTCTATACAGACGCTTTACAGACCCAGACGACCCGGAAATACGATCGCTCAAGTCGCAGTTGAAGAACATCCAGAAGTTGATTCGGATGAACTATAGAATTGCTGTCAATTCGTATTGGGGAGATAGGATTCGGGCCGTACGTTCTAACGGTCCGGGTATGTTTCCCCAAATCAACCGAATCTTCCGAAGGAGGGGTCATAACGACTTAGAGGCTGTTCGACTTGACAGGACAACCGACAATGAAAACCTACTAACTTCGGTTGGCATAGATCTGGATGAGGCTGTGCTTGACAATGAGTTCTTCATTGTTCAGGATGCCCAAGAGAAGGTAGAGGCAATAGGAGCTGTTTTTCAGAAAGTGTACACGGTCAACGACTCTCGTCGGCCGAACCACGACCTGGAGAACAGAGCCATACTGAACCACTTCCACCCCAGAAATGAAATTCAGCAGTGGCGTTCTGAGAATCCTGGTTTTACCAGTTTCAATGACGAAAATCAGGCAACCAATGCTGTCGCCCAAGATGGCTCCAATGCCATCCTCATTTCGAAGGAGGAACTCAAAGACATCTTCAACGGTTTGAAGAACAAAAAGTCGACTGGCATCGACGGGATACCAAATATAGTGTTACGTCATCTCCCTGACGAGGCGGTAGAGATATACACAATCCTGTTTAACAATGCGCTGAGTAATACACATTACCCAGCGCATTGGAAGACGGCGGTAGTGCAACCTCTCCCCAAAAAGGATAAAGATTCCTCGCTTCCGAAAAATCTTCGGTCGATAAGCCTCCTCCCCTGCATAAGCAAGGTTTTCGAAAAGATTGTTAACAGGGTCCTGATCCAGTGGACTGAGGACAATAAAATTATACCGAACAACCAGTTTGGATTTAGGGCGAGGCATGATACTGTACATGCCGCGTCAAAACTGGTTTCGGACATTCAGTGGAACAACCACAAAACACAGTGCACCGGGGCCTGTCTGGTTGACTTGGAAAAGACATTCGACACCGTCTGGTTAGAAGGCCTCTTCTTTAAGTTGACGAGGATGGGTATAAGCAAACCGCTGCTTTACACTATCTATAACATGGTAACGGGTAGGAGTTTTGTTGTCAAAAGTGGCAACAAAGTTTCCACCAACGTTTTCCAAATAAAAAATGGGCTCCAACAGGGTGCAGTGAACTCACCAATCCTCTTCACTATTTTCACCAGCGAACTGATTGGCTACATGCACAACTTGATTGCGTTCGCCGACGATTGGGTCGAATACCGGACGGCACCAAAGATAGAAGTCATTAACACGCTCCTGCAACGTGACTTCGAAAAAGTCGAGCAATTTTGTGACGACTTGAAGTTGAAAATCAACCTCCAGAAGTGCGAAACAATCCTCTTCCGGACTCCGTTATACAGGGCCTCAAGAGATATGAAAAAGAATTGGCGCAAGTTCGGCATATTGGACCCACGGGGTCAGCCACTAGCCCTGAAGAGTGTAGTGCGATATCTTGGCATTATGTTGGATCAGTATCTGTATGGAAGTATCCATAGAAAGGCTTCGCTATGGCAAGGGGGTTGTTTTACAGCAGCCAACTTAACGCCAAAGTGAAGCGAATCTGCTACACGGCCCTCATCCGGCCAATCATGGTGTATGGCTGCCCAGTGTGGTTCAATGTGAGTCCTTCCCAAATGGAAAAGATGAGGGTATTCGAGAGACAATGTCTTCGCGCATGTCTCAAGAAGTACAGAACCCCGGAATCTGACTACAAGAAGTTCTATCCTAATGAAGTCTTGTATAACGAAGCAAACGTGAACAGGGTTGATAATTGTATCATTAAGCTGATTCGGAGGCATGTTGCCCGAGCCATGACTTCTGAGAATGATCTCATATTTGGGGGCCTACTACCCAAATGACGAGTACCACGAGAACGCTCGCCGAAAGGGTTTTCTTCCACCGGAAGTGTTCTTGTATCTTGATCGCATTGGACTGATCCAGGATGCGGAGGCATGTCCACTTATCTAAAACGTGGTGAGAAGGACAGTGGACAGGCGACTGTTTTACGACGCCAACGTCGTTAGTCGGGATGCTCTCCGGTTCAGCACATCCATCTACTGGTGGTTAGAGCCACACCAGGAACCCCAGCTGTCGTCAGCCTGGTAGGTTAGGGTTGGTCCCCCATGGCCAACTCACATTTCGTATAAGTTAGGTTAAATTAGTAATTAAGATAAAATAAAAACTGTACATAAAATAAAAAAAAAAAAAAAAAAAAAGAGTTCGTAGGTATATTTAAGTTAGAATAGGATATATTAAGATAGATTAATTAATTAAGATATTTTTTTTGAAAAATTCCATAGATAGCTAAGTTTTTAATTAAAAAAATTTTCTTAGTTTTAAAAAATAAATAATACTTTTTATTAATTGAAAGCAAAATAATTAGCAAGGACGCCGAAAGGCAAAAATAAATATATCGATAGCTTAGCTTAGAGCGCCCGTATAGAGCCAGTAAGTAGTTATAAGATTTCATTTCAGTCGTACCTAGGTTAAGCGTTTTGTACCTAGTTTTAAAATTCTATCAGATAAAAATTAAAAAATGCCTTTTAAACTAAACTAAACTATTATGTATTACCTTCATTCTTTGAAATCAAACTGAATACGTTAAAGGGTTTATGGTGGTCGCCGTGGCGTAGTGGTAAGTGCGTCGTCCGCCGCGCAGAAAGCCTGGGTTCGATTGCCGGACGGGGCAGCTCGCATTTTTTCACGGCACCACCTCTTTCGAGTTGCTGAAAACACTCAAAGAGTATCAATTGTCTATGAAAAGCTTCTCAAATCTGGCCGTTCCGCGTCGGCAAAAGACTGTAGGTCGCTTTTACTCGTGAGAGAACAGTAGCACGCACAGCACGAGTAGTTGTTGCAGAAGCTAGGCCCTGGTCCCTTGTGGGCTGTAGTGCCATTCAATTATTATTATTAAGGGTTAATGGTCTCTGTGTTTTGTTATGCAATTTCTCGAAGGCATACACGATTGCTAAAAACTGTTTTTCGAATTGCGCATTGTGCCAAATTTTGTTTGTATGAGCGTTTTTCTAATGAATGGGCATTGGGAATGAAAGTACGTAAAAGATTTAATGTTCTTAATATTAATTAATTTAATTTAATTTAATATTATTTGACGATGCTTTATTATTCATTATCGGTTCAACACGTTTTAGATCAGGCAAGACCCCATTTGCAGAACAAATATGTTATATGTACTTAAAATTTACAACCATTTTTAATTATTTTCACATTAAATTTAGCATTTATTTCCCTAACACGTAGTTTGACATTCTTCAAGTTTTTATCAGGTCTTTGCACCAACTATCAAGTCATCAATATACTCAAAAGCTTGTGATAATTTCCAAAATGTTTATCGTGAAATTTTTCGCGAGCAGTCTTAACACCAAAAGGTAAAACTTGTAGGTTCCAAAAGGAGTAAAAACTTAATATTTTTCGATACCTTATAAAGCGGTAACTGCCAAAAGCCTTCGTTAAGATCCAATACAGCAAAATATTGCACACCATCCATTATTGATATGAACTCCTCTAATTTTGGAATAAAATAGTGTTCCTGTTAGAGTCCTAAAATTAAGTCTCTAGGATCTAAGTTTATTCGCAAACAAAAAAACACATCTGTGACATCTCACTTCTGAATTTTTAGTCGCAATTCTTAACTACTCGATGGTCGCGCACAGAATGATTTTTATTCTTGACATTAAGGTTTTAAATAATATATTGTGAGTTGTACAACCAAATAATTTTGTATATTTGAATTGCGCGCCCAAGCGATCATCATTAAATTTCATAATGTATTAATGTTGTAAAAAATCTTAGCGGTCCAATTAAACGGACACAATAAAATTATTTGTAACAGAACTATCAAACGTGTCGCACGTCTTTGTTCTTTTATTTACTAGTATTTTTTTTTCTTAACAAAAAAGTATGTAAACGCGTTTCATAAAAAATATTGTGAAAGACTTCATGGTGCTCGAGAATAAGGAGTAAAATAACATTAAAAATAAAAGAAATAAATATAAAAAGTGAAAACACATAACATATAACGACATACATATGTGTAGGATTTGGCGATCACAAAAGAAACAAAACGTATATTAATGTTCTTTAAGCTTCTTTATTGAAAATTCGCTTAATAAATACTATACTATTTGGGTAGCTTTTGCCGCATATACCCCTGTCGATATTCTTTCTACGACTGTCCCTACCTCTCAGTAAATTGCACTGATCTGTCCTTAGTCTGTTTGCGCGTATGTATGATTCGTTTGTATTTTTCAGTCGTACGGTTATGTGGCGTCATCGTGTGTTTGTATAGTTCGTCGTTTAGTCGCCTGTTCATAAAATGGTTGTCCGTTGTGTCACCTGCTTCTTGCAATCGATCTAAGATATCATCAATGAGGGGCATTGGAAAGTTATCTCTCACTATTTGCTCATTGATCCGCCTGTAATCAAAGCAAAGACGTTTCTTTCCATATTTCTGCGACACCAGAACTATCGGCGATGCATACTCGGATGTACTTGACTATGATCTATGATATGATCCTCTAACCAGTGGTTGATCAAGTCCTGGACTAATCTCTGATCCTCATATGACATGCGATTTGGCTTTTGGAACACAGGATTGCTATCTTACACGATAATCTTCATCGGTACCTTCCTTCCTTCTTCCTCTGTGGGACGCAACTTTCTATCATATCCCGTATAATCTTCTTACTATCTTGGTCTACGTGATTGACGTCAACCTGTTCCGTTTTGATTTCGCCTTCTTCGACCGTTAACAAAATTTCTCCAAATTGTCTCGTCAACTGCAGTACTTAATCCGGCCGTTCAACACTATCACCTGCATAGATTATGTTATCTGTTTGTTTTTCCTTGGGTTCACCTACCACTGCCCTCTTAGCGTCTTCATTTTCAAATCCAGGTTTATCTGCTCTGCTTTCTTACGACCTTGGCTTCCAACTTCAATCCAAATGGATACATTGAGATCAAAGACCTGAACTACATCCCCTTCAGTATCCGCTTTGTTATAGCCATAATATTTTGGCCTGAATTCGGCGCCCTCTGATGGAATGACTAGGTCAACTGAATCCAAAACTTCCTTTCCAATTACTGCATCATACTGCATCTCACACTCTCTCATTACGTGGAATGTATTTTGGATACCTATCCCATTTACATACGTCTAATGTTGTCTCGAAACTGGCTATAGTTATTACTCGGTTTTCCCAATGCCAACTAAGCTCCTCTTGGTCTCTTTCAATTCACATTCAATTGTCCATCATCAGCAAACAATTATACCGTAAAAGGCATAGTTCACTGCCAGTGTCTAAAAGTGCATTGAGCGTATGTCCCCTAACACATATGCTTTCCAATATTCGGTTGGTTCCAATTGCCAGATTAACTCGAGCTTCTGTTAAACTACTACAGCTTCTTCTGAAACTCGGCTTCTGCGGATTCCTTTCTGGAACACGTTCTTGTTTCGCTAGACGACTTGCTTGACGGTCTTCCCTTCTTTGTGTTTGGACACAACAGTTACCTTGAGGCATACAATAGTATTATATTTATTTGTTGCCCTTTTAGTGTTTTTTTCTTTAGGAAACGCTATTTGGTACTCACTATGGATTCGCGCATACGCACAACAAAAAAAGTCACTTATCGTTGTATTATCAGAGTTCATACATTTCGGTAGTGCATTCGTTTTGCGTCAGCACAACAAATTCAATTCACCAGTGTGCTGACATATAATTTGCCTAGGCGACATTGGCCGCACCAACATGATCTTGGGGTAAGATTATATAACTTAAGCGGAAAGCTACAACAACAATTCCAAGCATATGCTTCGGAAAGCGATGTGAAGTGCACGATCGTGCAGCCGGGCGGAACATTTTACCAATCGGGTGAGAGCTTTCCATTTGTATTTGAATCTGGAGCTGAATGCTCATTAATAAACGTAAACGTATGTAAGTAGTAAATGATTTAACAATGTAGTGAATTAAGTTGAAGGGCATTGGCCGTGTATAGGACAAGTCAGATTTTATCTGACTCTCTCAATTTTCTGTAGAAATACTATCTGATGTTGTAATGAGTAAATTTTTGAAACACAGTGTAATCATACACATATTGAACCAGGGTCTGCGTGTTGCCCTGGATGCTGACAATTTCAAAGTTTTTAAAGTTAAGACTGTGAATGCTTTTTCAACCAAATTAATAATAATAATAATTGAGTGGCACTACAGCCCATAAAGGACCAGGGCTTAGCTTCTACAACAACTACTGGTACTGTGCGTGCTATTGTTCTCTCACGAGTAGAAGGGACCTACAGTTTTTTGCCGACTCCGAACGGATTTGAAAAGCTTTTTCATAGACAACTGATACTCTTTGAGTGTTGTTAGCAACTCGAAAGAGGTGGTGCCGTGAAAAAATGCGAGCTGCCACGTCCGGGAATCGAACCCAGATTTTCTGCGCGGCGGTCGACGCACTTACCACTACGCCACGGCGACCACCATTTCAACCAAATTAAGCAGTAATTATTTTGGTCATCTGAATAATGGTGATATATTGAATGACTCTAATACGGCTACATTGATATAGACTCTAGAACTATACGCGGATAATTTTTTTGATGGTATACCTCTAAACCGAGTCACGAATCGGTTTAGAAATCCGCTTGATTGATCCAAACAAAATTGTCTAGCAAAAACCATACAAACTAAGCGATGAAGAGAGAAGAATTGTCCGAGATAGAATTCAGAAAATGTTAGATGCACAGGTCATACGTCGAAGTTGTTCGCCGTTTGCGAGTCCTATGTTGTGAGAAAGAAAATATACTGATAGATACTGATGCATTGATTACCGTTAATAAGATTTAAACACAATTTCAAATAGATTTCTTTTACCACTTATTTCTGATTAGATTGATAGAATGCGAGCCAGTAGTGGTTTCTACCAGATCCTGATTCATCCGGATTTAATAGAATGAACAGCATTTCTGAGTCCAGAAGGACAATTCGAATTTCTTCCACCACAGTCTGTTGTGGTAGGGTTAGCAACATATTTCAGAAAATTTTTACTACGATTTTCAAAGAAAATTAAACCGTTATATCATTTAACTTCTAAAAATGCAAATTTTGATTGGAAGCAAAGGCATAAACAAATACGCCGTTACATTATTGACACGTAAGCAAATGATGTAGTATTGATAATCTTTGATCCGAAATATCCAATAGAGTTACACACGAATGCCAGTTCTGATGGAGAAATGATAATGCATCGACCGAGAGTAGTCGAATATTATAGCAAGTGCACTACAGCACACGGATCCAAATATTACTTATATGAGTTGTAAACATTGGCAATATATACGTATTTCCGTAATTATTTACACAATCGAAAGTTCGTGGCTTATGCGAATGATAACTTACAGTAACTGAATACCGTAAAGTAAATCAAATGTGTCTGGTGGATTGTTTGTCACGAAATCTCATTTTGAGTGAGACAAAGTCAAATCAAGTTGGATGACGGTTCTTAAAATTACAGAAAACTGGCTTCCCGCCGAACAATAGCGCGATCCAGAAATATGTTCGGTTGTTTCCCAGTTGCGCAAAAATGAACTTAAGGAAGAAATTTCCGAAATGTACGAGATTTGCACTGGAATATTATTTCGCAAATTTCATCGGCTCGGTAGAACTCGATGTCTTCCAATTATTCCGAGGGCATTCAAATCGTCCGTTATCAACCATGTTCACGAAACTATAATGCACCTGAGTTGGGAAAAGACAGTAGAAAAAGGTGCGAGAAATTATCAAAGTGCGTCCGAAAATTTGTCGAGGACTGCATCACACACAAATTTTCAAAACCAGCAACTGGAAACCCTCAGATAGAGCTGCATCCTATTCCCAAGGTAGACTTAGCTTGTCATACGATCCACATAGACATTAGTGGAAAGCACAGTGGTAAGAACGAATTGAAGGAATACGAAATAGTGCAAACTGATACCTTTACAAAATTCATTCGACGCGGAAAAGTGTATTTCTGATGTTTCTCTGCGAATTATTCCTGATAAGGGTAGGAGTTTCGCTTGTAATGCTTTTCGTGAATTTTGTGTAGCTCAGGGT
Organism: Eristalinus sepulchralis; assembly: GCA_944738645.1. Taxonomy (NCBI): domain Eukaryota; kingdom Metazoa; phylum Arthropoda; class Insecta; order Diptera; family Syrphidae; genus Eristalinus; species Eristalinus sepulchralis. The sequence goes on from OX122883.1 coordinate 55,574,848, forward strand.
GTGGATTTGTATTGAATTGCGACTGGAGGTAATAGGGAAAATGGACAGGACAGGACAGGCGTGATGAGCACACCTAACGCTATGTTGACGGCAATTGAAACGAGTCAGCGCTCCTGGCAAGATGCACTCAGCGATGTCCAATTGGCTATTAGGGTTGCAAAAGCTTCCCCTCCAAAATTGTTAATAGGAATAGTGGCTAGGCCAATGAATCTGTTACCAATAATAAAAGAAGAGAAAGTTGACATGGTACAGACATGATATGGTAGATATGGCAATTTATGAAAAGAAACGTTATGTTCAGGGGAGAGCAAAAATTCTAAAACATAGTTTTTGCTCAAAGACGAAGAACGACACCGAACTAAACTGGATCCAAAGTTTAAAGGACCATTTAAAGTAATAGCAATTCTGGAGAGTGATCGCTACAGACTAAAATCGTTGTTAGCCGAATAGGGAGGTTTTTTGGAAAATGAACCCTTGCAGAAGGTGAAGAGAGCTATAGCGGCGGTCTTAAAGATGAAGATATGATGAAAGAACACATATTGAATATATGCTATAGTTGATTTTGTAGTGGCTTGTTGAGTGTTCAGGGTAAAATAACTCAAAATTGGCACCAGGAGTGTGGCCAAGTGGCTTGTTGAGTGCCCAGTGTAAAAAGTCTCAAAATTGCATGCAAGAAGTACGTGCCATACGGTTTAAGTAAATTTATTGCCTATTAAAACTAATAAGAATATGTTTACGTAAAACATGGCTCAATAAGTTCAAGGACATATAGGGGCGCCACTAAAAATGTATATGAAATAAATAATTTTTGTTAGTGTTACATTAGTTTACAGTACAAAGGTTGTTGTAGTGGCTGCCCAGGGTCGTAACGAGGAGACTATATATCAGTATGACTTTTGCAGCGGCAAGGATACTCTGTTATCTCGGCGGGTTAAATGTGATCAGGCGCATGAACATAATTTGTATTGTAAATGTAACTCTCAATCATATCATATATTTCAAACGCAAGGTTGCGGTGTTGGAGAGCTACATGTGGGCTGGCGTCTAGAGAGGAACAGAACAGAACAGACGCCAACATGCATAATACATTTACCCTGTATATACAATTATTAGCTACCTGGAATTAACCAAAGCTGTCGAGGATAAACAATAACTGGAGTTGGAGATGTACCAGAAATATTGCTGTACATAAATAACGATGCAAACAAACGTAGAAATACTACTGTCTACTAAAAATTATTAGTAATAATTTATACTTAAGAAATACAATTCTCTGAAGTGAACAGCAGATTAATTAGCAATCATAAAATTAGATGTGCCTACTTACCAAAGTTACATTTTAGAACATTTTTACTCAATAGGGATATAAGAAGGTTTACACTGTGGTGGTAAAAGTTGTACCCGCGTTCCAAGGCTCCCATTGATTCTAATGACACTTTTATGTGCCTAAAATAAATTTCAAATCTTTAATATTTCTAAGTAAACAATAAAGTTATGTAAGGCAACTATAATAAAAATATATGCGTATATTATAATTATTGTTATAATTATTGTTGCATAGTTATTGTTATTATAATTTTGAAAATAGACTAATGTTTCCATAAAACAATTTTAGTAAATCCACTGGTTCGAGTTACAGTTACTGAGTAATAGAGTGGAAAAGGTTTTGGCCACTCCAAATGCCAATTTATCTTAATATCTTTTCAGAAAGCTTTCGGAGGGGATTCTTAATGAAATTTGTTTTGACAATGTAAGTGAAAAACCGTAAAACATCAGTGAATTTTGGAAATCTATAACTACAAGTTGAAAATTAAAAGAATTTGGAGATATGCCAGATTAAAATGTTCAAATTAAATTTTCATCATGGCTATCGAAGCAAGGTGAGTTTAATTAAGTGTTATACATTGCTTTCAACACAAATGACAGAACTGAATCAGGTGTTGCATTGACCGCACTTCATGTAGTGTGGCAAGTAAGAATATATTTAAATGTTTGTGTTACATGTGGTTTACACGGTTTAAAAGCACTCGAATGAGAATATCCGGAAGAGACAAAAAAGTTTGGAGACAAAGAATTGGAGGCATTCCATACAAATCCAATATTCCTCGATATGTAAAATAAAACATTCTGAAGCTCCCAAACTTTGAATAAAAATGAACTTATAGTTGTTGGCTTCATTGACAGTTTTCAGAGTGTATTGTAACAATAAAACACCTAACTAAAAGTACGTTTGCACTATTAAATACAGTGATGGAATATTTGCGTACCCTGATGGAATTTTCTAAAAAAAATGCTCTTATTTCCAAACCAAAAGATATAATTTGCTTGTAAGTGTTTTATTTAATTAAGCAATTATTGAGCTTTCAGTTTTAATTTTAATATATTAATTAATCAACAAAAACAAAATAGATACAGAAATATGCGAACAGCTGATAACATTCTTCCATTAACGCACTATTTAAATAACTGTACTCCTTGAATTTAGTGGGAGTTTATTTTATTTGGGATTCGCTTGTAATTTTTTGACCAAAAGAGGCAATAAAAGGAATGAATTACAATGAAAAACAACAAGTTATTAATTTATTCGTCGAAGAAAAGATGTCTAGTGGTCAGATTTCCAGACGGCGCTCGAGCATGCAGCGAACAACATATTGGAAAAATTGAATTAAGGGTAAGCCCTGTTCATCGAAGCATTTCGTATGAGATAAAGGAAACATTTTTTTCAATAACGCCGATTACAAAAGTGGTCAATAAATAGTGAACTTAAGAAATTAAACAACATACGAAACAGAACGAAGAAGAACGAAATGGGATTCAGATAACCTCTACCAAGATAAAAATTTTCCGAAAGTAAAGATATACTCTCCGATGAATCCATATGAATCCTCCTTCTCCACACTCCTTCCGGAGATGAAATGAAGCATATAACCAAAGAAATAATGTAAAGAGAGAGAGAGAGAGAGTAAAGCGAGTACAGTGGTGAAAGTGTCATGGTAAGATGGAAGTAAATGAAAGAATTCTATATCAGTTCAACTGATTTAAAAAGATAAAACATTTAGAATGTGCTGTTTTCAACGCCTTCAATATCACTCTGAATTATTTGTTTTGATTGCAATGGTAAGTTTGGAGTTTTTTAAGATTCCAGTATTGCAGAAACCATCATGATGAACTTTGCTTCTGTTGTTAACAGCCCAACAACAGCAAATCCTTAAGAAAAATTTACATGTTTGTGATTTTCCTTACAGTAATCTTTAATTCGGGGCGCATGGGCCTATGCACACGAGGCAGGGAGAGAAGGCAGCGCCTATTAGAATGCGGATTTGTTGTTCAAGGCAGACTTAGGCAAGAAGTCTTAAGCTACGATCCCGTAAGCGAAGGCCTTATGACGATCCGCATTAAGGCTAAATTCGGGAACATCAGCCTGATATGCGCTCACGCCCCGACAGAAGAAAAGGATGACAACAGCAAGGATGAATTCTATGATCTCCTAGAAAGAACATACGATCGATGATACCAGCTATGACACCAAGATCATTCTAGGAGATTTCAATGCGCAGCTGGGAAAAAAAGACTGCTGGCGTCTCCGGGAAACACAGCCTGCACGACATCACCTCCGGAAACGGACTCAGGCTGTTAGACTTCGCCGCAGGGCGAAACCTATTAGTGAGCAGTAAGCGGTTCCCACATCTCAACATCCATAAAGGAACCTGGCGATCCCCTGATCAATCAACCGTCAACCAGATTGATCACGTTGCGATCGACGTCAGACACTCCACCAACATTCCCGATATCCGTGCATTCCGAGCCGTCAACATCGTCTTGTTGTAGCAAGGGTAAGAACCCGGATATCGTCTGAAAGCTATAATTGCAAGAGCCTCGCCAATCGAGTCTCCCCGAAATTCTCTCAGTATTCGACGCTGCCTGCACTGACAATAAAAGAAGAAAAGAAGCTGCCACGGATGTGCTGGGTTTCACGCCACGACCTAGAAGAAACACATGGCTTGACGACGAGTGCAGGCAGGCATTTGCAGCTAAACAGGAGGCCTATCAGGCAACGCTGCATCGGACAACGAGAGCTGTTCGTGAGCTCTACGAACAAAAAAGAAGGGAAGCGAACCGGCTTCTCAGAAGGAAAAAGAGAGAGCATGAGAAGCGCACGGTCGAAGAGATGGAGAGGTGTTATGGCAAGAATGAAGTCCAAAATTTTACCGAAAGGTGAACAGCTATCCGGTGGATATAGGGTTCGGACCAAAGCCTGCTGGGACCAAAACGGATCGATGCTGAGAATCTGGAAATATCACTTCTGCAGACTTTTAAACGGCGACGACGGCACAAATTCCGATGTAAGGCAGAATGTTCCCGTTTATTTGGACGAAGATAGACAAGAATTCCGTCCCCCGACTTAGACGAGGTCAGTCGAATAAAGCTGTTGGAGCAGAACAGTTTAAAGCAGCTGGAGAAGACCTGGTTGGACGCATGCACCAGCTCATCGGTAAGATATGGTCGAAGAAAAGCATGCCCGATGAGTGGAATCTCAGCGTCGTCTGTCCGGTCCACAGGAAAGCAGACCCCTTCGACTGCGCCAACTATCGAGCCATTAGTCTGCTTAACGTCGCATACAAGATCCTCTCTGCCGTATTGTGTGAATGCCTGAAACCGTTTGTCAACAACCTGATTGGTCCTTATCAGTGTGGTTTCAGGCCAGGGAAGTCCACCATCGACCAAATCTTCAAACCACGGCAGATCCTGGAAAAGACCCAAGAAATGCAAATCGAAACTCACCACCTATTTGTCGATTTCAAAGCCGCATACGACAGTGTGCACAGAGACGACCTTTACAATGCCATGCCTAGCCTTGTCATTCCTATAAAACTCGTCAGATTGTGTAGAATGACGATAGAGAACTCTCGCTACTCCGTCAAGGTCGGGAACGAACTCACCGAGACCTTCAATGTCAAAAAAGGATTTAGACAAGGCGACGCACTGTTATGTGACTTTCTTAACATTATCCTTGAGAAAATCACAAGTCAACACCAGAGGCACGATCTTCCAAAAGTCAGTTCAATTGCTAGCTTACGCCGACGACATTGACGTGATTGGACGAACACAGCGAGCCGTCAATGACGCGTTTGCTGGCATTGAAGCGGGAGCGGCTAAAATGGGTCTGGTGGCTAATGACGGCAAAACAAAGTACATGCTGTCATCAAGGAAGGACAAAACATCGGCGTCTCGGACAGAGCACACACTAGGCAGCAGAAACTTTGAGGTAGTCAAGGTCTTTTTCTACCTCGGCTCCGCGGTAAATAGAGACAACAACACCAGTATTGAAATAAAACGCAGAATCACTCCTGCCAATCGCTATTTATTTGGGCTCAAGAGGCAATTGAGTAATAAAGCCCTCTCTCGAAGGACTAAGTTTGCTTTATATAACAGCTTGATTATCCCATTCCTACTTTACGGCGCAGAAACCTGGACATTACTAAAAGCTGATGAGGAAGCCCTTAGTCTTTTCGAGAGAAAAGTTTTGAGTGCGATTTTTGGTCCTGTTTGCGTTGATTTGATCTGGCTGAGAAGATTTAACGATAAACCTAGTCGAGCTTCTCCGGATACAACGCTTAAGATGGCTAGGCCATGTAGAGCGTATGGACGCCACTGCTCCAGCCCGGAAAGTCTTAAAATCTTAGCCATTAGGACAACGCAACAGAGAACGATCCAGGCTAAGGTGCCGCACACGAATGGAGAAGGACTTCCACCAACTTGGAGTGCGCAACTAGCGACAGCTGGCGAAAGACGCTGGTTGGAGAGGCATATTGGTTGAGGCCCAGGTCCACCCGGGACTGTAGGGCCAGAAGAAGAAGAAGAAGAATTTTTAATTCCTTCTATGTCGCTTCGATGCACTAGATAGATGCGATAGGTAATCTTACCATATAAATATGATCGAACTCTTTTATCCGTTGGCCATTGTGTTTTTTCCGAATAAGAAGTGTTTCGTAAAAGAAAATGTACAGCATAACATACTCTATTACTCATATATATGGGGGGAGCTGTTGGACTACAAACAACAAGCATGGAAAGCATAACATGTGTTGTATTTCCTCTGCGTTTCAGAGACACATTTTCTGTTGGATTTTTTGATTAATTTGTAATGGTGTTGCTACTCGTATCAAAACGTTCAGACACTACATATATGTATCCAGAATGATATATTGAATTGTCATTCGTAACTGAAATTTTCAGTATTGAAGAAGCTTGTTCTGGGTTGTTTGGATTTTATATTATTTAAGCTAACGATAGCCTATCTTAAATTTAAACTCAAGCAAAACTTATAACTACATAAATGAATGTAAAACTACTTATCTATGTCTGAAACAATATACGGACATAGGCACTTTGCCATTTATTGACTTGGCACCTTAGAAAACTATGTAAGATTGATTTGCAGTGTAATTGAGTAAGAGTGAAGGCGAGGGCTGTATTTTTTGTAGCCACCAGTTAAAGTAATATTCTCTGACGGACTGTGCCTTTTCTGGACTATTGAACCAAAGAAGATCCTCGTAGTTACGAGCAACGTCCGGTTTATATTGGAATCGCAAGTGAGGGATTTCCTTTCCGTATCCTCTTGGAGTCCAAATGGATGAATGAAGTCGTTTCAACGAACCTTCTCGTGGTATATAATGTTAGGGTAGTAAGCCCCAAAGATCAGATCCGATCAGAGATCATTGCTTATATATTAATAATTAAATTGTCTTCCGTGATTAGGTTTGCCTCGTTATGAATATCCATAGTCCGGATTCGAAGGGTGTAGGCGGGACTCAACTGTAGTTGAGTTGTCACTCCCGTTGTGATAATTATTCCTGCTGCAGTTTCGATGGTTATTGCTTAAGCTATTGCTTCTGTAGAGGTTGTTGCTTCTACTTTTACGCATGGCTGCTTCGCCTGTGGTTTGGCTTATTTTTGCCTATTTTGCGTTTGCTGTTATTGTGCTTTTGGAAGAAGTTGCTACTGTCCATGTAAAGCACTTCGTTGCACAACATTTTGTATTGAAGGGTTTTGATGTAGTCATCCGCTTGCATTACTGCTCTTGATATCATCATATGTTTTTCGAATTCTAATTGTTTTGAAACGAAAGGGTTTATTGACAAAGAGGGGAAAGGACTTGCACCCAAAAGTCAAGAGAAAAAAAAATATATATACACAACTTGATATATATTTGAACCAATGTACAAAAAATCCAGGAAAAGAAAGTTTGTTGACCGGGCGAACGAAGCCACCACGATTGCTTTTAACTGTTACCACTCTCACAACATTATCCGATCCAGGGTGCATAGCTTCAATCAGACCAAAAATTTATTTGGCTGGCGGCAGATTGGGTTCTTTTATGACAACCACATCACCCAGTTTCAATTTGTTTCTGATGTGTGCCACTTTGGCCGTTGCTGAAAAGTCGTTAGGTATTCCTTGTACCACCGATTCCAGAAACCCTGAACCATTTGTTGGAGATGCTACCAGTGGGATAGACGATTATGTGGAACTTCGAGATAACTAGGCTCTGTAACAACTGTATACGGTTCACCAATGAGGAAATGAGCGGTTGTTAAGACATTTATCTCTTCATCAGATGAAACACAAATCGGACGAGAATTTAAAATCGCTTCGATTTGAGTTAAAACAGTATACAGTTCTTCAAAGGTAAGTAAACTGTCTCCAACAACTCTTCAAAGATGTATCTTCACCGAATTCACGCCGGCCTTCCACAAACCCCCAAAATGAGGAGCCGAGGATGGGATAAAATGCAAGGCAATATTGTCCTGCGCGAGTGCAGCAGCAACTTTCTCGTTGTGTGTTTCAGACATGACCAATTTGTTCATTTCAGTAAGGCAACGACGGGCTCCTTTAAAGTTGGTCCCGTTGTAAATGTAAACATTGGAAAATTTACCTCTCCGAGAGATGAACCGCCGAAAAGCCGCCAAAAATGCATCAGTGGTGAGATCAATCACCAACTCTATAATCAAATCCGCTATTGGTGAAGACACGACTTGCTTGAACCCTTTGTGATGGTAAATCACCCATCAACTGAGTGCTGGTCTGCTTCCGTATAAAAATGTGTAAAAGGAACATCCTGCAGCGATGAATCATTTTTCGCAATAAGTTGTAACATCCAAGGATCCAATACTGTTGTCGGAGTATGGCGAATATTTCTGAAACCCGGGATGAAAATAATTCGTATGTATATATGTGACGAAGAGAAACGATACATGGTTCTTTGGCAAAATAATAGGATGCTTAACATTATGGGACAAACAGGCATATTTTTAGCGTTCTCCAACACGTAGGAGGCCATCACTTTCAATAAAGGGAGAATAGCGGAAAAACTTCGATTTAGATGGGAGTTTTCGAAATTTTAGTAGAAAGCTTTGTTCTGCACATAGCGATAAATTATTCGTTTAGCAGTTTTTAGTTCAGGTAATGTGACTGCGCGCACGAGTTTATTGCCTTTCGCAGACCGATAGTTTGATGCGAACCGAACACAGAATGCAACTAGGCGAGACAACCGACACCACGAAGAAATTTTTCTGAATAGACAGTCGAATGTATTTAGTTCGGCCAAGGATACGAACACATGTTCTTGTGACGAATTCTCTTCAGAAGATATTTCTACTTCATCCTCTGGAATCACTTCAGGGTTTGATTTAGGCCAAGAGCCTTGTGAAAGTGCAGGCCATGATGGTCCTCTCCACCAAAGGTTATGACGGGATAAAATGGAAGGTGTTATACCCCGCGAAGCACAATCGGCTGGCGCAATTTTTCCTAGAATAGCAGCTGTCCGATTGGCAACAACGGAGAGGATAACCACTGGAGTACTATTTGCAATTCGGTTCAAGCAAACACCTTACAATTAAGTCCCATCGACTATTTAGCTATCGCGATTAACCTAGACAGCAGTTCTAGTCTTAGTAGAGATACTGGCTTAAGTGGTGCAACCTTGGTCTTAGCTACAATGATGACAGTCCGATAAGTACCTGCGGTGGTTTGGTATCAGGCATAGACTACACCGCTGTAAGCCAATGTTGAAGCATCAAAAAACCCACGCAGCTCCATATACATTTATCCGCTAGATGGGATTGTATTGGATCATCCCAACTGAGGTTCAATTCCGATGACCAGAGTTCCTGAAATAGGATCTTAAATGTGATGATAGAGGGTCGAAAATACGACCAATCTCCGAAAGTAACGAACGACGAGTTGGACTTGCATTGAAAGGAAAATCTGATACCCTATAGGAGAATTCATCCGACGTTGGACTCCAGTACATGCCAAGAATCTTCGTCATAGAGTTTGATGAATCAAGATCCACCCTAGATGACTCACAATCTTCTTTCGGAAGCTGACCTAGAACAGGCCAGCGATTGGAGTTCCATTGGCGTAACTACAGTTTCGCATTGGATAATTGTTCGGTTTTTGAACAGCGGGATTTTATATTAAACTTTTAACCGTAGACTTTCTGTAAAATTTAAAGAAATGGAAACTGTGTTCCACAGAACAATAAAACTCGCGTTTTGTTTTAACAGGGTTTTACACAGCAGTTATTTTATTCTCCGCTTATGCGGTTATTATATACGAAAAAAATGTTTGTTTACATTTGACATTTTTGACATTTTACATTTGTCTTTCTTTTTTGTTTGGCATTTCATTGGGTTTGTTCGTTTGTGCAAACTGTGTTGCGCTTTGCACATCGAACATTCTCCCCCGCCGTAAACGTAGCTCTTCGTTGCGTTGTCATCAAATTATTCGTCATTCATCTATTTTGTGAAGTTCATCGTCTTCCTCGATGTGCAGTGTGATTCTTGACTTCCTCATTGCCATCTCTGAATTCGGCATTCTTGTCTCCTCTCATGCAATGGTAAATTATTCAAATGAGATATGAAGGACAAGGAACATGCATAATCAAAACAAAACAGACGAAGACACAAGAGAGTGAGAGTGAGGACTCGGTCAGGTGAGGCAAGAGAGGGTGTTTGCCTTTGTTACTTCCTTCTTCCGATCGTGTTGCACTAGTTCCCATTGAACTTCGTGTGATATTCGTAGTGCGTGGCTTGGTGCGTGTAATTTTTTTTTTTTTGTTGGTGGTTGGGTAATGAAAATTCAGGTGAGTGATTTTTATTAATTAATCATATTAAAATTATTATTATAAATTTGTGTAATTAGGGTTCTTTCTCAATTTCGGGTATTTGGCTTGGGTTGGTGCGGGCGCTAGAGGTACCTTGTGTGAATGTGTGTTTTTGAGAATGGATGTGCCATTGTGTATGCTATAGGTGATTTACGTTCAAGAAATGGGTTTTCTTCTTGGGCGTATAGAGTGATTGTGTGAAAGGTGTGTTATGAGTGCTTATACGTTAAACGCGTGAAAGGGGTAAACAAGTGTGGACTGTATGAATGATATGCTGCGAAAGCATGTAGAGAAGTGTGTATGGGTTGAGTGTAGTTTGTAACAGTAGAGGACGAAATTATCAATCGTGTTTGATTTTAAGTTTTGGATGCTTTCGAAGTCGCGTTTTCGGGTGAGTTTTCTAGATCGTTGGTTGGTAAAGGACAGAGTTTCGTTATTGGACGTTTCGTGACTCCGTGTTGAGTTTTAATCTTGACCACGCGTATTAAGTTGTCTGGACCTGGGTAAACTTCAATGATTCGACCTAGGCACCATTTTGCGGGTGGTAAACGCTCGTCCTTTACGAGTACCAAGTCTCCTATGTTCAGTTGGGCTCGTGTCTTCAGCCATTTCGGTCGTTGTTGTAGCCGCGCTAGATATTCTGTCTGCCAGTTCTTCCAGAAAGTTTGGAGGTGTAATTGAATCGCCTTCCAACGGTCGAGCTGTCCTAATTTGCCGATGGTCAGGTCTGGTTCTGGTACTGTGAAGAGAGAGGATCCTACAAGGAAGTGAGCAGGAGTGAGGGGTTCAAAATCATCCGGGTTTTCTGAAAGCGGACATAGCGGCCTAGAGTTCAGGCACGCTTCTACTTGTGTCAGAAGCGTGATGAGCTCTTCAAAGGTAAGAGTGCCGTTTCCTACTATGCGCTTAAGATGATATTTGACGCTTTTCACGCCGGCTTCCCACAATCCACCGAAGTGAGGGGAAGCTGGGGGAATGAAATTCCAAGTCGTGCCCTCTGCTGCTGTGATGGTTTCGATTTCCTTCCAGTCGTGTGACGCCTCTTTGAGTAGTCGACGTAGTTCAGTGTCTGCTCCTACGAAGTTAGTTCCACAATCACTGTACATCTGGTTGCAAAGTCCTCTCCTCGATACAAATCTTCTGAACGCTGCTAAAAATCCTTGGGTGGTCAGATCACTTACGGCTTCCAGGTGGATGGCTTTGGTAGCTAAACAAATAAAAATCGCCAAGTATCCCTTATGACACTTTGCGCCCCGACCTTTCCAAGACCTAATGTTGATGGGTCCTGCATAGTCGACACCTGTGTGAGAAAACGGTTTTGATACTGTGACACGGGGTTTCGGTAGCTCTCCCATTAACTGCTGTGCTGCTATATGCAGTATTTTACAGCAGCCTTTAGTCTCAGGATCCAGTACCGCTGTCGAACATGTGCCACAACTATTTGATTGCCGCCATGTAGGAGTTTTTCGTGTGTTCCACGAATTATAAGTCTAGAAAAATGGTGGTTGCAGTCCAGAATGATTGGATGTTGGGTGTCATACGGCAGGTCTGCTTGGCTTAGCCTTCCGCCGACGCGAAGAATTCCATTGGCATCTATAAACGGGTTAAGTGATCCAAGTTTCTTGATGCTAACCGAGTTAAACATTTCTTGTTGAGCGCAGCGGGCTAGTGTCTCTTCGGCTTTGCATAACTCCGTTGGCGTGAGAGGTTGAAGTATCCGGTTGGCGATGCAAGCTCTTGCATTATGAGTGAACCGTATGCACCAAGCTGTTATCCTCTTTAAGCGCAACAGACTGGAGATCCGCTGGGTGAGTTGAGAAAACGTATTATCTACCTGTGCTGCGTGATGAACTTGTACTTTGCGTATGCCTTCTTCTGTGCTTAGGTTCTTCGGTTGGTCGGGGAGTGAAAAGTCCCAACTATGGCGTAGAAACTCCGGACCACTCCACCACAACGATTCGTCTAAGAGTGCAGAAGGAAACACACCTCGCGATGTTAAGTCTGCTGGGTTAAGTTTGGTTGGGATGTGTTTCCAAATACCAATGTCTGTCAGCCGTTGTATTTCGCCTACTCGATTTCTGACGAACGTCTCCCAACGCGATGGTGGTGATTGAATCCATGCGAGTGTTATGGCGGAGTCTGTCCATGCATACATCTGGGTTTGATCGAGCTCAAGGATGTGAGCTACATGATGTACCAGCTTGGACAACATGACTGCTCCGCATAGTTCAAGACGTGGCAGGCTGACTGGTTGAATGGGTGCGATTTTTGACTTCGCCATCAGAAGGTGCATGTGTGCCTTGCCGCCTGCATCTTCCGTCCGAAGATATACTGCTGCTCCATAGGCCTTCTCCGATGCGTCGCTGAAACCGTGCAATTCCTTTCGATACTTTTCGCTTGTTTGGACCCATCTCGGAATGCGTAAATTGCTTATGACAGGCAACTCTTCAAAAAGGTTGTTCCACTCCTTCAGCAAATGTTCATCAAGTGTGTCATCCCAGTCAGTCTTTAGTTTCCAAATGGACTGCATGATAAGTTTCGCTTTCAGGATACATGGAGAAATCCAACCCATAGGATCGAAGAGTCGAGCGGTCGTTGAAAGGATGAAACGCTTTGTTGGCTTTGGGTCAACTGGTGGGGTAAATCTAAAGGAAAGGTAATCCGCTGTGGGCAGCCAGTATATGCCTAGAGTTTTGACGTGGTTTGTTGCTCCGGTCGGGACAACTAAAGTCGATTCGCGATCTTTCGCTGGTACTCCTTCCAGAATCGGTTCTGCATTAACTGTCCACTTTCGTAGACAGAAACCGGCATTTTCAAGCACTGTTTGTACTTCCTTTCGTTTCCTTTTAGCCTCCACTATGGTGTCTGCGCCAGATAGCAAATCGTCAACGTACATCTCGGACCGGATCATCTTCGAAGCCTTCGGATGTGTTGCTTCTTCAGATTTCGCTACTTCCAAGAGAGTCCTGATTGCTAGATATGGAGCGGATGCGGTTCCAAACGTTACCGTTTTTAACCGGAAGACCTTCAGCTTATCAGTTGGGTTCTTTCGCCAGAATATGAGCTGGTAATTGGAGTCCAATTCCGACACCCAAATTTGCCGGTACATCTTTTCGATATCAGCTGAAAAGGCAAATTGGTAAAGTCTCCAGCGTAGTATGATGTCCATCACGTTAACTTGTAAAGCGGGGCCTGTCCTCAGATGATCATTTAAAGATGTCCTGTCCGATGTTTTGTACGACGCATCGAAGACTACCCGCAATTTGGTTGTGGAGCTGCTTTCCTTTACTACCGCGTGATGTGGAAGGTAGTAATGACCTCTGTTGATGATATCCTCTTCATCCACTTCGCTCATATGACCAAGCTGGATGTACTCTTCTACGCAGGATGAATATAGATCCCGTAGCTGAGGATCAGCTGTTAGTCGTCTCTCCAGGGCCTTGAAACGCAAAAGAGCTCCTTCGCGCGACTTTCCAAGTATCGGGTGAGTACCCTCTTTGAAAGGAAGGGCTACTTGGTATCGCCCATCTGCAAGGCGCTTCACATTATTGACGAAATGTTTTTCGCAGGCTGCATCTTCCGAGTCAATTGTATGCTGAAATGGAGCTTCTTCCACTTCCCAAAACCGTTTTAAGAATGTGTCGATGTCTGAAGGCGTAAAAAAGTTGGCGACCTTCTGGGACTCCATCGTTGACTTCCCGAACAAGATCCATCCAAACTTGGTTTTCTGCGCGATGGGTAGATTCCGGTTCTGAGGTCGCACCAGCTCAGGCTGTAAGATATCCGCAAGAATGTCACTGCCCAGCAGCAGATCTATTTTGGCTGGCTTGTGGAATTCCGGGTCTGCTAATTGTAGACCGGAAAGGTGGGTCCAATCATCGATGCAGAGGGTTCGAGCCGGGAGATGGCCAGAGAGAGTCTTATATATCAAAGCCGGAGTACTGGTCTCATAGGCTGTGTTATACGAGCCAATACATACTTCGACAACTCTCTTGCTGGTACCGCTGCAGACCATCCCTAACCCGGACACCTCAACATGAGTGGCTTGTCCTTTCAAACCAAGAAGTTGAACAGCAGATTCCGTGATAAACGACGCTTCCGATCCAGAATCCAGTAAAGCACGCAGTGGAATTGTGTTTCCTGATGATGTTTTCACCTTGACGATCGCAGTGGCTAAAAGAACATGGGTGGTGGCGTTATTCGTCGAGTGATGACTTCGGACACCGGAGCTTGTTGATGGTTCTTCGTGTGGCTGGAAAACTGGAGCTGAAGTATTGAATTGAGGCTGGCTGTTTTTGAAGGGTGAATTGGCGTGAGTGTGATTGAAAGATTGTTTATTGTTTTGTGAAAGTGTATTTATTTGTCTGGGTGGATTCTTGTGTAACAATGAATGGTGTGCTTGTTGGCAGTAATGACACCTACTGGTGCTTATGCAGTTTTGCACCGAATGGCTGTATGCCAGACAATTACTACACATGCCAAGCTTCTTTACCCATTCGCATCGGTCAGGAATACCCATTTTGAGAAATTTGTTACATTTTCTGATGGCATGCTGACCTTTGTTACAAATTTTACATATAAACTTAGACTCATTAGACTGTACATGAAAAGACACACGAGTATTGGCCTTTTTCGTAGCTTCAGGAACCGTTCTGTTCTGCTGGGTGATTGCCTCCAGTGTTCGGAACCGCGTCTCCAGAAATTGCGTGAATTCTCCGAACGTTGCCAGCGCCTTGTCGTCTTCTCTGGAACTAAGTTTCTCCTCCCACAGTTGTTGTGTCTTTGACGGCAATTTCTGCAAAAGGATGTACACTAATATCACGTCCCAGTCCCGTACCGGTACCTTCAAACTGTTCAGGCTATGAACAATTTCGGTTGATGTGTCCAATAAATTCTTGATGTCCTCTGAACGTTCTTGGGTTATAACAGGTTGATTAAAAAAACACTTGAGTTGCGTGTTCACCAAAAATCGTTGGTGGTCATAACGATTTTTCAGAATCGACCACGCTTTGCAGTAATTCCCGTTTACAATTGGTAAGTGCGACAGAATTTTTTCAGCCTCACCTGATACACTTGTCTTTAAATAATGCAATTTTTGAATTTCAGACAAGGTTGAGTTATGGTGCACAAGGGACGAATACAAATCGTGAAAAGACCGCCAAGACTCATAAGAACCGGAAAAAACGGGGATTGGGATGTGTTGCAAACGGATATCTGCATTATGGGACGAGGGTGCGCATTTGGAGTTGTCTGCAACTTCTCCGTCCGCGGTTGATGCCTTCGCTATATCTAACGCATCGAGTAGATCCGCCCGATAGTCATAATACATTTCACGGATCTTCTCGAAAACATCTTCCATTTCTGAAGACTTTTCATCAGCACTAACCGCGTCTACACACTTCTCAAATATACTTTCTGCTGACTCTATCGTTTTCTCTAACAGTAGCAGCCGTGACGAGAGGTAATTCGCAGTTCGAGTACTGGCACCTCGTTTCCCGAAATTCGTCACATCTTTCTCTAATTGCGTAAGCACTCCCTTTAATTTTCTTAACGACATATTCACTTTCACTTTCTTTTACTTTAGCTACTGACACAAATCACTTACGCAGAATCCGGCTTTTGAAATTACGCTGCGTTGCTCCGGGTTGCAGTTCCAGAGTTGGTAAATCGATGTATGGCTAAGATTTCCTTCAATTACGGGGGTTGATGACGCACACAGCACACAGCACGCACGTCTCCAGATGATGCTTCACGGAATTGCTTAGGTTTTTTGTTGCGAGTTTTCTTCGATGTTAAATATTTGTTCTATTAATTTATTATTTATCAATGTGTAATTTAATTAAAGTTTTATATAGAAAAATCTGCAGTTTATTTAGGGCGGGACTTTTTACAATCCGGCTCGAAGGACCAAAATGTTCGGTTTTTGAACAGCGGGATTTTATATTAAACTTTTAACCGTAGACTTTCTGTAAAATTTAAAGAAATGGAAACTGTGTTCCACAGAACAATAAAACTCGCGTTTTGTTTTAACAGGGTTTTACACAGCAGTAATTTTATTCTCCGCTTATGCGGTTATTATATACGAAAAAATGTTTGTTTACATTTGACATTTTTGACATTTTACATTTGTCTTTCTTTTTTGTTTGGCATTTCATTGGGTTTGTTCGTTTGTGCAAACTGTGTTGCGCTTTGCACATCGAACAATAATAATGAAACCAATTGTGACTGCAGATTAATTAGCGCCTCACAAAAGTTTGCCCCAGTCATGACGTCATCTACGTAAACATCCTCCAACAGAGCTTGGGACGTGATTGAATATTTCGACTGATAGTCCATTGCTATTTGCTTTAACACCCGAACCGAAAGAAATGGAGCTGACGCCGCTCCATAAGTTACCGTCTGCAATCGGTAAGCCAAACCACTAGCTGAAATTCAGTGTGCTGATCCTCAACCCAAATCTGACGAAACGTTTTTACCACTTCGGCTGTAAATACATATTTATGTTTGCGAAATCGTAAACAAACACCTATCAAATCTCTCTGAATAGGAGCACCAACCAGAAGCTTGCTAGTCAGTGATTGTCCAAAAGATTCTTTAGCCGAACCGTCAAACACAAACCGTAGTTTAGTAGTAAAACTTTCTGGCTTAAGCACCGCGTGATGAGGAAGGTAAAGATGTTTACCCGAATCAGTTTCAAATTCATCTTCAGGAATTAAAGTCATGTGGCCTAAACGTAAAACTTTTTCATAAATGTTACATATTGCGCTTGCACTTCTTTATCTCGTTTAAAGCGATTTTCTATCGAGTGTAACCGACGGATAGCGGAATTCAAAGAGTTACCAAAAGCGGGCGGTGGAGCGGTGAAGGGCAGCTGTACAACATATTTTCCATCCGCAGCGCGCGAGAACGTTTTGCGACAATGCTTTTCTTCTTCATGATCTGCAAACGAGTCATTGATTGTTGCAGATACTTCTTCTAATTCCTAGAAACTTTGCAACAGATGGTCAATCGCCAATCAATATTGGTCACAAGTGATGAAACAGATGTTTCACCAGTCTGCGAGTTATCCAAAAACTGTGCTGATATCACCCACCCCAATAATGTATTTTCTGACACTGGAGCACATCCGCTTCCTTAAATCGTTCTCCTTTCAAAATAGTCCATAATTTGTCAGCGCCTAGCAAAATATCAATTGGCGATGATACATTGAGCTTGGGATTAGTGAGTTTTAATTCGCGAATGTGTGACTAATCAGATGGCTTGAACGAGAGGGATGGTAGAGGATGGCATCAACACATATATTCTCCTGGCTATGACAAGAACACAAATGAATTGACACACGGCCACTGGTGTAGCCAGCTCCGATGGATGACACACCAAGAATGGGAATGCAAGCGTGTTTCCTCTTCAACCCTAGACGTTGCGCCAACGATTCTACGATAAAGGAAACTTACGATCCAGAATCGAGTAAAACCCTATAATGTACAAAGCGTCCTTGATTATTCCGAACTTTGGCAAGAAGAGTTGGTAAAATTGTCTGCTTACGAAGGCCAAGCTCGAGCGAGTGTTTATTAACAATTGATTGAATTCGATTAGGGGTTTTGGTAGTGAGATTTTTCGGCAAAAAGAGCTATTAATTATTGGCTTGGTTTATTTCGCGACGACGATGGACGATTGAGCGATTGACACGCTTTGAGAGCATCACACCTTGATTGCAAGAATTCGATTGTGCAATCTCCGCGAGACCCGACATGCTCAGCCCATGATTGTTTGCTATCATTGTCTAGTTTGTTGAGCATTGGATAAATAACCCATGGATCGCGATCAGATTGCTCAACAGCACGAAGTCCACAGATAACTTAATCTGCACCATCAGTCAATTCTCTCAAAAGCTGAGCACTGCACACACTAATCGATGGTAATGAAAAAAATGTCGGAATGTACGATTGCGTTATTAGATGAACGCGATCATATCCTTTTTCTAATCGCTCCCACGCCTCGAAATAATTACAATCGGAAATCGGAATGTGCCGTACTAAATTTGCGGCATCATCTTTCAGAAACGATTTTCAATAGTGGAACTTTTGAGCTGGCGTCAAATTGGTTTTACTGTCAACTGATCCTATAAATAAATCGCGAAATGAAGGCCAATCTTTGCAGTTACCGGAGAATGGTGGAATCGTTATTGGCGGTAGATTTATTGGCACTGCATTTGTATTGAAATCTCTGAACGTCTTTTTTTCGTATTCACCGAAGTAATTTTCTAGAGTTAGTACATCTTCCTCACTTGTATCTTCTGATGAAAGTAGTTCATTGCGGTACTTCGAAAATTCCGTCCACGTGTTTTCTAAACTATTTACACGTATTTTGAGCATTTCGACAGAAGTTGTGACACGATGCTATCTAAAAAGGCGGCAGCGCGAGTTGTATGAATTCGGTTTTGAAACCAATTTCAACTTTATTAAAACAAGTTTCTCTTCTGAGTATCACTTTATTTCTGTCTTTTAATTGAAGAGGTTCCGTCCACCGAACATTTGCCCAACTACCAATTTATTATACTCATATGCTCAAGCATTGTACATTGCTCATCTAGGCATTTCCTGTTATTGTTTACAGTACTTGGCCATGATAAGGTCAAATACAATGCGATCGTTGCACTTTGATTTTGTGAATGGGAAATGCAAGCGATTGCGTTTGACTCTTCCCTCCCTTGTGTCAAGATTCTCCCGAATCTTTGTGAATGAGTTGTTTCTCAAGAAATAAAGTATTATTATAATAAGGCTTACAATGATAACAAAGGAGCTAAGACTTATACTATAGTTTATAACATTGTGAAACCTTAGTTCTGTAATTTCTTGTATATTTTTTTCATTATTGAATTTTTTCATTATTAATTTCTTGTATATTTTTTTCATTATTGAATTGGAGTTTTTCAAAACTTAACGTAGTACCTTCTGTAATAGCAATGTAATTGTACATTGCTCATCTAGGCATTTCCTGTTATTGTTTACAGTACTTGGCCATGATAAGGTCAAATACAATGCGATCGTTGCACTTTGATTTTGTGAATTGGAAATGCAAGCGATTGCGTTTGTAACTCCTCCCTCCATGTGTCAAGATTCTCCCGAATCTTTGTGAATGAGTTATTTCTCAAGAAATAAAGTATTATTATAATAAGGCTTACAATGATAACAAAGGAGCTAAGACTTATACTATAGTTTATAACATTGTGAAACCTTAGTTCTGTAATTTCTTGTATATTTTTTTCATTATTGAATTTTTTCATTATTAATTTCTTGTATATTTTTTTCATTATTGAATTGGAGTTTTTCAAAACTTAACGTAGTACCTTCTGTAATAGCGACAATTTGCATATGAAATACAGCAAATCTTTCTTTTAATGTGTACATATTGTTACTAAATTGTTTATTTCCCAACCTAACTGAACAATTTAAAAAATTTATAATGTAATTACCTGATAACATAAAATTTCTCTCGTCGCAAGTACTATTGAACTGTTTGTTTTTTGTGTTATTTTATATTATAGTATTATTATCTATTTCAATTATTTCTTCATCTAGCTTACAATTTCTTCTTATTATACAATTTTCGCTTAATTTTAATTCATATATATTAGCATTATTTTCAAATTTGTATGTTTCATTATTAATTCTTACAATATATTCCAAATCTTCATCGATTTGTTTGTTATTTGTATTCGATGGTCATATATATATATATATATATATATATATATATATATATATATATATGGCGATCCCCTGATCAATCAACCCTCAACCAGATTGATCACGTTGCGATCGACGTCAGACACTCCTCCAACATTCTCGATGTCCGAACATTCCGAGGCGCAAACATCGACTCGGATTATCACCTTGTTGTAGCCAAGGTAAGAACCCGGATATCGAGAGAACAACGGAGTCGAGATAGGCCGAAACGGTTTGACGTCGGAAAGCTACAATCGCAACAGGTCGCTGGGATCTTTGCCGACCGAGTCTCCCTGAAACTCTCCCAAAGTTCGACGCTGCCTGCACTAACAATAGAAGAAGAATGAAAACGTTGTCAAAAAGCCATCAAAGAAGCTGCCACTGATGTGCTGGGTTTCACGCCACCACCTAGAAGGAACCCATGGTTTGACGACGAGTGCAGGCAGGCATATGCAACCATAAAGGAGGCCTACCAGGCAACGCTGCATCGGACAACGAGAGCTGTTCGTGAGCTCTACGAACAGAAAAGAAGGGAAGAGAACCGGCTTCTCAGAAGGAAAAAGAGAGAGCATGAGAAGCGCGCGGTCGAAGAGATGGGGAGATGTTATGGCAGGAATGAAGTCCGAAAGTTTTACCGAAAGTTGAAACAGCTATCCGGTGGATACAGGGTTCGGACCGAAGCCTGCCGGGACCAAAACGGAAACCTAGTAGTAGAGTCGCAATCGATTCTGAGAATCTGGAAAGATCATTTCTGCAGACTCTTAAACGGCGATGATGGCCCAAATCCCG
Organism: Eristalinus sepulchralis; assembly: GCA_944738645.1. Taxonomy (NCBI): domain Eukaryota; kingdom Metazoa; phylum Arthropoda; class Insecta; order Diptera; family Syrphidae; genus Eristalinus; species Eristalinus sepulchralis. The sequence continues at coordinate 55,595,533 of OX122883.1, forward strand.
CTGTTAGGCAGAATGTTCCACTTAATTTGGACGATGATAGACAAGAATTCCGTCTTCCCGACTTAGACGAGGTCAAGATAGCAATATCGAGACTGTAGTCAAATAAAGCTGCTGGAGCGGATGGACTGTCCGCAGAACTGTTCAAAGCGGCTGGGGATGACCTGGTTGGGCGCATGCACCAGCTCATCTGTAAGATATGGTCGGAGGAAAGCATGCCCGATGAGTGGAATCTCAGCGTCGTCTGTCCGGTAAACAAGAAAGGAGACCCCTTCGACTGCGCCAACTATCGAGGGATAAGTCTCCTTAACATCGCATACAAGATCCTCTCTGCCGTATTGTGTGAACGCCTGAAACCGTTTGTCAACAACCTGATTGGTCCTTATCAGTGTGGTTTCAGGCCAGGTCCACCATCGACCAAATCTTCACACTACGGCAGATCCTGGAAAAGACCCAGGAAATGCAAATCGACACTCACCACCTATTCGTCGATTTCAAGGCCGCGTATGACAGTGTGCATAGAGACGAGCTATACAGTGCCATGTCTAGTTTTGACATTCCTACCAAACTCGTCAGATTGTGTAGGATGACGATGGAGAACTCTCGCTGCTCCGTCAAGGTCGGGAACGAACTCACCGAGACCTTCAATGTCAAAAAAGGTTTTAGACAAGGCGACGCACTGTCATGTGACTTTTTTAACATCATCCTGGAGAAGATCGTGCGTAACTCACAGGTCAACACCAGAGGTACGATCTTCCAAAAGTCAGCTCAATTGCTAGCTTACGCCGACGACATTGACGTGATTGGTCGAACACAGCGAGCCGTCAATGATGCGTTTGCTGGCATTGAAGCGGAAGCGGCTAAAATGGGTCTGGTGGTAAATGAGGGCAAAACGAAGTACATGCTGTCATCAAGGAAGGACACACAACATCGGCGTCTTGGACAGAGCGTCAAACTAGGCAGCAGAAACTTCGAGGTAGTCAAGGACTTCGTCTACCTCGGCTCCGCAGTAAACAGGGACAATAACACCAGTACCGAAATCAAACGCAGAATCACTCTTGCCAATCGCTGTTTCTTTGGGCTCAAGAGGCAATTGAGTAATAAAACCCTCTCTCGAAAGAATAAGCTTGCTTTATATAACACCTTAATCATCCCAGTCCTACTTTATGGCGCGGAAACTTCGACATTACTCAAAACGGATGAGGATGCCCTTGGTCTCTTCGAGAGAAAAGTTCTGCGCGCAATTTTTGGTCCTGTTTGCGTTGATGGCATCTGGAGGAGAAGATTCAACCACGAACTGTATGGGCTGTACAGCGGCATGAGCCTAGTCAAGCGTCTACGGATACAACGCTTAAGATGGCTAGGCCATGTAGAGCGTATGGACACCACTGCTCCGGCCCGAAAAGTCTTCGAATCTGAGCCATTGGGACAACGCAACAGAGGACGGCCCAGGATAAGGTGGCGCACACAAGTGGAGTGCGCAGCTGGCGGCAGCTGGCGAAAGATCGTGTTGGCTGGAGAGGCATGTTGGTTGAGGCCCAGGTCCACCCCGGACTGTAGCGCCACAAGAAGAAGAAGAATATATATATATATATATACCAGTTCTTATATTGATGAGGAAGGTAAAGATGTTTACCCGAATCAGTTTCAAATTCATCTTCAGGAATTAAAGTCATGTGGCCTAAACGTAAAACTTTTTCATAAATGTTACATATTGCGCTTGCACTTCTTTATCTCGTTTAAAGCGATTTTCTATCGAGTGTAACCGACGGATAGCGGAATTCAAAGAGTTACCAAAAGCGGGCGGTGGAGCGGTGAAGGGCAGCTGTACAACATATTTTCCATCCGCAGCGCGCGAGAACGTTTTGCGACAATGCTTTTCTTCTTCATGATCTGCAAACGAGTCATTGATTGTTGCAGATACTTCTTCTAATTCCTAGAAACTTTGCAACAGATGGTCAATCGCCAATCAATATTGGTCACAAGTGATGAAACAGATGTTTCACCAGTCTGCGAGTTATCCAAAAACTGTGCTGATATCACCCACCCCAATAATGTATTTTCTGACACTGGAGCACATCCGCTTCCTTAAATCGTTCTCCTTTCAAAATAGTCCATAATTTGTCAGCGCCTAGCAAAATATCAATTGGCGATGATACATTGAGCTTGGGATTAGTGAGTTTTAATTCGCGAATGTGTGACTAATCAGATGGCTTGAACGAGAGGGATGGTAGAGGATGGCATCAACACATATATTCTCCTGGCTATGACAAGAACACAAATGAATTGACACACGGCCACTGGTGTAGCCAGCTCCGATGGATGACACACCAAGAATGGGAATGCAAGCGTGTTTCCTCTTCAACCCTAGACGTTGCGCCAACGATTCTACGATAAAGGAAACTTACGATCCAGAATCGAGTAAAACCCTATAATGTACAAAGCGTCCTTGATTATTCCGAACTTTGGCAAGAAGAGTTGGTAAAATTGTCTGCTTACGAAGGCCAAGCTCGAGCGAGTGTTTATTAACAATTGATTGAATTCGATTAGGGGTTTTGGTAGTGAGATTTTTCGGCAAAAAGAGCTATTAATTATTGGCTTGGTTTATTTCGCGACGACGATGGACGATTGAGCGATTGACACGCTTTGAGAGCATCACACCTTGATTGCAAGAATTCGATTGTGCAATCTCCGCGAGACCCGACATGCTCAGCCCATGATTGTTTGCTATCATTGTCTAGTTTGTTGAGCATTGGATAAATAACCCATGGATCGCGATCAGATTGCTCAACAGCACGAAGTCCACAGATAACTTAATCTGCACCATCAGTCAATTCTCTCAAAAGCTGAGCACTGCACACACTAATCGATGGTAATGAAAAAAATGTCGGAATGTACGATTGCGTTATTAGATGAACGCGATCATATCCTTTTTCTAATCGCTCCCACGCCTCGAAATAATTACAATCGGAAATCGGAATGTGCCGTACTAAATTTGCGGCATCATCTTTCAGAAACGATTTTCAATAGTGGAACTTTTGAGCTGGCGTCAAATTGGTTTTACTGTCAACTGATCCTATAAATAAATCGCGAAATGAAGGCCAATCTTTGCAGTTACCGGAGAATGGTGGAATCGTTATTGGCGGTAGATTTATTGGCACTGCATTTGTATTGAAATCTCTGAACGTCTTTTTTTCGTATTCACCGAAGTAATTTTCTAGAGTTAGTACATCTTCCTCACTTGTATCTTCTGATGAAAGTAGTTCATTGCGGTACTTCGAAAATTCCGTCCACGTGTTTTCTAAACTATTTACACGTATTTTGAGCATTTCGACAGAAGTTGTGACACGATGCTATCTAAAAAGGCGGCAGCGCGAGTTGTATGAATTCGGTTTTGAAACCAATTTCAACTTTATTAAAACAAGTTTCTCTTCTGAGTATCACTTTATTTCTGTCTTTTAATTGAAGAGGTTCCGTCCACCGAACATTTGCCCAACTACCAATTTATTATACTCATATGCTCAAGCATTGTACATTGCTCATCTAGGCATTTCCTGTTATTGTTTACAGTACTTGGCCATGATAAGGTCAAATACAATGCGATCGTTGCACTTTGATTTTGTGAATGGGAAATGCAAGCGATTGCGTTTGACTCTTCCCTCCCTTGTGTCAAGATTCTCCCGAATCTTTGTGAATGAGTTGTTTCTCAAGAAATAAAGTATTATTATAATAAGGCTTACAATGATAACAAAGGAGCTAAGACTTATACTATAGTTTATAACATTGTGAAACCTTAGTTCTGTAATTTCTTGTATATTTTTTTCATTATTGAATTTTTTCATTATTAATTTCTTGTATATTTTTTTCATTATTGAATTGGAGTTTTTCAAAACTTAACGTAGTACCTTCTGTAATAGCAATGTAATTGTACATTGCTCATCTAGGCATTTCCTGTTATTGTTTACAGTACTTGGCCATGATAAGGTCAAATACAATGCGATCGTTGCACTTTGATTTTGTGAATTGGAAATGCAAGCGATTGCGTTTGTAACTCCTCCCTCCATGTGTCAAGATTCTCCCGAATCTTTGTGAATGAGTTATTTCTCAAGAAATAAAGTATTATTATAATAAGGCTTACAATGATAACAAAGGAGCTAAGACTTATACTATAGTTTATAACATTGTGAAACCTTAGTTCTGTAATTTCTTGTATATTTTTTTCATTATTGAATTTTTTCATTATTAATTTCTTGTATATTTTTTTCATTATTGAATTGGAGTTTTTCAAAACTTAACGTAGTACCTTCTGTAATAGCGACAATTTGCATATGAAATACAGCAAATCTTTCTTTTAATGTGTACATATTGTTACTAAATTGTTTATTTCCCAACCTAACTGAACAATTTAAAAAATTTATAATGTAATTACCTGATAACATAAAATTTCTCTCGTCGCAAGTACTATTGAACTGTTTGTTTTTTGTGTTATTTTATATTATAGTATTATTATCTATTTCAATTATTTCTTCATCTAGCTTACAATTTCTTCTTATTATACAATTTTCGCTTAATTTTAATTCATATATATTAGCATTATTTTCAAATTTGTATGTTTCATTATTAATTCTTACAATATATTCCAAATCTTCATCGATTTGTTTGTTATTTGTATTCGATGGTCATATATATATATATATATATATATATATATATATATATATATGGCGATCCCCTGATCAATCAACCCTCAACCAGATTGATCACGTTGCGATCGACGTCAGACACTCCTCCAACATTCTCGATGTCCGAACATTCCGAGGCGCAAACATCGACTCGGATTATCACCTTGTTGTAGCCAAGGTAAGAACCCGGATATCGAGAGAACAACGGAGTCGAGATAGGCCGAAACGGTTTGACGTCGGAAAGCTACAATCGCAACAGGTCGCTGGGATCTTTGCCGACCGAGTCTCCCTGAAACTCTCCCAAAGTTCGACGCTGCCTGCACTAACAATAGAAGAAGAATGAAAACGTTGTCAAAAAGCCATCAAAGAAGCTGCCACTGATGTGCTGGGTTTCACGCCACCACCTAGAAGGAACCCATGGTTTGACGACGAGTGCAGGCAGGCATATGCAACCATAAAGGAGGCCTACCAGGCAACGCTGCATCGGACAACGAGAGCTGTTCGTGAGCTCTACGAACAGAAAAGAAGGGAAGAGAACCGGCTTCTCAGAAGGAAAAAGAGAGAGCATGAGAAGCGCGCGGTCGAAGAGATGGGGAGATGTTATGGCAGGAATGAAGTCCGAAAGTTTTACCGAAAGTTGAAACAGCTATCCGGTGGATACAGGGTTCGGACCGAAGCCTGCCGGGACCAAAACGGAAACCTAGTAGTAGAGTCGCAATCGATTCTGAGAATCTGGAAAGATCATTTCTGCAGACTCTTAAACGGCGATGATGGCCCAAATCCCGCTGTTAGGCAGAATGTTCCACTTAATTTGGACGATGATAGACAAGAATTCCGTCTTCCCGACTTAGACGAGGTCAAGATAGCAATATCGAGACTGTAGTCAAATAAAGCTGCTGGAGCGGATGGACTGTCCGCAGAACTGTTCAAAGCGGCTGGGGATGACCTGGTTGGGCGCATGCACCAGCTCATCTGTAAGATATGGTCGGAGGAAAGCATGCCCGATGAGTGGAATCTCAGCGTCGTCTGTCCGGTAAACAAGAAAGGAGACCCCTTCGACTGCGCCAACTATCGAGGGATAAGTCTCCTTAACATCGCATACAAGATCCTCTCTGCCGTATTGTGTGAACGCCTGAAACCGTTTGTCAACAACCTGATTGGTCCTTATCAGTGTGGTTTCAGGCCAGGTCCACCATCGACCAAATCTTCACACTACGGCAGATCCTGGAAAAGACCCAGGAAATGCAAATCGACACTCACCACCTATTCGTCGATTTCAAGGCCGCGTATGACAGTGTGCATAGAGACGAGCTATACAGTGCCATGTCTAGTTTTGACATTCCTACCAAACTCGTCAGATTGTGTAGGATGACGATGGAGAACTCTCGCTGCTCCGTCAAGGTCGGGAACGAACTCACCGAGACCTTCAATGTCAAAAAAGGTTTTAGACAAGGCGACGCACTGTCATGTGACTTTTTTAACATCATCCTGGAGAAGATCGTGCGTAACTCACAGGTCAACACCAGAGGTACGATCTTCCAAAAGTCAGCTCAATTGCTAGCTTACGCCGACGACATTGACGTGATTGGTCGAACACAGCGAGCCGTCAATGATGCGTTTGCTGGCATTGAAGCGGAAGCGGCTAAAATGGGTCTGGTGGTAAATGAGGGCAAAACGAAGTACATGCTGTCATCAAGGAAGGACACACAACATCGGCGTCTTGGACAGAGCGTCAAACTAGGCAGCAGAAACTTCGAGGTAGTCAAGGACTTCGTCTACCTCGGCTCCGCAGTAAACAGGGACAATAACACCAGTACCGAAATCAAACGCAGAATCACTCTTGCCAATCGCTGTTTCTTTGGGCTCAAGAGGCAATTGAGTAATAAAACCCTCTCTCGAAAGAATAAGCTTGCTTTATATAACACCTTAATCATCCCAGTCCTACTTTATGGCGCGGAAACTTCGACATTACTCAAAACGGATGAGGATGCCCTTGGTCTCTTCGAGAGAAAAGTTCTGCGCGCAATTTTTGGTCCTGTTTGCGTTGATGGCATCTGGAGGAGAAGATTCAACCACGAACTGTATGGGCTGTACAGCGGCATGAGCCTAGTCAAGCGTCTACGGATACAACGCTTAAGATGGCTAGGCCATGTAGAGCGTATGGACACCACTGCTCCGGCCCGAAAAGTCTTCGAATCTGAGCCATTGGGACAACGCAACAGAGGACGGCCCAGGATAAGGTGGCGCACACAAGTGGAGTGCGCAGCTGGCGGCAGCTGGCGAAAGATCGTGTTGGCTGGAGAGGCATGTTGGTTGAGGCCCAGGTCCACCCCGGACTGTAGCGCCACAAGAAGAAGAAGAATATATATATATATATATACCAGTTCTTATATTACTTAAAGTTTGTATATCAAATTTGTATTCATTTAATTCTTCATTACTTAGTATTTTTGGATAGACAGTTCCTAGTCTAGCCGAAACAATATTATTCTGTATATGATCTATTTGCTCTCTTAACATGTAAATGCTGTTCTAAAAAGTGTTTCTGTTCGACAATCCGTTTTTCAGTGTCTCTTATTGATGTAATCTCCTCTATAACTTCGTTTCTGTCTGATTCGAAAATATTTTTTATCAGTCTGAAGGAATTGTTAAAATTTTCGTTAATTTTAACTTGTTTGTTTATTGCTTTTATTGTATTATGGTTATTTTCTTCTCTTTCCTTTAATTGTTCATCAACTGCAATCCTGTCATCTTCATCTAAAGTGCCAAACAACCATTTTAAACCGTTTCCAACCATGTTAATAAGACCTCTTGTAGTTCTATGAGGAAGAAGTGTAGTAATCTTATTTTTAATAGAAGAAATCTACCGCATTAGAGATAGTTTGTTACTAAAGGTGAGATTATTTTTAAATTTTGTGAGGATTTATAATATGTCAAACTTATTTACTATTTCAACTTTATCTACTTCAATTTCTGCGAATCCAAGGTTTGTGCCAATACTTTCCATAACAAGGGCCCTTCATTAAAGGGGAATATGGTTAGAATTAGCAACCATATCAGCACTTTCTGAAAACTTTAATGCTCGTTTGATGTTATTTTCATGAATTTCTTTTAACGGATATTTGCGAAATTTTGGTTATTCCTTATGCCTAACGTTAAGATAATTTCTTATAAATCCTATTTTCATAGTCTCACAATATTCTTCTTTATTTTTGTTAGCTTTATTAATAGAATACATTTTTTTTCAATTCTTCTTTTTATTAACTTTATATCGACTTTACGGTTTTGCGCATCTATGGGCCTTGCTTTAAGTGTGAAACGAGTTTTTATAATATTCCATAGCCTTATACATTTGTTCTTTAATGTGAATTTTATTTTCTAAGTTAAGTGGCCTGATTCCTTTTTTTTCTTGTTATTAAGTCGTTCTGCATCGGCATTGCCGGTATGATTAGTTGGTTTATCAAAATTAATTTCAATACCTTCATTTTTACAAAATTCTTTTATATGAATGCTATTGAACTCGTTATCATCAACAATAATTTTCATTTTTTTATTTATGGATATAAATTGCCGTAATTTTTCAACCAAAGTTTTGTGGTTTCTATCTTCGAGAAAAAAACTAACAGCGTGTTTCGAAAAAAAAACTTTTAAATTTGGAAAGTATACTTTTGATTTCATACCTTCTTAATTGGCAATAATGCCAGAGTGACCTGATTCCAGCTTGTGGTATAATGATATTTGTTTTAGAGCTTCTTTATTTATTTATTTATTTATTTATTGACTTATTTATGCTGACACAGTAAGATGAATCTTATAATTGTGTAAGGCTTCATAATTTTAAAAACACAGAGATGTACTTACTTAAGAAACTCATATTAGAAGGAGGAACAAAAAAAATTAAAAAGTAAAAGTAAAAGAAAAGATAACAAGATAAAAAAGAAACAAATGGGATTAATGGAGAGGTACGACGCTTATGTTTTTAGGTTTGTAGGGTGACTATGTGTCTAAAGAGAGTGCTCTTAAAGGATGTAGTGTTTCTGATTCTTCGTAGCTCGATGGGTAGTGAGTTCCATAGACGGACGACGTGTACGAAAAACGTGCGTTCGGATATAAGACCTAGGGGATGAGGAGAACTGCAGTCTGTTATACAAATAGTCAGGTTCTTTTGTTTGCATGATTTTATGTAAAAACTTAAGGGATAGTAAATCAGTTGGTCAATAGAGCAACCGAAAATTTGTTTTCCGAAGTGTGAAACGTGATCAAATCTACGCAAGTTGTAAACATATCTGGCGATGTTGTTATACGCGACGTTTAATATTTTTTCGTGTTAATTAACATTCCAGAAGACTTACATCCGTATAATAAAATCGGTATTAGCAGTGATTTCACAAGCAGAAGTTTAATATTGGTGGGTAAGAAGCGCTGTGAAGACCAAAGAGTTCTGAGGGTACCATACACTTTACCTATGGTTACATTCAGGTGGTCGGATCAGGATAGAGTTGAGTAAAAATTGGGTCCTAGGTTTCTAGCTGTATTTACGTAATGGAAGTCTACATTTCAAAGTCTTACGTGTGGAAAATCATCAAGATTAAGAGATGTCTTGAAAATGACGAGCGTTTTTGATTTGTCGGTATTTAGACGTAAATTGTTTTTGTTTGCCAAAGTTTCAATTCTCTTCAGTTCATCATTTATGATGCTGATAGCAGTGTCTTTATCGGAAATTGGACAGCTCATATAAAGTTGGATGTCATCGGCATACATGGACTGGAGCAGTGCTCTAGAAATGAGGGAATTTCGTTGACATATAGCGAGAAGATGACTGGTCCGAGAATGGATCCTTGTGGGACGTCCCTGGTGACATTCAAGTATGCAGATACTTTCTCTTCTACAGCTACACATTGTGACCTTCCAGTGAGGTATGATTGTAGAAGTTTTGTGGCAAGTGGTGAAAAATTAAATTGATTTAGTAGTTTCCTGCAAAGGATATTGTGATCGACGGTATCAAATGCTTTGGAGAAATCCATGAGCGTCAGGAAAGTAACTTTATTGCTATCCAGAGCAATTCTGATGTCATCAGTAATTGCGAGAAGGGCTGTTTAACAGCTTCCTTTGGCTCGGAAACCAGACTGGGAGGAGCAGAGAAGCTGATTGCCATGTAAATACATGGTAGTTGCTATAGAATAACCTTTTCAAAAACCTTGGACAAAAACGGTAGTATTGTTATGGGTCGATATTATGCCGATCTACTGTTTCCATTTTTGGGAATAGGCAATATTTCTGCACGTTTCTATTCAACAGGGTACTCGCAGTGCATGATGATGGTATTGGATAGGTGAGTAATGTATTGTAAAACATGAGGCAAACCAATTTGAGAAATTTGGGGTGCATTCCATCGAGACCCGATGCGTTTAAATTGACGGAGAGAAGAGCCTCTACTACGTCTTCTTTAGTACAGCGAACGAAATTGGTGTGTTCAAATGAAAAATTTCGGAGGGATGGATTGCCTGTTCGTTTTCGGCTACATATGGCATGCACGAAGCAGCAGATACAAATTTTAGGTTCTGCTGATCGCAGTCAACATCTGGTGGAATCAGTGGTTTCTGTTTAGTGGTACCCAGTTTGTGAAGGTTTGACCAAATGTCACGTCCTGATAACCGTGAGGTATTAAACATATTTTCGAAGTAGTGCTTTTTGGAGGTTCTAATTTTTTCAACGACAATCTTTCGCAGTTTTGCGTACGTTGTATGAAACTCCAGCAGTTTAAACCGTTTCCAGCGCCACATTTCGTGAATGTATTGGAGGTGGAGGTAAAGTATGTTGGTCTCGTTGTGTTTATTGGAGTGAAGTTGAGGAATGACATAGTGTTTATGAAGCATGTTGACCCTTCTTTAAGTAGATCACAATTGAAATCTCCGCACAGAATTATATTTAGCATATAGCAAGAAACTTCCTCCAGTATATTTGTGAGAAGAGACAAGTTAATATGATTGCTCGGACGATATGCAGTACCAATTAAAACTTGACCAGTTCCGAGACCAGAGAAATTAGAGCATCGGGTACGTTGGGTTCAAGCCACGTTTCAAATACGCACACAATATCAATTTTAGACCCTACAAACAAATACCAAAATTCATCAATCTTAGGCTTCAGACTTTGAGCATTAATGTGACATACATGCAAACCATTATATTGTTTGCGCAGAATGCGTAACATGTGACACAAATTTTCGTTTTTCCCGTCGCCCTTGAAGGAACTACTACTTCTGCAACCAAATCGAGCTTGCATTAGATGATGTGTATGAGGTGGTGAATGGTTAAAAGAAGGAATCAGAAACACTAACGACACTGCAGCCGAAAAGCATGAAATTAAAAAAGTTAACAATAGGCACTCTTCTGCTAAGGAAATCGGCTACTTTGTTGTCTTTCTCTTTAATATAATCTATTTTAATATCATATTCTCCGAGTTGCATCAACCATCGCTGTTCTCGAGCTAATATTTTGACCAATATTTTTGGCTTGTAACCACTTAATAGGTTGGTGATCTGTCTGCAGGTCAAATTCACGTCCAAACAAGTAAGGCCTTAAATACTTAATGCTTGGGTCATGGACATTTAATGTAAATTTTCGATAAAATCCGGTTATGCCTAAAAACGATTTTATCTGTTTCTGCGTTTTCGGTAAGTGTACATTTTGGATAGCCGTAATCTTTTCAGGATTTGGTTTGACTCCTTGGGAAGTTAGAATATGTCCCAAGTATTCTGTTTCTTTTTGCAGAAAACTCCATTTGTCAACTAGAAGTTTGAGCCCAACTTTTTTTAATATTTCTAAAATATTTCTTGGTGGCTGCGTGATGTGGGAACAGGGTAGGCACTGACTGGTATCAACCTGTCGATACCCAGCTGTTGTAACTGTTTCCCACACATTAACTGTGCTTATAGTCCTCCAGGTTGGGGGTGTGCGTTGGGGTAACTGCCGGGCCACATTAAAAAATAGTAGTTACAAAACAACCGAATGCCTCGGATACGGATGGATACACTGTTGACGACCCTCGCAAATGTACAAAGGACAATGATTTACGGATCTGCACGTGGAATGTGAGGTTCCTAAACAGACCACGTGCAGCTGATGAATATGCGGAGGCTCTGGACTGGTATAAAGCGGACATTACCGCAATTCAGGAAATGCGGTGGGATCGGCCGGGCAAGAGAAGGGTGAGAAACTGCGACATATACCACGGCAACTGCTACAGAGAAAGAGGGAAACGCTTATTTGGATGCGGTTTTGTTGTTCGAGGCAGACTTAGGCAAAAAGTCCTAAGCTTCCAATACATAAGCGAACGCCTCATAACAATCCGCATCAAGGCTAAATTCGGAAATATAAGCCTTATATGCGCCCACGCTCCGACAAAGGAAAAATATGACAGCATTAAAGAAGACTTCTATCACCTTCTAGAAAGGACATACGATCGATGCCCCAGCTATGACACCAAGATCGTCATAGGAGATTTCAACGCTCAGCTGGGAAGAGAAGAAGTCTTTGCTAAAGTCATCGGAAGACACAGCCTGCACGCCAACACCTCCGGAAGCGGACTTAAGCTAGTTGACTTCGCCTCGGGGCGAAATCTCTCTGTATCCCACACCTTAACATTCATAAAGGAACCTGGCGATCACCTGATCAATCTACCGTCACCCAGATTGATCATGTTTCGGTCGACGTCAGGCACTCCACCAGTATTCTCGATGTCCGAAACTTCCGAGGTACAAACATCGACTCATATCATTTCCTTGTTTTAGCCAAGGTAAGAACCCGGATATCGAGAGAGCAACGGAGTCGAGACAGACCAAAACGGTTTGACGTCGGAAAGCTACAATCGCAACCGATCGCTAAAGACTTTACCGATCGATTCTCCCTGAAACCGTCTCAAAGTTCGACGCTGCCTCAACAAACAATAGAAAACAAATGGAAACGTTGTCAAGAAGCCATCGAAGAGGCCGCCACTGATGTGCTGGGTTTCACGCCACCACCTAAGAGGAACCCATGGTTTGGCAACGAGTGCAGGCAGGCGCATGCAGCCAAAGAGGAAGCATACAAGGCAACGCTGCATCGAACGACGAGAGCTATTTGTGAGCTCTACAAACAGAGAAGAAGGGAAGAGAACCGGCTTCTCAGAAGAAAAAAGAAAGAGCACGAGAAGCGCGCGGTCGAGGAAATGGGGAGGTGTAATGGCAGGAATGACGTCTGAAATTTTTACTGCAAGATAAAACAGTTAACCGGCAGTTACAATCCTCGGACTGAAGCCTGCCGGGACCAAAATGGACAACTGGTGGTAGAGTCGCAGTCGGTGCTGAGAATCTGAAAGGATCATTTCTGCAGACTACTTAACGGCGATGACAACAGAAATCCTGCTGTTAGGCAGAATGTTCCACCCAATTTGGACGATGAGAGGCAAGAATTCCGTCCCCCCGACTTCGACGAGGTCGAGATGGCAATATCGAGACTAAAGTCGAACAAAGCTGCTGGCGCGGACGGACTGTCCGCAGAGCTGTTCAAAGCGGCTGGGGATGAGCTGGTTGGATGCATGCACCAGCTCATCTGTGAGATATGGTCGGAGGAAAGCATGCCCGACGAGTGGAATCTCAGAATCGTATGTCCGCAGTCCGTCGACTGCGCCAACTACTGAGGGATCAGTCTCCTTAACATCGCATATAATTTTTTCTCTGCCGTATTGTGTGAGCGCCTGAAGCCGTTCGTTAACAACCTGATAGGCGCTTATCAGTATGGTTTCAGGCCAGGGAAGTCCACAATCGACCAGACCTTCACACTGCGGGAAATCCTGGAGAAGTCCCAAGAAGTACAAATCGACACCCACCATCTATTTGTCGATTTCAAGGCCGCGTATGACAGCGTGCATAGAGACGAGCTATACAGTGCAATGTCTAGTTTTGGCATCCCTACCAAACTCGTCAGATTGTGTAGGGTGACGATGGAGAACTCTCGCTGCTCCGTCAAGGTCGGTAGCAAACTCAGCGAGACCTTCGATATCAAAAAAGGATTTAGACAAGTCGATGATTTTCCATTATCATCATTTTTAAAGTCCGTAGACGTCACTTCATCGTAAACAGACTAAGGCAGCATTTCCAGCCGCATGAAACATATTCGGAATTACTAAGTTATTGTTGATCAGTGAAGGTTAGTAATTTAAGAGAACTATTTGACGAATTCAGATATATAAGTTATCAAATAAGTAAAAGATGGGAATACGATTGTAGAAAACCAGAAAATTATAGGCCTGACAATGTAGATAGGGACTTAAAATAAATTGTAATTAAAAAAATTTATGGCAGTATTAGAGCTCATATTAAGGAAACCGCCACCATGGATGATATTTTTAATAAATATACTAGACTTAGATTGCTGGATGGTTCTAGGTGCACCACCAACATCTCGTTTTCAAAATTTCAACCATAATCAAATTCCCATAAGAACTCATAACTTAAGTCCACATAGTTCTAGGCAACTTCCTGAAACTAACAACAATATTAACAATAATAGATCTCGTAATTCCAAAATATCACGAAATACTAACAATAACGCAATGGAGATTATGTCAATCGGTAACATAGAAGAAACGGTGGAAAATTTTCCAAACGAGCCTCGGGAACAGCACTACCAATAACCGAATTAACTATCGGTAACAATAATATTAATTGCCTTGTGGATACAGGATCTAGCACGAGCATAATTCGACGCAATATCTTAAATGAATGCAAGCAAATTACACTGGACAAACCCGAATATTTTTCTACTGTCTATGGAATTGTGAAAGTTCCAAATAAGATAATAAAACCTCTCCCAGTAGAATTTTTCGAATTACGAGATTTATTATTGTTAATAATGTTGTTAGTTTGAGGAAGTTGCCTAGAACTATGTGGACTTAAGTTATGAGTTCTTATGGGAATTTGATTATGGTTGAAATTTTGAAAACGAAATGTTGGTGGTGCACTATTGCTATGAAATGTTGAAGGTCTACCCTTTCTGTGCTGAATATCTATATACCTAGAACCATCCAGCAATCTAAGTCTAGTATATTTATTAAAAATATCATCCATGGTGGCGGTTTCCTTAATATGAGCTCTAATACTGCCATCCATTTTTTTAATTAAAATTTATTTTAAGTCCCTATCTACATTGTCAGGCCTATAAATTTCTGGTTTTCTACAATCGTATTCAAATCTTTCACTTATTTGATAACTTATATATCTGAATTCGTCAAATAGTTCTCTTAAATTACTAACCTTGGCTGATCGACAATAATTCAATAATTCCGAGTATGTTTTATGCGGCTGGAAATGCTGCCTAAGTCTGTCTACGATGGCATCCCAATGTGAATCATCTCCAAGCTGCCGAACACATTTGCCAGCTTCTCCCCGTAGCTTCTCGTTTATTACTATTTGATGACCATAATACAGCAAATCCGTGTCGCCATTGCACAACCTTGAAGTGACGTCTACGGACTTTAAAAATCATGATAATGGAAAATCATCTCCTCCACTGAAGGATCTTAGCTGTCTAAATTGACTGAGGAAACTTTCTGGATCTGTGTAGTATTAACTTGATGTTTTTGTTGTTGTTGAGCTTGTTGATGTTGCTCAAATATTTGCTCTTGTTGCCGTTGGAGTTGTTGTTGCAACCGAACAATGTCGTTTTGTTGTTGACTAATTGTTTGCACCAGCCTCTCAATTTCTTCCGGTGTTGCCATATACACTGCTGGTTCACTATTACTTTTACTAATTAATATTTTTCGATTTTTATCGAATGATTTGCGTCTACTGATCA
This sequence comes from Eristalinus sepulchralis, assembly GCA_944738645.1. Taxonomy (NCBI): domain Eukaryota; kingdom Metazoa; phylum Arthropoda; class Insecta; order Diptera; family Syrphidae; genus Eristalinus; species Eristalinus sepulchralis. Next base: position 55,611,047 of record OX122883.1, read on the forward strand.
TGAATTGCTTGGGTAAGTGCTTTAGAATAACACTGTTTTTGATTAACACTGCATCAACTATTTTCGGACGGAGTAAGGGTTCGTGTACGAAAATCTTTTCTTTAGAATAAAAAAAATTCGTTCTTGATTAACACTGAACCAACTACTTTCGGGCGGAGTATGGGTTCGTTAATGGAAATCTTTTCTTCGGAAAAGAGTTCGTCGACTGCGCCAGTTATATGAACTAGGTTTTGGAACCAAATTCAACTTAATTAAAACAAGTTTCTCTTCTGAGCATCACTTTATTTCTGTCTTTTAATTGAAGAGGTTCTGTCCACCGAACATTTGCCCAACTAGCAATTTATTATACTCATATGCTCGAGCATTGAACATTGCTCATCTAAGCATTTCCTGTTATTGTTTACAATACTCAGCGATGATAAGGTCGATGTCGCAATGCTCGATCGTTGCATTTTGATTTTGTGAAGCAAAACAACATCTGGTATCCCATTTATTTTTATTGACGTTTTGATCTTTAAACTTTTGAAAATGCCATTTAGATCCTCCTTCGAAATGCGGGTGGCACTGTAGTCCAATTGGGCGATGACAATATTAACCTTATTCTCGTCATTAAATCTGGTAAAACCAGGATTTTTAGAACGCCATGGTTGTATATCAATTCGATGGAAGCAAGGCTTTGCTCCTCAAGTCGTGATTCACGGCCGCTTTACCAAATTCAGCTGCGAGTTTGGGTTCCTTCTTTCTTTTTGAGTTAATGTCTGTTTAAATCCTGTTCTTTTTAATGTTTGAAATGTAATTAATTCTTATTTATGGTACTTTTTTATTATCGAGTTATGACTTTATTGATTTTGTTGTTTTGGCCTGCGCCTCAACCACTGAGCCACTGTTTCACTTGGAATTCAGTGATTTAATCACAGAATGACTCAGTAACTAATAATATTCTTATTAAAGCTGAGAGAGGTTTGCACGGGGAGGTCGGTGACAGCTGAATTCCCCATTGTTTTGCCCTACTAGGTATAAAAATGCCTGATGTGTTACAGATTTGTCTTACATAGTCTTTTTCGTCTTGATCATCATCTTGATTTCCATACTAGTTAAATTTGTCTTCAAAATTGTTTTCGTCTTCTTCATCAATTTGTACAATTTGTTTAATTTTGTGCTTATATTCATTTACATTATCGTAACCTAATCCTATCTAAACCTATCACCTAATCATGCCCTCAATAACGAAAAACTAAAGTTATTGTTATTTAGTTGCAAATGGATTGACCTGGGCTTTGTTAATCATGAAATCTAAGCAACCATTTGATTTTGGTAGTTTTTTTTTTAAATAAGCCACTATGATAAAATATTCTTAATTTTAGCCATCAGTTTTCTAGACCAGGCTTTTTATTTAAGCCACTTTTTGCGAAAAATACTTTGTCACCGTGACGTAGTGGTAAGTGCGTCGACCATTTTTTCACGGCACCACCTCTTTCGTGTTGCTGACAACACTCAAAGAGTATCAATTGTCTGTGAAAAGCTTCTCAAATCTGGCCGTTCGAAGTCGGCAAAAAACTGTAGGTCCCTTCTACTTGTGAGAAAACAGTAGCACGCACAACACGAGTAGTTGTTGTAGAAGCTAGGCCCTGGTCCGTTATGGGCTGTAGTGCCACTCAATTATTATTATTATTATTATTATTTTCATGTGTGGTGGAGCATAACAAAAATGCTTCAAGAGGTTTCAACGGGAGACTAAATTTTTCTAAAAGCTATTCTCTATCGATGGTGCAAAAATGGAAATGCATTTTTTTGCACTTTAGAAGAGCGAGTCGTTTAAGTGGAGCAAAATCGGGCATATTTTGGAATTTTTTTGAATTATCCTACGATTTTCCTTCTAATATTAAGTATTGCGTAAATACCATGGGCATGAACCAGTACGATTTTATTATTGCTTAAAGTAATATTTTAGATTATGAAAGTGTTGTAATAATAAAGTTTTTTATTTTAATTACCGTTTTAATGCAATGTGGTAAAATATGCGTCTGATTTAAATAGTGGAATAGTACGCAATAATAGGAAAATTGTATATAAATATAGTAATAACTGAAATTGAAGCTAAAATTCCAATTCAACAAGTAGCTGATCAGATTGTAAATAGATTTATGAACACTTTAGATTGCACCAATCGCAAGAAAACGTTAGTCTTACGCTTTTGACCAAGTGGGGTTTTGATGGATTTTCCAGGAAAAGTGAATTTGAGCAAACATTTTCAAATGAAGATTCAAATCGAATCCGATTCGGGTTTATTCATGACATTGTTGGTTTCGCTGCAACTGATGGAATTGGATGTTAATATTTAAATTTGAAAATTCTCGATCCTCTTCAACATGATACTGTAGGCCGGTAATATTACAACTAAAACTATGAACCTTATACGTAAAGAGAGATCAAGATCTGAATTTACATGAAACAACAATTGCAACTAACACTAGAGTACTTAAAGTAATACATTAATTGCAGTTCACCATGATTGATGGTAAACTTGCTCCGGCAGTCACGAGCACGTCTTTCGCAGGTTTATGTTTTATTCGCAGCAGAGATGAATGACATAACGCTACTAAGAACAAAAACATGCAATGAAGAAGCTCTGAAATTTGACTTTTCCCATCTAAAGGGTGTCCCAACAAGAACGCAAGATTTAAGTTTTGAATAAAACGCAGATATTTCAAAAAAATCGTGAATTCTTTATTATATCGTAAAGTAGACAGGATGAGGTTATGTGTGGAACAACACATCGGCCAGATGGCCGCCGTGGCTTTGCTGGCACATACGCGATCTTTTAATGAAATTTTCAATGACCGTTTGCCATAAATGCTGCGGTATTTCATTAATGCAGCGTCCAATTTCCTCCTCTTATAAACCATCGACTTCAAAAAACACCAAAGAAAAAAGTTCAATGGTGTTAAATCGCACGATCTAGGCGGCCAATTCTGGTCTCCAAAACGCGAAATAAGACGACCGGGAAATGACTGATGCAGCAATTGAATTGTTTCTCTGGCTGTATGAGATGTGGCACCGTCTTGTTGAAACAACATCCCCTCCACATTCATTTCTTCAATTCTAGGAACTCTGTGGAACAATATTTTAAAACGCCACTGTTGTGTAACGATTTAGACAATTTTTTGTATGAAGTATCGTACCATCCGATCGAATGATTTTCCCGAAAAGTCTCCACTGAATAGAATGTAACTGATTGTGAAAATGAAAAGAGACATTAGTAAAAGTAACACCAGTGAGAAAGGACGTGTTTTCTTTATATAGAGTCTACGAGTTTTCCCTAAAATTTCTCAGAAGTGGGATCAAGTGCCTATTAAGTATCCAAAGTCTATCCGTACAGTCAGTGTTTCTTTGCATCGCAAATTAATTTTCTTTTGGATTTCTTTTGTGAACAACTAAAATAATGGAAGAGTGAAATGTGTTTTCGGAATCTGCAACAGTGGCGAAGCTGAAACAAATCCTAAGATCATTAAAGTTGCACACTACTGGGACGAAAGCAGAATTAAAACTTCGAGCAAATGAAGCAGTGGTAGACTTAGAGGAGGATGAAATTCGGAAACTAATTCTGGACGCTTCAAATGGACGAGGAAATGGAGTAGACGACACAGAAGAACAACCGCCGGTGTCTGGGCTGCAATCGAACTGTTCGGAAGAGAAAGAGGAACTGGACGAGGAATTGGCTAGACTACAAAGCATTTTGAAGAAAAAAGAAGAAATAAGCAGACTAAAACAACAATTGCAAGAACTTCAACTAGGAGAGGAGGCTCCAACTATTTCGAAAACTCTCGTTTCATGCAGTTTCAAGGATGTACTGCCTTTAGATGACAATTTTGCAATTGAGCGATGGCTCGAGCAATTCGAAGAATGTGCCGAAATATTAAGGTTAGATAGCAGAGCTAAATTTATTTATTGCAAGCGGCTTCTAACAGGTACCGCCAAATTATACGTGCGGACAATCAATCCGAAGAACTGGACAGAACTAAAAAGAAAACTGACAAGTGGGTTTCGAAAGGTCGTTTCAAAGTGTGATGTATTTAATGAACTTCGTGAACGCAAAAAAAGTCGGGATGAAACTATACAACAATATCTGTTACATCTGCAAGAAATAGCATCACGCAGTGAAGTTGACGAAGAAGATCTAATACAGTTCGTCGTACGAGGAATCCCTGATTCGGAAGCAAATAAAACGATATTGTACAGCGCAAATAGTCTGGCTGATCTTAAAATTTCATTACGTAAATATGATAAGCAAAAGAGTAATACCCGTTCCAACTACACAGTAAAAATATTAAAACCCATTGCATTTGAACTCAAGACAAGAACCAAATCATCTGACAAGTCCATTGTATCCGAAGAAATCGCCGCAAGCCGTAACAACATTCACCATAAGAGAAGAACAACGTACGACATAACTTGCTTCAAGTGCGGGAAACGCGGTCACATCTCAACCCATTGTGAACAACATAATCCAGTTATGACTTTAGATAACACCCACTGCAGTAAACAAGAATCAGCTGTGCAGACTAATTTGAAGCTGTCAACAAATGTAAAAGCATGACCTGTTAGCAGCAATCAATGATTTTGAGAAATTTGTCAAATTTCAATAGACGTGTAAGGAAATATTTAGTTCGGTTTCACTTTTGACGTTATTGGACTCAGGCAGTCCAATAAGTTTCAGGAGCAGTATCTGCCGACGATTTTGCTAGCAACACTTAGGAACACCAACAAAACATATTATGGAGTCAACTCTAGTCCACTTAACATCTGGGAAGAAATATATATTCAGGTCTTATTTGAAAATATGTGTATTGATTTGGAATTATTAGTGGTGGAAAACTTTTCAATGTATCATCCTGTTGTACTAGGTCGTGATTTTTTCCGAGGAACAGGTTTGTCGCTTCAAAGAATAGAGGAATCTCCAGCAGAAATGAATCAAGATCTTCCCACAACGTGTGACGGCCACCTCCAGTCTTCACAACTCCTTAATGTAAGTGACTTAGCCCATACAGATGATCAAGACTTTCTTCAAAAAATTTTGAACAAAGATGCAGTTGAAATGCCAGGTGAGTTGCAAATCATTGTAAATAGTTTTCTGCCTGAAGAAATTAAAGAAAGTGTGAGAAAAATAGTGACACCTGCATATTTTTTGTGTGATAAACCATTTAATGAAGATATTAATTTTAAAATGAGTATAGTTCTGTCTTTAGTTTCTCAAGGAAGTTATACAAGTTATCCTGGAAAAGAGGCTACGCTTAAGATTCGACAAATGCAAATTTTTAGAAGAAGAAATAGTGTATTTGGGGTAAAAGATCACGAAAAATGGGGTAAGGTCAAATGAAAATAACCGCAGTGCAGTTCAAAACTTTCCGATACCTTTAAATATTAAAGATGCACAAAGTTTTCTCAGGCTTTGCTCTTATTTTCGCAAGTTTATTAAAAACTTCGCATTATTTACATTACATCACCCGTTCTAGCAATTTACAGTCCTCTTTCCCCTACGGAACTTCACTGCGATGCTAGTAGCATCGGATTTGGGGCAGTTTTGATGCAGAAGCAGTCGGATGGGACGTTCCATCCTGTTTTTTTCTTTTCCAAACGGGCGACTGACTCAGAAAGTAAATATCACAGCTATGAGCTGGAAACTTTTTCGATTGTATATGCCCTGAGAAGATTTAAAATTTACTTGATCGGTAAAGACTTTAAAATTGTAATCGATTGTCAAGCTTTAACGATGACACTAAAGAAAAAGTCTTTAAATCCGCGCATATCGCGATGGGCCTTGGAAATGCAAGGTTTTGATTTCGTGGTTGAACACAGAAAAGGGGATCGAATGACGCATGTTGACGCATTGAGTCGTTCCTTTAACATTTCATATGTAGATAATGAATCATTCGAATTTGTACTTGCATCCGCACAGAAACAAGACCCGAAAATAATTTCGATTGCTGCGAGCTTAGAGAAGCCCGAAAGTTCTCAGTACGAAATGGTTGATGGCCTAATCTATCGCAAGTGTGAAAAGAACATTCGATTTTATGTTGCATCTCACATGGAACAACAGGTCATTCGTACACATCATGAAGCTGTGTGTCATTTAGGGGTTGATAAATGCTTTGAATATTTATCAAGAACTTACTGGTTTCCCAATATGAAAAGTAAGATCAAAACTTGCATAATGAATTGCTTAAAATGTATGTATAAACTTCTCTCCTCAGTCGGGTAAGACAGAAGGGAGTTTACATCCTATTCCGAAAGGAAATGTTCCTTTCGATGTAGTACACATTGTTCATCTTGGCCCACTACCAAACTCTCAAACGAGAAAAAAACATGTCTTCGTGGTGATAGATGGTCTTACCAAATTTGTTAAATTATATCCGGTTAGGGCCACACAAAGTAGAGAGGCCATCGATTGTTTAAGTTCTTTCTTTGAGAATTATTCAAGGCCGAACAAGATAATTTCCGATCGTGGTACTTGTTTTACGTCCAATGAGTTGCAGTTTCTTGCAGGATAATGGCTTTATACAGGTAAAGATTGCAACGCATTCACCACTATCCAACGGTCGAGTTGAACGTATAAATCGAATACTTGTTCCTATGTTGGCCAAAGAATGCGATGCTTATACGACAAGTGGTTGGGATAAGCAATTGACTAAGATCGAATTCGCTCTGAACAATAGTGTGAATAGGAGTACTGGTTTCGCTCCAAGTGTCCTTTTGTTTGGACGGAATCAAAAGGGCGAGTTATGCGATCAAGTTAGAGAGTTTCTCGAACAACTTAGAGAATAAACCTTCCAACTTTGATGAACCGAGGGCCAAAGCTAGTATAAAGATTCAAAACAGTTAAGCAAACAACAAGCTTTATTACGACCGCCGTCATAAAAAGCCTAGAGTATATCGAAACGGTGACTATGTGATGATAATGAATGTAGTTAATACCCCAGGTGTAAGTAAGAAACTAGTTGCCAAATACCGTGGTCCTTATGAAGTCAAAAGGGTTTTACCTAATGACAGTTATGTCATTGGAGATATAAAAGGTCTTCAGTTAACGCGTCTGCCGTATAAGGGTATAGCATCTCCCTGTAATATGAGACCCTATCACGTTGAACTAAATCAGCCGACAGGTGAAGATATGGAGATCGCCGAACGACGTACATAGGATTTTGATTCATCGGTTTGATTTGAAGTTTAATTTGTGTTTTTTTATGAATTTCATATCTTATTAATGTTTTTCAGAATTAGAAGCCAAACTCGTTTTTCGAATGAAGATTACGATTGTTAAAATATACTTTTGTACGTACACACATTAAATTTTTGCATTGTTTTGAATTATTCATTGGATTGTTTTTAAGTATCTTTTGAATTGTATATTGAACTATTTTATTGTAATATTTGAATGCAATTCATGAAATTTGGAGATACTGTAATCAGGGCGATTATACGATCAGGATGGCCGATCTGTAGTCGAATTTTCAAACGTTGAACAATATTTTAAATCGCCAGTGTTGTGTAACGATTCAGACAATTTTTTGTATGAAGTATCGTACCATCCGATCGAATGATTTTCACGAAAAGTCTCCACTGAATAGAATGTAACTGATTGTGAAAATGAAAAGAGACATTAGTAAAAGTAACACCAGTAAGAAAGGACGTGTTTTCTTTATATAGAGTCTACGAGTTTTCCCTACAAATGATTGCTCCAGCCCAAGATCCACACCACACAGTGACACGTTGAGGATACATTTGCTTCTCGTGAATCACTCGAGGATTTTCCTCGCCCCAAATGCTACAATTCTGACTATTGACGAAGCCATCAGAATTGAAATGGGCCTCGTCACTAAAGATGATTTTATCGGCATTTTTGTTGCTGTTTCTCCAGTATCCTATTAACGAGGTCCCTTTGCTGTGCATGGTCAGCTCGCTTTAGTTCCTGAGTCTATTGGACTTTGTTTGCATGAAGATGCAAATCTTTCGTTAAAATTCGCTGCATGGTGAATTTGGAAATACCAATTTGCTGAGCTTGGTGTCGAATTGAGGTAGATGGAGTTTGAGCAACATCATCACTACTCTGAAACAGTGACAATTCGAATGACGCAAAATTTAAATCTTGCGTTCTTGTTGGGACATACTTTAGATATCGTAAGGCAAGGAACTGGTGCGACTAATGATAGTAATACTTGTAGAAGATATTTCGAGAGCCCCTCATCAACAGCGGAAATACATGTGCAACTTGTACAATGTGAACTAATTACCAGATTGACGCAGAGAAATTTGGTGAGCCAGTAACGATTCATAAACTTACTGGGGCCCTAGACTGCATGAAAAGAGCCGGACAAAAGGAAGATGAAGAACTGCGACATGCGTATACTACAGCGATTGCTACAGAGAGAGAAGGCAGAGCAAATTCAGATGCAGATTCGTCGTTCGAGGTAGACTTAGGCAAAGAGACCAGATTGCTGGGATCGTTGCCGACCGAGTCTCTCCGAAACTCTCTTTCAGTTCGCCGCTGCCTGTACTGATAATAGAACAGGAATTGAAGCGTTAACAAGAAGCCATCAAAGAAGGTGCCACTGATATTAGATTAGATTAGATTATTTATTGTTCAATTAATAATTTTACAAATTTTGGTATGTTCCTGCGAAGCTTTGTGGAATCTTTTCTGCAGGAGATCGCATTTCTAATATTGATAATAATGCTCATTCAATTCATTATAAAGTTTGATTCTTACACAGAAGATCTACAAACAATGTCTAGTTGTAGAATTCATTCCTCATTCAATTCATTATAAAGTTCGATTCTTATACAAAAGATCTAAAAACAAATTAAGATATTTATAAATAAAATTAAAACATTGACTTTAAGTTTAAAGTGTTTGAATTATTGATAACAACATTTTTTATAAGGGATTTCCTTGTTTTTACATTTAAGATATTTTTTAAGTCTTGTGGTAGATTATTGAATACTTTTGGAATAATGCATTTCAACTGACTCTTGCCGTAGTTGTTGTGGAAACGGGATTCTTGAAGCATACCTTGTGCCTGTCTTCTGGTATTAAGCCCATGTTGAATTGGTACGATAAATCGGTTGTCATCATAGTGCTCCAGAATTAAGGTCATCTTAAAGATGTCGTCTACAGAAAGAGTTTTGAAATTTGATTGCTCTTGATTGTTGAGCTGGTGATTTGGATATATTCTTTTTAGAGCCGTATTTTGAAGTTTTTTTAGTTTATTTATAATATGTGTATCCCACAGAAAATTGGTGTCAATTGTGGTGCAGAGATATTTATAGTTCTCTACAATTTCGATTGGACAACTGATTGATCTACTGCAGGAGTTCTTTCTGTAGAGTATTGGATCTTGGGTGGCCTTGAACTGGGGACTTCGTATGTGCATCATTTTCGTTTTTGATGCGTTAATCACAAGTCCTTGATCGTGAAACCATTTGACTGCACTATCAAACTCCTCCTGCATTATTGCGGTTGCTGTATGCAGAGAGCTATGACGCACCGCTATGGTAATGGTAATGCCTGCTTAAACAGCTTAAGAGCTCGTTGGTGTATAGGAATAAAAGAATTGGTCCCAATTTATACCCTTGTGGGACTCCATATTGGACACGTTCGTTTTTATTAAACATTTGGTTTACTTTTACTTTTACACAAAATTGCCTATTGTGTAAATATTCTTTAAGCCAATTCGCTACTAATCCTCTTATTCCAGCATGCTCTAGTGCTTCAATTAGCTCCTCATGGGTTAGCGTATCAAAAGCCTTACTGAAGTCTACGAATAGCACTAAGATATGACGACTTTTATTTAAGCTTTCGTTGATATAGCTTACGAATTCCCCAGTAGTACTTTTATTCTTCTGGAACCCATACTGGCTGGAGTGTATTAGAGAATTCCTTGTGATAAAATCTTGTAGTGTGCTTGCTATAACCTCTTCAAGGCATTTTTCAATGTGTTTTTAGACCATTAGGGATTTTTGATTCACGTTTACTCAAATTAATCAATTTATGTACAATTGGAGTAAATATTTCTATTTGCCTTTTTATGTCGCCTGCCCTTATTCCACCGAAGTCTGGTGACTTCATATCGTTCAGGGACATAATTATGCTTTGGATTTCAGAGTAGCTGGCTGCTTGTATAAACATTGATTGGACAGAAGTTGACTTTATGTGTGTGCAAGAATAATATCTCGTATCTGAATGCTGAAATTTGTCGCAAACGCACTGGCGAGGCTACCAAGACACATTTTCCAGTGAAATTCTTACAAATGATTTCATCAACCCCAGGTTTTTTCCTTCCACGTATCTCATTTATAAGACTCCATGTTTTACGCGGATCGGATCTTATTTGGTTGAATTTTGCTTTGTAGAAGAACGAGTTTTGGGCGATTATCTCTTTGTTCAGTCTATTTCTGAAGGTCTTATACTCCACTTCATATGTCTTATTTACCTTGTTGTTTTTCCATTTCCTGTAGATTGCATCAATTTTTTTGCATTTGGCTATTAGGTCTGGGTTCAACGAAGGATTACTCTGTCGTTTGGTTTTTATTTTTTTTACAGCTGACGATTTTTCGTATATAGAAGCCCTTTTATCAGAAAGGGCTCGATATAGTGAAACCGTGTCATCAATGTTAAGGATATCATCCCAATTTGTTTCTCTGATCCTTGACGTTGGATATACAGGATATGCTGAGTGAACTTTCTAAGAACAGAACTTTGCATTGACCGGAAGTACATAACTGCAAAATGATCGGTGATACTACTTTCAATAACGGCAGAATCGATTTAATTGTACAAGGCGTTTGTCAAAATGTGATCGATCGTTGATTTGGATCCAGTGTTCGGATCTACCCTGGTAAACTTTGTTATCATATTTAGCAATCCCAATGACGCCAGCATTTCTTAATGTTCATATCACCCATGATCACAATTTCATCATTTCGGTCCATTTGACCAACACTGTTTCCAAATTCATCAATTAACGTTTTTCTGCTAAAACCTGGTGGTCTATATATGCCCATTATATACGAATATTTATTTTGTTCTTTGACTTTAATCGTATTTTTTTCATATGAAATAATTTCTGATGTTAAACGTTCATATTGTATTTCATTTCTTATTAACATTATAATTCCACCTCCTCTACGCTTATCTCTATTCAGGAATTCCGTTTGGAAACCCACTAAACTGTAGTGATCTTTTTCCTCATCGTTTATATTTGTTTTAACTAACACAATGACAATTATTACATTTAAGATGTGGTTAATATTAAGGCAGAAGTTATCCCAGTTCTTTTTCAATGACCTTACAGTCAGTGTAAAAACTGTGCTTACACAATATAGAAAATTGTAAAATTCAATAAAAATTAAGCTTTAAATCAAAAAAATATTTTTTTTTAATTGGGTTTATTAAAGGGACGTTCAATTTAATTAATTAATATCCAAAAACAAATAAAATTCGTATAGTTTTAACACAACAAACAATTCAATTAACATATACGAAAAATTCCAGGTCTGTGTACATTATAGAAAATGATATAAAGATAAAAAATAAAGAGCTTCTTAATATTTTGTTGGGTACCCACGCCTGAATAGTACTTCCTTCAACCGCCTTCCCATTGAATCCACCAAAACTTTCGTGTCTTCTGGATGTATCTTGGACCATTCCTCCAGCAACTTCTCTTTAAGCATATTCTTAGATGTTATGCTGTGTTGACGAATACGCCGTTCCAACAGATCCCATAGATGTTCAATGGGGTTTAGGTCAGGTGATTGTGGAGGTGTATGCAACTGTTTTGCGACATTATAAAGAAGCCAAAGCTTAACAATTTGAACTGTATGCTTGGGATCATTATCTTGTTGGAACATGAAATGATTACCCAAGTCGAGCTTTGCAGCACTTTCAGGTATATTTTTTTTAAATGCTCAAATACTGAAATTTATCCATCGTACTTTCGATAAATTCCAAATTCCCGACACCATTTTCCGCCATACACCCCCACACCATCACTCCACCACCGCCATGCTTTACCGTTGGAAACAGATTTTCTTTGTTCCATTCAGTTGCTGCTTTTCTCCACACAATACCGCGTCCGTTGACTCCGAAAATACAAAATTTGCTTTCGTCTGAAAAAAGCACATTGTTCCAAAAAGTCTGGGGCTTGTCAACATGTTCTTTGGAAAAGGCTAGACGCTATTTTTTTGCTGGCTTTTGAGATCAATGTTTTTTTTTCTGCCAGAACGGCCATGGTATCCTTCTTTTCTTAGTACATTTCTAACGATACCAGTGCTTATTTCCTTGCCGAATTTTTCCCGTACTATTGTAACTATTTTCGGAGCACTTATTCGTGGATTCGCTTTTACCTCGGATAAAATGGACCGCTTTTCCCTTTCTGTAAGCAACTGGGGTCTCTATACTTCCAGGACAAATTTCCCGTTGCTGCGTAGTTTTCCAAGACTCTTTGGACAGAAGAATGCTGCTTATCGACGATCTGTCCTATTGCTCTTAAACTTTTGCCCTCTGATCGTAGTTTTACTATCAGTTTTCGAATATCTTTGGAAATCTCTTTGCTCATTGTTACTTAAAAAAAAAAAAAAACAAATATGAAGAATATCAACACTCTACGACTGCTCTACTTAAAATGACGAAGAACACACAAATAAATTATGTTCGCAAGAAAAAAACCACAAAAAACAGACAAAAGGTAACAGGAAATATCCTGTACGCAAACTTTTTGTGCTTGAATTTTGGTGGTGTATTGGGATTAATGGCGCAAGTAGATTTCATGCATATGGAAGATCGGAAAGAATGGTATGTAATGAACACGATACCCCAGACGTAATATTTACATAAAAATATCTTATTTTTTACTTGTGATTTGAGAGTTTTACATATTTTTCTAAAAAAAGGATGTGTTGTACGCAGACTTTTTACACTAACTGTACATTCAAAAACTAGTAACAATTTTTACTTTCATTAAATTCTTTTAAATTGATACTGTTGAAGTCCCTACCCTACAATTTATGTTGAAATCCCTACCCTACAATTTACGTCACCTACAACTTCATTTGAATCCATTATTGGTGTAAAAAATGTTTGTGTATCGTTTTGTTTACAAACAATGCTGTTATTGAGAGCATGTGATTTTACTCACGTCATTAACCGTATTTATAACGATCGGCTGAGTACTCTAATTTTTCTAGCGAGTACTCTTCAAGCGCTCTGCCACACAAACCACCAGTTCACCTCTCTCGCTCTCTCCTTAGCCATCCACAGCATGTTTGCATTGTCAGCTGATTGTTGACATGCACCGTAGTGTCTGGCAAGTTTCAGCTCACATTTGAGTTGACATTACTGATTTGCATGACAGTCTTCGTTTTGATGGGGCGAGTGGAGCCTGTTTTTTGCACAAATTCTTGTTACTTCACGCTGAATGTAAATGTTGCAATAATCACCGATTTTGCTGGGTTTTTTGTTTTAGTTCGATAAATATCGGAAATATCGCAGTCGTTTATTTGATAAGTGATCGTTTTGCCTATTCCCTTCACTATTTCTACGAGGTTTTCTTGTGGAGTGGGGAGAATGTTTTTGATTTCGATATTATTTTTAATTAACTGTTGCTCTATGGTGTTTATGTGTGTTTGGAGATTTTCTATTATGACATCTTTTTGTGTATTATTTGCTTTCATCTCATTTAATTTTTTCGTCATATTGTCCAGTAGGCCGTTATTTTTCTTTATGTACGCAAAGACGTCATCGTACTTTTCTGCTAGGAAGTTACAGTTAGAAGTAACTTTTTTAAAGTTTTCTTGATCTATAATACAATATAATGTAAGTTAATTTTAAGATTTAAACCGAAAAAACGGACGCCGAAAGGCATATTAGAGTTTAAGTTAAGATGAGATTAGCTTAGAGTGCTCGCTTAGGGTCAGTAAGTTAGGCTAAGAACATTGTTCACTTAGTTAAGCTGGCTTTAGTTAATTTTGTCTAGCTCGTAAGAAAACATACTGAATTCAAATATACAAAAATTGCAAAAAAAAAGTTACAGCTAGCTGCAATGTCCTTGATTTCCTGTCGTAGCAGACGAATTTCGGCTATAACAGTTGGGTTGTCTGTTGAAGTGGTGTTAGTAGAGACAATGGGGCTACTGTGTTCTCTCATTCTCTTTGAAGGCTGTGCTGGAGTTTGAGGAACAGATACCACCGTATTGTTGGCTGCAGCGTTAGCCTGTACATCTGTAGTATACCTATATGCTTGGCACCTCCAGGCATCTCTCCTTGTGCCCATGGTTCTCCACGATTTCTAGCTTATAGTGGTGCATTGGAAATGGAGCTTTCTCTTGCTGCCCGAACATTCAGCAAACTCTTCTACTGAGAGATTATCACCGCAATGCCCGCACACATGCATGTTAGACAAGTATTTAAAATTTTCAAAGACTAAACACTAGCGAATGTCGTATGTCGTATGTCCGATCCACAAGAAAGGAGACCCCTAAGACTGCGCCAACTACCGAGGGATCGGTCTCCTTAACATCGCATATAAGATTTTCTCTGCCGTATTGTGTGAGCGCCTGAAAACGCTCGTCAACAACCTGATAGGTCCTTATCAATGTGGTTTCAGGCCAGGGAAATCCACAGTCGACCAAATTTTCACACTGCGGTAAGTCCTGGAGAAGTCCCAAGAAGTACAAATCGACACCCATCATCTATTCGTCGATTTCAAGGCCGCGTATGACAGCGTGCATAGAGATGAGCTATGCAGTGCAATGTCCAGTTTTGGCATCTCTACCAATTTCGTCAGATTGTGTAAGATGAAGATGGAGAACTCTCACTGCTCCATCAAGGTCGGTAGCGAACTCACCGAGACCTTCGATGTCAAAAAAGGATTTAGACAAGGCGACGCGCTTTCATGCGACTTCTTTAACATCATTCTTGAGGGGATCGTGCGGAACTCACACGTCAACATCAGAAGCACGATCTTTCACAAGTCCGTTCAACTGCAAGCTTATGCGGATGACATTGACGTAATCGGCCGAACTCAGCGAGCCGTCAATGACGCGTTTGCTGGCATCGAAGCGGAAGCGGCTAAAGTGGGACTGGTGGTAAACGAAGGCAAAACGAAGTATATGCTGTCATCGAAAAAGGACACAAAAGACAAGGCGACGCGCTGTCATGCGACTTCTTTAACATCATTTTTGAGGGGATCGTGCGTAACTCACACGTCAACATCAGATGCACGATCTTTCACAAGTCCGTTCAACTGCAAGCTTATGCGGATGACAATCGGCCGAACTCAGCGAGCCGTCAATGAGGCATTGGCTGACATTGAAGCGGAAGCGGCTATAGTGGGACTGGTGGTAAACGAAGGCAAAACGAAGTATAATGGTGTAATCGAAAAATGACACAGAACATCGACGTCTCGGACAGAGCGTCACTTGGGCAGCAGACATTTCGAGGTAGTCATTGACTTCGTCTATTTCAGCTCCGCGGTGAATAGGGACAACAACATCAGTACCGAAATCAAACGCAGAATCACTCTTAGCAATCGCTGTTTCTTTGGGCTTAAAAGGCAATTGAGTAATAAAGCCCTCTCCCGAACAACCAAAGTGACTTTGTACAACACCTTGATCATCCCAGCCCTGCTCTACGACGCTTCTAAAAGCGGATAAGGAAGCCTTTGGCCTCTTCGAGAAAAAAGTTCTGCGTGCGATTTATGGTCCTGTTTGCGTTAATGACGGACTGTAGCGCCATCCGAAGAAGGAGAAGAAGAAGAAACACTAGCGAACAAATTAAGTCAATATTATTATATGAATTTGTATATAAATACACAAAATAAAGTCACTGTCTTTTCGGTTGTTAGATTTTTATTTGAGCAGCATATTTAAACTTTTAACTTTGGCAAGGAAATCAATTATCCGCTATCGAATTTAAGACACGCCCTTTCAACTAAGCTTACTCTGCGAAGTTGAGTTGGGGTTCACCTCAACACCTAGAACCAACCAATGGTGTTACGACGAGTGCAGGCAGTAACAAGCAGCTAAACACGGGGCCTAAATGCCATCGAAATACGAAAGTTGTTAGCGAACTCTTCTCAACCAACTTCGAGTGCCACAAATGGAGGAAGCTGACGAGAGATCGTGCTAGCTGGAGAGGCGTGTTGGTTGAGGCCCAGGTCCATCCCGGACTGTAGCTCCATGAAAAGAAGATTAATGGTATACTTTTATATTCGCTTAAAAAAAATTAAAATAATCTTCATACACCAATTTATATAATTTATTTTCAATAATTTCTTTTCTTACCTTGCAATTCCACAAGCTATTGAAATTGTTTAAGTCTCCTCTTCTCTCGTCTTATAAAATTAATTTCCCTTTCTGCCCTGGATACATGCATACTAATAAATGAAGACTGTCTTCAAATTAACATTCCTGATATACAGATGTGATCAGGAAATCATTTGTAACAAATTTATTTATATTCATACTTAAATAGTATGCCCTTATTGGTAAGAAAAACGGAAATTGTAAGAGCACTGGGCAGAATCAGACTGGTGTTAACAATTAAAAAAAAAACCATTCATCGGTTGAAATTTTGGAAGGAACACACATTCTGGACCATAAATGACAACTTGTAGTCATGTCCGACGAAAAATAAAAAAAAAAACAACCGTTTCCAGTCATATTGGAAAATACAGCATGAAACATGGAGACGGAGATCCAACTTGTTAAGTTGAATATATATATATATGAAGTATGTGTTTATAAAAAACGATCGATTTGAGAAAGCACCGATCAAATTGTGGATTAGTGGATTATAGTGTAGGTTGAATGGCAACGTATTTCCCCTATTGAAAAATTGGTAGAAGGTAGGATGTCCTTGGTTAACGTTATAAAATTTTAGATAAATTAGTGTTACGATACCGATTTAGTGTTACCGATGTTCATCTGCTTGTGGAGCTTCCAGGCATCAGATGTGGTAGTGGTAATTATGGCTTAGAATAGATTCCAACACTATTTTTTGCTTCTTCTTTGAATCGCATAAGTACTTACAGGCTGATTATGTAGATCAGCGCCAATCGTGTTCGTGTTGTAATTCTTAAAAACTTGTGCTTGTTAAACGTTTATCTTTCTCTGCTCTTCTTTGCTCCACTTCTTGACATTGTCACATGGTTCTATTCAATTAAACGCTCATCTCTTTTCGTTTTGAAATTCTTTATTAGAAGGAAGATGACATTTTTTTAGCCTGTTTTCTCGTGCTGTTCCAGTCGCTCTGAATTTCTTTCTACATAACTAGTAAAAAAGTTTACAGCTAACTCTTGATCTAATGGTAAGGATTTTAAAGGAGAATTTGTGTTTTTTGCTGTACAATATGTCCCGAATTGATATACGTAAGTAGACATCTCTGCTGTAAACCATCGAATTCTTATATCCGAGTCTTATCGGTTATCCCTTTATAAATTGCTTACAGGAATGTATTCCAAAATATCTAAATATTAATTCGTCGATAGATAAATTTGTATGCATACATATATCCCCATTGTTGATACTCGTGTTCCCTATCACTCAAAAACGTGTTCTTATACGAGGCAGGTCCATTTCAAAGCAATAGAAAAAGAGCTAGACGAAACATTGGTGCCTCCTGTGAGGACCTAGAGCGTATATAAAAGGTGAAACCAAGTGGACGATGGATATCTCAAGCTACACGTGCGTCAACTCCTGGTTCGGGAAGAAAGGACACTGTGGGAATCACCAAAGAGAGCTACACCTGTACATAACCTGATAAGTTCAATTGAATTCTATTTGTGTATTGTTCCTTTTGAGTCAAATAAAACTGACGGGAAATGGAGAAGGCTGACATTGTCGGTGAACAATTACTATTAATAGAATCCAATGCAAAAGGCTCTGTGTAGAAGAATGCTGCCTATCGACGATCTGTCCTATTGCTCTTAAACTTTTGCCCTCTGATCGTAGTTTTACTATCAGTTTTCGAATATCTTTGGAAATCTCTTTGCTCATTGTTACTTTAAAAAAAAAAAAAACAAATATGAAGAATATCAACACTCTACGACTGCTCTACTTAAAATGACGAAGAACACACAAATAAATTATGTTCGCAAGAAAAAAACCACAAAAAACAGACAAAAGGTAACAGGAAATATCCTGTACGCAAACTTTTTGTGCTTGAATTTTGGTGGTGTATTGGGATTAATGGCGCAAGTAGATTTCATGCATATGGAAGATCGGAAAGAATGGTATGTAATGAACACGATACCCCAGACGTAATATTTACATAAAAATATCTTATTTTTTACTTGTGATTTGAGAGTTTTACATATTTTTCTAAAAAAAGGATGTGTTGTACGCAGACTTTTTACACTAACTGTACATTCAAAAACTAGTAACAATTTTTACTTTCATTAAATTCTTTTAAATTGATACTGTTGAAGTCCCTACCCTACAATTTATGTTGAAATCCCTACCCTACAATTTACGTCACCTACAACTTCATTTGAATCCATTATTGGTGTAAGAAATGTTTGTGTATCGTTTTGTTTACAAACAATGCTGTTATTGAGAGCATGTGATTTTACTCACGTCATTAACCGTATTTATAACGATCGGCTGAGTACTCTAATTTTTCTAGCGAGTACTCTTCAAGCGCTCTGCCACACAAACCACCAGTTCACCTCTCTCGCTCTCTCCTTAGCCATCCACAGCATGTTTGCATTGTCAGCTGATTGTTGACATGCACCGTAGTGTCTGGCAAGTTTCAGCTCACATTTGAGTTGACATTACTGATTTGCATGACAGTCTTCGTTTTGATGGGGCGAGTGGAGCCTGTTTTTTGCACAAATTCTTGTTACTTCACGCTGAATGTAAATGTTGCAATAATCACCGATTTTGCTGGGTTTTTTGTTTTAGTTCGATAAATATCGGAAATATCGCAGTCGTTTATTTGATACGTGATCGTTTTGCCTATTCCCTTCACTATTTCTACGAGGTTTTCTTGTGGAGTGGGGAGAATGTTTTTGATTTCGATATTATTTTTAATTAACTGTTGCTCTATGGTGTTTATGTGTGTTTGGAGATTTTCTATTATGACATCTTTTTGTGTATTATTTGCTTTCATCTCATTTAATTTTTTCGTCATATTGTCCAGTAGGCCGTTATTTTTCTTTATGTACGCAAAGACGTCATCGTACTTTTCTGCTAGGAAGTTACAGTTAGAAGTAACTTTTTTAAAGTTTTCTTGATCTATAATACAATATAATGTAAGTTAATTTTAAGATTTAAACCGAAAAAACGGACGCCGAAAGGCATATTAGTGTTTAAGTTAAGATGAGATTAGCTTAGAGTGCTCGCTTAGGGTCAGTAAGTTAGGCTAAGAACATTGTTCACTTAGTTAAGCTGGCTTTAGTTAATTTTGTCTAGCTCGTAAGAAAACATACTGATTTCAAATATACAAAAATTGCAAAAAAAAGTTACAGCTAGCTGCAATGTCCTTGATTTCCTGTCGTAGCAGACGAATTTCGGCTATAACAGTTGGGTTGTCTGTTGAAGTGGTGTTAGTAGAGACAATGGGGCTACTGTGTTCTCTCATTCTCTTTGAAGGCTGTGCTGGAGTTTGAGGAACAGATACCACCGTATTGTTGGCTGCAGCGTTAGCCTGTACATCTGTAGTATACCTATATGCTTGGCACCTCCAGGCATCTCTTCTTGTGCCCATGGTTCTCCACGATTTCTAGCTTATAGTGGTGCACTGGAAATGGAGCTTTCTCTTGCTGCCCGAACATTCAGCAAACTCTTCTACTGAGAGATTATCACCGCAATGCCCGCACACATGCATGTTAGACAAGTATTAAAATTTTCAAAGACTAAACACTAGCGAATGTCGTATGTCGTATGTCCGATCCACAAGAAAGGAGACCCCTTCGACTGCGCCAACTACCGAGGGATCGGTCTCCTTAACATCGCATATAAGATTTTCTCTGCCGTATTGTGTGAGCGCCTGAAAACGCTCATCAACAACCTGATAGGTCCTTATCAATGTGGTTTCAGGCCAGGGAAATCCACAGTCGACCAAATTTTCACACTGCGGTAAGTCCTGGAGAAGTCCCAAGAAGTACAAATCGACACCCATCATCTATTCGTCGATTTCAAGGCCGCGTATGACAGCGTGCACAGAGACGAGCTCTACCAATTTCGTCAGATTGTGTAAGATGAAGATGGAGAACTCTCACTGCTCCATCAAGGTCAGTAGCGAACTCACCGAGACCCTCGATGTCAAAAAAGGATTTAGACAAGGCGACGCGCTTTCATACGACTTCTTTAACATCATTCTTGAGGGGATCGTGCGTAACTCACACGTCAACATCAGAAGCACGATCTTTCACAAGTCCGTTCAACTGCAAGCTTATGCGGATGACAATCGGCCGAGCTCAGCGAGCCGTCAATGAGGCATTTGCTGGCATTGAAGCGGAAGCGGCTATAGTGGGACTGGTGGTAAACGAAGGCAAAACAAAGTATAATGGTGTAATCGAAAAAGGACACAGAACATCGACGTCTCGGACAGAGCGTCACTTGGGCAGCAGACATTTCGAGGTAGTCATTGACTTCGTCTATTTCAGCTCCGCGGTGAATAGGGACAACAACATCAGTACCGAAATCAAACGCAGAATCACTCTTAGCAATCGCTGTTTCTTTGGGCTTAAGAGGCAATTGAGTAATAAAGCCCTCTCCCGAACAACCAAAGTGACTTTGTACAACACCTTGATCATCCCAGTCCTGCTCTACGGCGCAGAGATCTGGATGCTTCTAAAAGCGGATAAGGAAGCCTTTGGTCTCTTCGAGAGAAAAGTTCTGCGTGCGATTTATGGTCCTGTTTGCGTTAATGACGGACTGTAGCGCCATCCGAAGAAGGAGAAGAAGAAGAAACACTAGCGAACAAATTAAGTCAATATTATTATATGAATTTGTATATAAATACACAAAATAAAGTCACTGTCTTTTCGGTTGTTAGATTTTTATTTGAGCAGGATATTTAAGCTTTTAACTTTGGCAAGGAAATCAATTATCCGCTATCGAATTTAAGACACGCCCTTTCAACTAAGCTTACTCTGCGAAGTTGAGTTGGGTTTCACCTCAACACCTAGAACCAACCAATGGTGTTACGACGAGTGCAGGCAGTAACAAGCAGCTAAACACGGGGCCTAAATGCCATCGAAATATGAAAGTTGTTAGCGAACTCTTCTCAACCAACTTCGAGTGCCACAAATGGAGGAAGCTGACGAGAGATCGTGCTAGCTGGAGAGGCATGTTGGTTGAGGCCCAGGTCCATCCCGGACTGTAGCTCCATGAAAAGAAGATTAATGGTATACTTTTATATTCGCTTAAAAAAAATTAAAATAATCTTCATACACCAATTTATATAATTTATTTTCAATAATTTCTTTTCTTACCTTGCAATTCCACAAGCTATTGAAATTGTTTAAGTCTCCTCTTCTCTCGTCTTATAAAATTAATTTCCCTTTCTGCCCTGGATACATACATACTAATAAATGAAGACTGTCTTCAAATTAACATTCCTGATATACAGATGTGATCAGGACATCATTTGTAACAAATTTATTTATATTCACACTTAAATAGTATGTCCTTATTGGTAAGAAAAACGGAAATTGTAAGAGCACTGGGCAGAATCAGACTGGTGTTAACAATTAAAAAAAAAAAACCCATTCATCGGTTGAAATTTTGGAAGGAACACACATTCTGGACCATAAATGACAACTTGCAGTCACGTCCGACGAAAAATAAAAAAAAACAACCGTTTTCATTCATATTGGAAAATACAGCATGAAACATGGAGGCGGAGATCCAACTTGTTAAGTTGAATATATATATATATGAAGTATGTGTTTATAAAAAACGATCGATATGAGAAAGCACGGATCAAATTGTGGATTAGTGGATTATAGTGTAGGTTGAATGGCAACCTATTGAAAAATTGGTAGAAGGTAGGATGTCCTTGGTTAACGTTATAAAATTTTAGATAAATTAGTGTTACGATACCGATTTAGTGTTACCGATGTTCATCTGCTTGTGGAGCTTCCAGGCATTAGATGTGGTAGTGGAAATTATGGCTTAGAATAGATTCCAACACTATTTTTTGCCTCTTCTTTGAATCGCATAAGTACTTACAGGCTGATTATGTAGATCAGCGCCAATCATGTTCGTGTTGTAATTCTTAAAAACTTGTGCTTGTTAAACGTTTATCTTTCTCTGCTCTTCTTTGCTCCACTTCTTGACATTGTCACATGGTTCTATTCAATTAAACGCTCATCTCTTTTCGTTTTGAAATTCTTTATTAGAAGGAAGATGACATTTTTTTAGCCTATTTTCTCGTGCTGTGCCAGTCGCTCTGAATTTCTTTCTACATAACTAGTAAAAAAGTTTACAACTAACTCTTGATCTAATGGTAAGGATTTTAAAGGAGAATTTGTGTTTTTTGCTGTACAATATGTCCCGAATTGATATACGTAAGTAGACATCTCTGCTGTAAACCATCGAATTCTTATATCCGAGTCTTATCGGTTATCCCTTTATAAATTGCTTACAGGAATGTATTCCAAAATATCTAAATATTAATTCGTCGATAGATAAATTTGTATGCATACATATATCCCCATTGTTGATACTCGTGTTCCCTATCACTCAAAAACGTGTTCTTATACGAGGCAGGTCCATTTCAAAGCAATAGAAAAAGAGCTAGACGAAACATTGGTGCCTCCTGTGAGGACCTAGAGCGTATATAAAAGGTGGAACCAAGTGGACGATGGATATCTCAAGCTACACGTGCGTCAACTCCTGGTTCGGGAAGAAAGGACACAGTGGGAATCACCAAAGAGAGCTACACCTGTACATAACCTGATAAGTTCAATTGAATTCTATTTGTGTATTGTTCCTTTTGAGTCAAATAAAACTGGTGGGAAATGGAGAAGGCTGACATTGTCGGTGAACAATTACTATTAATAGAATCCAATGCAAAAGGCTCTGTGTAGAAGAATGCTGCCTATCGACGATCTGTCCAATTGCTCTTAAACTTTTGCCCTCTGATCGTAGTTTTACTATCAGTTTTCGAATATCTTTGGAAATCTCTTTGCTCATTGTTACTTTAAAAAAAAAAAAAAACAAATATGAAGAATATCAACACTCTACGACTGCTCTACTTAAAATGACGAAGAACACACAAATAAAATATGTTCGCAAGAAAAAAACCACAAAAAACAGACAAAAGGTAACAGGAAATATCCTGTACGCAAACTTTTTGTGCTTGAATTTTGGTGGTGTATTGGGATTAATGGCGCAAGTAGATTTCATGCATATGGAAGATCGGAAAGAATGGTATGTAATGAACACGATACCCCAGACGTAATATTTACATAAAAATATCTTATTTTTTACTTGTGATTTGAGAGTTTTACATATTTTTCTAAAAAAAGGATGTGTTGTACGCAGACTTTTTACACTAACTGTACATTCAAAAACTAGTAACAATTTTTACTTTCATTAAATTCTTTTAAATTGATACTGTTGAAGTCCCTACCCTACAATTTATGTTGAAATCCCTACCCTACAATTTACGTCACCTACAACTTCATTTGAATCCATTATTGGTGTAAGAAATGTTTGTGTATCGTTTTGTTTACAAACAATGCTGTTATTGAGAGCATGTGATTTTACTCACGTCATTAACCGTATTTATAACGATCGGCTGAGTACTCTAATTTTTCTAGCGAGTACTCTTCAAGCGCTCTGCCACACAAACCACCAGTTCACCTCTCTCGCTCTCTCCTTAGCCATCCACAGCATGTTTGCATTGTCAGCTGATTGTTGACATGCACCGTAGTGTCTGGCAAGTTTCAGCTCACATTTGAGTTGACATTACTGATTTGCATGACAGACTTCGTTTTGATGGGGCGAGTGGAGCCTGTTTTTTGCACAAATTCTTGTTACTTCACGCTGAAAGTAAATGTTGCAATAATCACCGATTTTGCTGGGTTTTTTGTTTTAGTTCGATAAATATCGGAAATATCGCAGTCGTTTATTTGATACGTGATCGTTTTGCCTATTCCCTTCACTATTTCTACGAGGTTTTCTTGTGGAGTGGGGAGAATGTTTTTGATTTCGATATTATTTTTAATTAACTGTTGCTCTATGGTGTTTATGTGTGTTTGGAGATTTTCTATTATGACATCTTTTTGTGTATTATTTGCTTTCATCTCATTTAATTTTTTCGTCATATTGTCCAGTAGGCCGTTATTTTTCTTTATGTACGCAAAGACGTCATCGTACTTTTCTGCTAGGAAGTTACAGTTAGAAGTAACTTTTTTAAAGTTTTCTTGATCTATAATACAATATAATGTAAGTTAATTTTAAGATTTAAACCGAAAAAACGGACGCCGAAAGGCATATTAGTGTTTAAGTTAAGATGAGATTAGCTTAGAGTGCTCGCTTAGGGTCAGTAAGTTAGGCTAAGAACATTGTTCACTTAGTTAAGCTGGCTTTAGTTAATTTTGTCTAGCTCGTAAGAAAACATACTGAATTCAAATATACAAAAATTGCAAAAAAAAAGTTACAGCTAGCTGCAATGTCCTTGATTTCCTGTCGTAGCAGACGAATTTCGGCTATAACAGTTGGGTTGTCTATTGAAGTGGTGTTAGTAGAGACAATGGGGATACTGTGTTCTCTCATTCTCTTTGAAGGCTGTGCTGGAGTTTGAGGAACAGATACCACCGTATTGTTGGCTGCAGCGTTAGCCTGTACATCTGTAGTATACCTATATGCTTGGCACCTCCAGGCATCTCTTCTTGTGCCCATGGTTCTCCACGATTTCTAGCTTATGGTGGTGCACTGGAAATGGAGCTTTCTCTTGCAGCCCGAACATTCAGCAAACTCTTTTACTGAGAGATTATCACCGCAATGCCCGCACACATGCATGTTAGAAAAGTGTTTAAAATTTTCAAAGACTAAACACTAGCGAATGTCGTATGTCGTATGTCAGGTCCACAAGAAAGGAGACCCCTTCGACTGCGCCAACTACCGAGGGATCAGTCTCCTTAACATCGCATATAAGATTTTCTCTGCCGTATTGTGTGAGCGCCTGAAAACGCTCGTCAACAACCTGATAGGTCCTTATCAATGTGGTTTCAGGCCAGGGAAATCCACAATCGACCAAATCTTCACACTGCGGCAAGTCCTGGAGAAGTCCCAAGAAGTACAAATCTACACCCACCATCTATTCCTCGATTTCAAGGCCGCGTATGACAGCTTGCATAGAGACGAGCTATGCAGTGCAATGTCCAGTTTTGGCATCCCTACCAATTTCGTCAGATTGTGTAAGGTGAAGATGGAGAACTCTCGCTGCTCCATCAAGGTCGGTAGCGAACTCACCGAGACCTTCGATGTCAAAAAAGGATTTAGACAAGGCGACGCGCTTTCATACGACTTCTTTAACATCATTCTTGAGGGGATCGTGCGTAACTCACACGTCAACATCAGAAGCACGATCTTTCACAAGTCCGTTCAACTGCAAGCTTATGCGGATGACATTGACGTAATCGGCCGAACTCAGCGAGCCGTCAATGACACGTTTGCTGGCATCGAAGGGGAAGCGGCTAAAGTGGGACTGGTGGTAAACGAAGGCAAAACGAAGTATATGCTGTCATCGAAAAAGGACACAGAAGACAAGGCGACGCGCTGTCATGCGACTTCTTTAACATCATTTTTGAGGGGATCGTGCGTAACTCACAGGTCAACATCAGGTGCACGATCTTTCACAAGTCCGTTCAGCTGCAAGCTTATGCGGATGACAATCGGCCGAGCTCAGCGAGCCGTCAATGAGGCATTTGCTGGCATTGAAGCGGAAGCGGCTATAGTGGGACTGGTGGTAAACGAAGGCAAAACGAAGTATAATGGTGTAATCGAAAAAGGACACAGAACATCGACGTCTCGGACAGAGCGTCACTTGGGCAGCAGACATTTCGAGGTAGTCATTGACTTCGTCTATTTCAGCTCCGCGGTGAATAGGGACAACAACATCAGTACCGAAATCAAACGCAGAATCACTCTTAGCAATCGCTGTTTCTTTGGGCTTAAGAGGCAATTGAGTAATAAAGCCCTCTCCCGAACAACCAAAGTGACTTTGTACAACACCTTGATCATGCCAGTCCTGCTCTACGGCGCAGAGATCTGGATGCTTCTAAAAGCGGATAAGGAAGCCTTTGGTCTCTTCGAGAGAAAAGTTCTGCGTGCGATTTATGGTCCTGTTTGCGTTAATGACGGACGAAAGAGAAGATCGAAGAAGATCGAGAAGAAACACTAGCGAACAAATTAAGTCAATATTATTATATGAATTTGTATATAAATACACAAAATAAAGTCACTGTCTTTTCGTTTGTTAGATTTTTATTGAGCAGGATATTTAAACTTTTAACTTTGGCAAGGAAATCAATTATCCGCTATCGAATTTAAAACACGCCCTTTCAACTAAACTTACTCTGCGAAGTTGAGTTGGGTTTCACCTCAACACCTAGAACCAACCAATGGTGTTACGACGAGTGCAGGCAGTAACAAGCAGCTAAACACGGGGCCTAAAAGCCATCGAAATACGAAAGTTGTTAGCGAACTCTTCTCAACCAACTTCGAGTGCCACAAATGGAGGAAGCTGACGAGAGATCGTGCTAGCTGGAGAGGCATGTTGGTTGAGGCCCAGGTCCATCCCGGACTGTAGCTCCATGAAAAGAAGATTAATGGTATACTTTTATATTCGCTTAAAAAAAATTAAAATAATCTTCATACACCAATTTATATAATTTATTTTCAATAATTTCTTTTCTTACCTTGCAATTCCACAAGCTATTGAAATTGTTTAAGTCTCCTCTTCTCTCGTCTTATAAAATTAATTTCCCTTTCTGCCCTGGATACATACATACTAATAAATGAAGACTGTCTTCAAATTAACATTCCTGATATACAGATGTGATCAGGAAATCATTTGTAACAAATTTATTTATATTCACACTTAAATAGTATGTCCTTATTGGTAAGAAAAACGGAAATTGTAAGAGCACTGGGCAGAATCAGACTGGTGTTAACAATTAAAAAAAAAACCCATTCATCGGTTGAAATTTTGGAGGGAACACACATTCTGGACCATAAATGACAACTTGTAGTCATGTCCGACGAAAAATAAAAAAAAAAAAACAACCGTTTTCAGTCATATTGGAAAATACAGCATGAAACATGGAGACGGAGATCCAACTTGTTAAGTTGAATATATATATATATGAAGTATGTGTTTATCAAAAACGATCGATATGAGAAAGCACCGATCAAATTGTGGATTAGTGGATTATAGTGTAGGTTGAATGGCAACGTATTTCCCCTATTGAAAAATTGGTAGAAGGTAGGATGTCCTTGGTTAACGTTATAAAATTTTAGATAAATTAGTGTTACGATACCGATTTAGTGTTACCGATGTTCATCTGCTTGTGGAGCTAGTAGTGGAAATTATGGCTTAGAATAGATTCCAACACTATTTTTTGTCTCTTCTTTGAATGGCATAAGTACTTACAGGCTGATTATGTAGATCAGCGCCAATCATGTTCGTGTTGTCATTCTTAAAAACTTGTGCTTGTTAAACGTTTATCTTTCTCTGCTCTTCTTTGCTGAACTTCTTGACATTGTCACATGGTTCTATTCAATTAAACGCTCATCTCTTTTCGTTTTGAAATTCTTTATTAGAAGGAAGATGACATTTTTTTAGCCTATTTTCTCGTGCTGTGCCAGTCGCTCTGAATTTCTTTCTACATAACAAGTAAAAAAGTTTACAACTAACTCTTGATCTAATGGTAAGGATTTTAAAGGAGAATTTGTGTTTATTGCTGTACAATATGTCCCGAATTGATATACGTAAGTAGACATCTCTGCTGTAAACCATCGAATTCTTATATCCGAGTCTTATCGGTTATCCCTTTATAAATTGCTTACAGGAATGTATTCCAAAATATCTAAATATTTATTCGTCGATTTGTATGCATACATATATCCCCATTGTTGATACTCGTGTTCCCTATCGTTCAAAAACGTGTTCTTATACGAGGCAGGTCCATTTTAAAGCAATAGAAAAAGAGCTAGACGAAACATTGGTGCCTCCTGTGAGGACCTAGAGCGTATATAAAAGGTGGAACCAAGTGGACGAGGGATATCTCAAGCTACACGTGCGTCAACTCCTGGTTCGGGAAGAAAGGACACAGTGGGAATCACCAAAGAGGGCTACACCTTTACATAACCTGATAAGTTCAATTGAGTTCTATTTGTGTATTGTTCCTTTTGAGTCAAATAAAACTGGGGGGAAATGGAGAAGGGTGACATTGTCGGTGAACAATTACTATTAATAGAATCCAATGCAAAAGGCTCTGTGTAATTTAAAAAAAGATTCTACGTCGGCGAAAACTGAAGCCTATCACAATGTACGTCTCGACTCGTTAGCATCGTATAGGGCAGAATTCAGGTCTAATCACAGTTTTCTTGTTAGACATTCCAAGACTCAGTCAATAAGGGAGAATTACATAGACGCCGGGATAGAGGATAAATTTGACGAAGCGTATACGGACGCGGTTACTACAGTACAATATTCCCTTGCAAACAAAGTGACTGCACATTGTAGTGAAGAAAACCTCAATACCAATGCTGCTCCACCACCTTAAGTCAAACTTCCCACAATTACGGGAAACTACGTTGATTGGCCAGCTTTGAAAGGAGATCGAGTTCAGAAAAATGTAAACTTGAGGAGCTCAACTGCAGTGGAAACACTTCAATTATGTTTTAATTGCTTTGGATATAATCATCGCTCAACAAAATGCAGCAGTCGACGGACATGTGGAACGTGTGGAAAGAAACACCACACCTTGATCCAACTCGACCGGGGGTTTGTCATTCCAGCAGCAGCGAAGGCAGCACATTTGGCGACACACAAAAGTGGGAAAGTAATCGATCTTCAAATTTCACATGACATGCTTCTACCAACTGCAGTCATAAATATCAAGTCACCAGAAGGGGGCATGCAATCGTTTAGAGTGTTACTGGAACAGGGGTCACAGGCCTCCTTCGTAAGCGAGCGAGTGGTGCAAAAGTTTGGCCTTCATAAGGATAGAACATACATCAAAGTTAATGGATTGTCCCGATCTACGATAACGGTAAGTAATTACAGTGTTAAATTACTAATCGGTTCTAGGCTAGATCCTAAAATAAATTACGAAGTGATTGCCTATTTACTACCTAAGGTAGCTGGTGTGTTGTAGTTACCTGCAAGGTTCTAGTCACCTGCAAGTTATATTGGTGGTAGATCTGAAATATTTCGCGCCCAGAATGACATGCGTAAGGCTGGATATGGGTAAACCACATTGGGGTATATCATTTCGGGAAAGAAGGCGGAGGAAACTTCATAACGCAATTTAACATCTTTGTACACGAATTTCGAAATAGACTATCTGCTGCGAAAGCTTAAACAATCGGAAGACGGTCATTGGTGTAAAGAGTTCTATAGAGACACAACCGAGTGACTTGAATCTGGGAAATACCGGGTGATATTGCCTATAAAGACCGAAATTGTATCTACAGAGTTCATAGGGCGGTCAAGAGCTATGACGTTGAAGCGATTTGAAAATTAAGAAAGACGATTCTTAAGAGACAAGACTTTAAAAGAAGAATATATGAATGCCATCAAAGAATACATTGAACTTGGACAAATAACACCTGTCATCAATATACCTCGTTTTAGGTGTTCTTACCTTCCTCACCATCCAGTTCTAAAGGAATCATCAGTGAGCACAAAATTACGGATCGTTTTCGATGCGTCTATGAAAACTTCAAATGGTAAATCCTTAAATGATATCTTGGCCACTGGGCCCGCTCTACAAAATGATTCAAGCATCGTATTAACAAACTGGCGTCTGTTTAGATATGTCTTTATGGCAAATATTCAAAACATGTTAAGACGTATTGACATTCATGAAGAAGACGCACAATACAAACAATGATGACCCTTCATTGCCAATACAGGAATACTATTGTTCTACCGTGATGTTTGGAACGGCGCCTGCCCCTTTTCTAGCAGTTCGAACGGTGCATCAGTTGGAACATGATGAGAAAAACGGTTTCCTCTGGCTGCGGAAGTAATAAGTCGTCAAATGTATGTGGATGATA
Organism: Eristalinus sepulchralis; assembly: GCA_944738645.1. Classification (NCBI taxonomy): domain Eukaryota; kingdom Metazoa; phylum Arthropoda; class Insecta; order Diptera; family Syrphidae; genus Eristalinus; species Eristalinus sepulchralis. Next base: position 55,641,340 of record OX122883.1, read on the forward strand.
TTCTATGTGGGCCCAATACCATTGAAAATTCATTAGAAAAGCCGAAACAAATTATCGAAATGTTGCGCTTATTTTAGGATCTGTGACGGGGATGGTAACATAACAGTCAACCTCTTAATGGCAAAATCGAAGGTGAATCCAATAAAACCCAAGTTGACTATACCTCGTGCAGAGTTATGTGGAACTGTTTTGAGTATAAGGTTGCTCAAACTCCCCAAACAAAATCTTTGTATCGGGGTTCCTAATTCTTACGTATAAATGTGGACCTACACATCGATCGTTTTGTGCTGGAAACGGTCGGGATGAAAGTAAATGGAAAACTTAAGTTTCAAATCGGAAAAGAGGAAACCACAGCAAATCAATGGCGCCATGTAACCTCAGAAAACAACCCCGCAGGTGTTTCTGGTCGTGGAATAAATCCAACCAAACTAATTGGGATCTATTTTGGCATGGTCCGCCCTTTCTCATACAAAATTTCAGCAAGTGGCCAAAATCAACGTTAAATATGATAAATTCCGATGTGGAAGAAGAAAAGAGAAAAGTTAAAGTATTTTCGAGCATTGCCCAGAACTTCGAGCCAAATGTATAACTAAAAAATTGGTCATATTTCTCTAAGGTTCTTAGAATGGTAACTTACTGCCAACGTTTCGTGAGAAACTGTCTAATTAAATCGGGGCGTAAGGCCAGCGGAAGACTTTCAACGGAAGAATAACATTTGGCCATGATTTGTGTAATTCGATTAGTACAACGGGATCCCTTAATCCGTTTTTTAACAGTGAAGAAAAAAATACAACTCGACGGCAGACTAAGACACACATTCCTCCCAAAGGATCAAAAACATCCACTTATCTGCACAACAACACATCACAAATTTAATTGTACACTATAGTCATATAGGTACCTTGCATGGGGGAATGACACTTACTTTAAATCATATCCGGAGAAGATTTTGATAATTAATGGGCGTAATGTAGTTCGGTTTGAATTACATCGTTGCATCGTTTGTTATAAGAACAAACCAGAGGCATGCACACAAATGATGGCTGACTTACCAGCTGAACGGCTCCGTCCAGCGAGAGCATTTGCCTCTACCGGTGTCGACTACGCCGGACCCTTTAATGTGCTACCATCAAAGGGTAGAAGTCGAGTTTCTTTGAAATAATACATCGCGCTTTTCATCTGTTTAGCCATAAAGGCTATTCGCTTAGAGTTGGTAGGTGACTTGAGCTCAGATAGGTGCCTTAAAGCCATTCATTGGACGGAGAGGTGTATGCAACGATATATACACTGACTGTGGCATAAATTTTAGAGGAGCCAATTGAAAACTTAAGGAAGATAAATATACCTATCGGCTGTTTATAGAGAAAGTCTATCCGCAGCTAGCGCAACAGCAGTTCGGTTGGCACTTCATCCCACCTTCAACGCCCCACTTTGGGGGGTTGTGGGAGGCGGGTGTCAAGTCCACGAAATTTCATACAAATCGAATAATTGGAGAACAAAAATTAACATAAGAAGAACTAAACACAGTGCTGATAAAAATTGAATCCTGTTTAAATTCGAAGCCATTATGCCCACTGCGTAGCGAGAACGAGGTACAACACAACCAGAAAAATGCACGTTAGTTCATAATTATCAGAACTGACACCACAGCAGTGCTTAAGCAAACGTTTCGGAACGAAAACTTTGGTAATAATGAATTTTCTGAGGGAATCTCAAAAAACTACAAAGCGTAGAAGCTGGAAAAGACGTTGAAGTTTTTATGATAGCGTCGATATGGAAGATATTGATATGCTTCCCAAAGGGAAATTAAAAAAAACGCAACAATGTACTTTGCAGTTGGCAGAAAAAAATTACTTCCACATGGAAGAAATGATGCAATTGCAAGCAATGACAAACAAAAAAATCCATTTTATTAAACCTAACTTGTAAATATTTTAATATAAATATTCTATGTACATTTAAGATTTACCTTACAACACATACGCCCTAGTGCACGCGTCCGTACCATATTACGGACATAGTTAAGATTAATGTAAATAGTTAAGTAAAACTAAGTTTTAGGTTAATTTAATTGTAAATATATAGTAATATGTTTTATGTAGTATGGATTTTAGATTTATTTTTATAGGTTAGGTTAAGAATTTACAAAAAAAGGATTCCAAGTTTTTTTAAAGTTTCTTGAAGGATTTTAAAAAAATTTTAACTAGTTCTAAGAAATGAATTTAAAAAAAATAAGAGGCCGAAAGGCATAAATAAAAAAATGCATTGAAATCTAATTTGTATACTTTATTAATACAACAAATAACTAAGAAAACTGCGAAGGCTTTTTTAGGGTTGCTTAAAGTTTTGCTTTTTAAATTGGAAACAAATTAAATCCCACTCTGTCGAACTCATGGGGGCAAAAGTATTTTTTGTTTAATGACATCCTCCATCCTTTTCGTGTGATTAAGTCCTTGTCTCTCCGCATGTATGCTTATTGTTCATTGTTAATTGTTTTATGTCTTCAATTCAACAAAATATTGCCAACTGTATGATCACGAATGATTTTTTTCTTTTTGGGGAGATTTAAATGTTCCACACGGGAAGATTCTCTCTTCGATACCCGTAGAATTGACTATGATTCGGCAACAATCGCCTATCTCACATTACATATGCACATTCCATTCATTTAAATTTACCGTAACGCATTCGCACGTGTGCTCCACAAGAATATGGAAGCTGCGAAGGAATGTGGAAACAAAGGCGGTTTATTTTCAGACCATAATTCACACTTCGATTTGAAAAGCTATTCCATTAAAATTAATAATAATAAGGAATAAGATTCTGTTAAAAGTACTTACATATTATTATCCATTAAGAAATTATAACAAACAAAAGTAGACAAAAGATTCAAGTACTGATTACGTATGTATAATTAATTACCAAGAGAAGTAAGCTCTTTGTTTGATTACTTCAGTGAAGTGTGAAGTAAATTAAATTATTTCATTTTAAATACCAAGAATTATTAAGTTTCAGTAAGCGGCAAATAATTATTAATTTTTCTCTGAAAGAATTTCCTACTGCAAAGTAGTAAAATTAATGTTGAGAAGTTAGGTAACTATCCAAAGTTCAATAGATCACGTTTGATATGACAGGGAGTTGAATATAAAACCATGATCTGACAGACAACTCAAGCTCCCTATAGCAGATTAGCGGATAACTAAACAGATAAAGATCCTTTTATTACAGCAAGGACAATAACCAAGCAATTGATTACATGTAACAATAGTGAAGTACATCCAAAAGCGGTGAGAAAACCTAAATTTTCTCACGTAACCTTTTGTTCTAGTACTAGTAAAGGCAAGTGACTAATAATTTCATTAAATATAAATTGATTACAAATTTCTTAATTTCTTAGCCTGTGTAATTTGCATTAAGCATTTTACCTCTGCACGGTCAAATAAAAGTGCCTCTTTTAAATAAACTAAAATAAAATTTCATTTTAGTAGTTTCCTTAGATAATGCAATTTCTATAGTATATATATTGTGTCGAACCCTCATCGTCATCATTTTGTACACTTATCGCCTTCTTCAGCTCGAATATCTGCGAATTAGCTTAGTTGAAATTCCTTTACTACGACACATATCAACACAAAGTGACATATCCCGACATCTCGTTGAGTGAGGTTGCAAAGACTACACAAAATTATCAGCTCTGGCATATGCGATATGTAGTTGAAATCCGCGAAAGCACTATCCTTTTTTGATTTAATGATAAAGCTTTAAGGTAAATACAACTGCTGTCTCTATGTGTACCATGTATTTAGGTGAACTGCTCAGGAGTTAAAAATTTTCTTTATGAAGAGGCGCAAGACTTTGTAAGAAGTTTGTAGAAGAGCGCTTCACGGACTACACAGCCAATAGCAAAATTCCCATTACCATATGACTGATTACCATTACCATATGACATGACATTACTATCTTTAAGGCAGACGTAATTCTCACTTGTCGTCTGCTGAATGCTTCCTGAACGCAAGAAAACCGATCCCTAAGTTAAAGATTAGGAGGGAAAAAGTTTGATCCCTTTCCAAATGTGATACCGAGGTATTTAGCGTCACTCACCGTTCACAGTGAAGTGCCTAAAACACGTACGGACGGATTAATTTTCCCCGACTGCTTGCCCTTAAGCTGTCAGGGAACTTCAAAACAACGATCACACGGGCCTGTTTATGCGATCATCGCATCCGAGAGACAGAGAAATTGATCTCCAATGTGTGCAGTTCAACAGGTGGAGTCCTGATTTCTGAGGGGTAATGGGCATGGGCCTATGCACACGAGGCAATGTCCGTGATTGCGCTCAACATGGCGAGCTGCCAAGGCTATCCTCGTCCGTGCATAGGTCAAGTTGACATACAGCCTCCCCGTGGCGCCCCCTGGATAGCCATCACAGCATCCGTTGTGTGGTGAACCAATGTATGCAGCGGCTGGCCTACCAGTCTGTAGGTTGTGCGTGAGGCTAAATCCCTCACCACACAAAAACAACCGAGTTCAGCAACAAGAACATGCCTCGGATATGGACGACCCCAGTAAACGTACAAAGGACAACGACTTTCGGTTCTGCACGTGGAATGTAAGGTTCCTTAACAGACCACGTGCAGCCGAACAACTTGCGGAGGCCCTTGACTGCTACAAAGCAGATATAACCGCCATCCAGGCGGTGGGATGGGCCGGGCAGAAGGAAGATGAAGAACTGCGATATCTACTACAGCCTGTGTTACAGGGAGCGAAGGCAGCGCCTATTCGGATGCGGATTTCTTGTTCGAGGCAGACTTAGGCAAAAAGTCATAAGCTACGACCCCGTAAGCGAACGCCTCATGCCAATCCGCATTAAGGCTAAATTCGGGAACATCAGCTCACGCCAGCCAAGGTAAGAACCCGGATATCGAGAGAACAACGGAGTCGAGATAGGCCAAAACGGTTTGACGTCGGAAAGCTACAATCGCAACAAGTCGCTGGGATCTTTGCCGACTGAGTCTCCCTGAAACTCTCCCAAAGTTCGACGCAGCCTGCACTGACAATAGAAGAAGAATGGAAACGTTGTCAAAAAGCTATCAAAGAAGCTGCCACTGATGTGCTGGGTTTCACGCCACCACCTAGAAGGAACCCATGGTTTGACGACGAGTGCAGGCAGGCATATGCAACCATAAAGGAGGCCTACCAGGCAACGCTGCATCGGACAACGCGAGCTGTTCGTGAGCTCTACGACAGGAAAAGAAGGGAAGAGGACCGGAAGATGATGTAGAACTCTCGCTGCTCCGTCAATGTCGGGAACGAACTCACCGAGACCTTCAATGTCAAAAAAGGTTCTAGACAAAGCGACGCACTGTCATCTTCCAAAAGTCAGCTCAATTGCTAGCTTACGCCGACGACATTGACGTGATTGAACGAACAATGACGCGTTTGCTGGCGTCGGAAGCGGAAACATTGATTCAGATTTTGTGCACCTGCTCTGCGACATCTCTGGACTCGCTCTCTGAGACCGCGCACCAATCTCTTCTTATTCCCTAGCTCAGGAGACTACCACTTGACGCTGTGTGGGGAATATCAACCATTGGTACTCTAAACAGAACCAATTACAGACCAACCTGCTCGTTAATTGGCAGATTCGTAGCCTTTAGTAGGAAACCAAAGTAACGAAAATCAAACGACGGTCTGCGTCGTTCACAAGGGTAACATCTATGTCCCTCTTATCCATGGGATTGATAGGTGGTGTAGATGAGGCTGGGTTGGTTCAAGAACGTTGAGTTCTGTGCTGGGGGCGTCTGCATTATTTACAACCAATATAGGCTAGGCCATCTTAAGCGTATTGACATCACTGCTCGGGCCCAATAAGTCTTCGAATCCGAGGCATCGGGACAACGCAACAGAGGACGGCCTAAGCTAAGGCGGAGCACAAAAGTGGAGAAAAACCTCAACTAACTTTTAGGCAAAATATCGTGCTGGCTGGAGAGACATGTTGGTTGAGGCCCAGGTCCACCCCGGACTGTAGCGTCAATTAAGTGATTAAAGCGGTCTTTAATCATTGCAAAGCAATTACGAAATTTATTGATAAGGCCAGGCAGTTTTTCTCCGTTTTCCTGTTGCAGCTGCTCTGTATCCAGGTTCTCTAGCTCCAGGTGCCCTTTCGTGGCTCCTAAATCGTCTGCCACTAGTAGCACTCTTGGTGTTTCTGCGATTCAATCGGTGATTGAGATGCAGTTGCATGTTTTGATGAGCGTCAGTTGGAGTTGATCTAGCAGTTTCCGATCAGCATCGGATACGGCTGGCTCTCGTCGAGTACTATTAAGGCTTCGCACCACTATCTGTGTCGTTCTACCACCAACTCTGCGAGCATCCTACACACTGCCTCTCTCTTCTCATCTCCTCCCGCCATGGCCCTGAAAGGCTCGCTAGACTCGCCACTAACTTCTCCTTTGATCCGGTCACTGTAATTTCTCTCTCCTTTAGCATCTCCCGCAGCTTATCTCAGGTAAATGCCTCGTACCCAGCTTCCATTTTTCTTTGGTTCGCCAACAACAAGCAGTTGATTGCGAACAGATCTGTTAGCGGTTCCCCGCACACGCAAATTGATCGTTTGTTACCGTTCCCTTAGCTGATCGATGGCAGCCACACACAGCTGATTCACGTCACCAAACTTCCGCAATATTATTTGATTGTTTAGTTATTAGGTATTTGGTGGGATAAAAACTCAAACGAAGACACGGCATTGAACACCGGCCTAACTTTCGTGAAAGAAGAATTGATCGTATCTTAAGTTGTCACTTTTTTCCATAGTTAAAAGTTAATATATTCTCTTATAGTAGTGACTAAGACACACATCACTGCAACTGATTATTAATCGCCTACATGAACATTGTTAATTGTATAGGCTTATAGTCAGCTTAGACAAATCTAAAATGCTTTCCAACAAAGCATATCCCATATCAGTAAGTTCAGTACTTGAAGCATCAGCTGAGTCGGTGATGCTTTACGCAGAGCAAGTCTGGGGATATACACCTTATGTAAAAGTCAAAAAGCTGCTACGTTTCTTTACCAAAAAAAAACTTTCCGCCTTCCCATAAATGCGGCCCAAGAAGTATTGAACCTAAATTTTGTTCCACTTATAATATCTTCCAATAATATGCAGCTTATGCAATCTATCAGCTTTTTTGGGAAGAATGTTGGTAATACGGATAATGAAATAATAGTAGTACTCAAAGAATTTGATTTAAAATAAATTATTTAGAACTGCAAAACTGCATTGAGATACAGTGAAAGTATTATTAGGGGGAGCTTCTAAAATCATGTATTTAGTTAGTTAAAACTTTAATTAATAGTTATGATGTCAATCTAAAAGACGGCAAAGCCATGTTATATAATATGTAAAGATAGCATATGAAAAAAAAAGTTAAATCTAATCTAATGATGCTGATGTTAATGCAGTGGATTATCATCGTTATAATGATGCAATTAAGTTTAATTATAATATAAACGTCGAATTGTGACGACGGGCAAGCCTAGTTTATATATATCGAAACAACTTAAATGATTCGCTATCCGATTCTACTAAAAAAATTATATTATTATTTTAGTATTTTTACACTTTCAGGCCTAGCAACAACCGAAGGAAGGTATGCTGAAATTAACGCGGAGGTAAACAATTCAACACACAAAAATATCTGATTCAAAACCCTGGACCGTTTCTCAACTCTCATATTGTCACTCGGTTCTTCCGACCAGTTATTTTATTTTATAATACCACTCAGTTTTACAGAAAAGTGAAAAAGCTATACGTTTGGTACAGAGTTCAGACCGAAGCATGCCAGGACCAAAATGGACAACTGGAAGTAGGGTCACAATCAATTTTGAGAATCTGGGCAGTTCATTACTATAGACTCTTAAACGGCGTAAGTTACGTGCGAATCTGGAGAAGATTGTATATATGTAACTCACATGATACTAGAGGCTCGTTCTGAAAAAAGACCGTTCAAGTGCTGACTTACACGAATGACATTGACAGCGATCCGTAAGTGAGGCGTTTGCTGGCATTGAGGCGGAAAACGATAAATATATTAGTATATGATATATCCAAGCTTCATGTCCTATGTCAATATTGTGCTGAAAATATGCAAGCAAGTAGTTTTGTACTACTTATGACAAACAGTCACGTGTTTTCCTCCTTTTTCTCAAAAACTAAATTAAGTTCACCTCCATCCACCACTTCAAACTCTTTTCCTTTTTGAGCTTAGTAAGTTCATGTAGTTCTTAAATTATAGCGTTAACATATACAGAAATTATGTTAAACTGTTAAATTTATCTCTATTGCTCTTTGCATTGCACACGGTTCACAAGAAGTCCATTTTAAAAGCCAATGAGAGTATAAGGCTTACCGTTTTATAACTCACAACAATTCCTGCAGAACCTAAATAACCCATTATCAACGCCATTTACTGTACATTTATCTTCCTTCTCGCACTTATCGTTTTCAGAACAATTATTTGCTAAATAAACTTCTTTTTCCATTTCATCCATAACGTGTTTTAATTGACCAGAATCCTTCTATGTTTAATTCTGCATTTCTTTTACCAATACGTATGTGCACTTTATGAATAACACATACCTGCTCACGACAATACTTTATTATTTAGAGTAATTTATTTATTTTTATTATTTTTTAGTTGAAACCTATTTTGTTACGTTCTATGCTAAGCTGCCAAAAAATCTAAGAGATGTTTTACAGTAGGTTTTCTGCCGATGGTTACGAAGATGTGCCGCAGTTGCGATGGCCTCAGCCCAAAAGGACCCATTTTAGTTGATATGCAAGAGCATGCCACACCGTTTTCCTGAGCCGCATTTGGCACAGTCAATGGACGTTCTATACCTCCTGCATGCAGAAAGGCTCCATACTCATTGGAAAGTTATTTACCTTCGTTGCCAGTGCGCATCATTTTAGTTTTTACCTGTATGTTTTTCAACTCACACCTTGAAACCTTGATAAAGCGAGATATATAAATGTCAGCAAGTATTTAGGTCCTCCTATGGAACTTTTGTTCATATCCTCGCAAAAATACCTATATACGATCTCTAACAAATGATTGGCTAAGCACTAATTTTTTTATTAAAAAATCAAATGTATATTTCATTTGTGCCACTCAACTGCGCCATCGAAGCTAACATGCACTCATTGAAGTCGAGTTTCAATAGAAACAATCTATGAATACAATTCATGATGATCTTTTTCTACCTTTAAATTGTTATACTGAACTCTCTATTTTTTTCCTTCTAATCCCTCTTTAAGTTTCACCTTAAGCACACTCGTGATATTTTGAAATGTATTTTTTTGATTTTCCTATTTTACTCTAAGTCCCTCACTGTCGCACACGTTTAGAAGACGTTCATTGATAGAATGAAGTAATGGAAATAGAATACACAATTTTATACATGAGTAGAATAGATTAAAAGGCTTAAAAAGATTTGCATTGCACACAATTTGTGAGTATCCCATAAATTGCACGAGATCATGTAATATACTACACGCAATGATGTAAATGTTGCTATTGTTTTACTTTCAAATCTCTTCATCCTACTGATATTCCTCCAATGGTTTATCACCTTTTCAGGAATCTGGTATCTTTTTAGGCAAATGGAGCTCCTATACCGAGTATAGGTTATAAAAGCCTTGAACAATTTAAGGGATAAAAAATGTTGTAGAAGAAGTTTGTATATGTCGGTTCTTTAGATCTTAACTGTATACAATTTTACAAAAAAGACTTTAATTTTTCTACAACTTAATCGTACATTTCATATGATATAGCTGAATATATCATAAAATTTGCATAATCGTTATATATGTGCACTCACTTTTGACTTATGGTTTCCTGCCTTTTCAGTCATGTTAGTCACCGAATCAATGAAATTAAATTAAACTAATTAATAATATTTGTATATGTAAATATATGTATGTTTGTGATGCTTAAAGACTCGATGTTCGGTGTCTTTTTTGCCTTACTGTCTGTATACTTCAAAGTGTGTTTACAGATTTCCATTTAAAAATTTAAAATTTACTTAAAGAAAATTGTCTTATGAAAATAAGCAAGCTATTTAAGCTTGTTATAACTTCTTAGCTATTATCCACATCAAAAATATGAGCTCTTAAGCATCCATTTATTGTTTATTGAGAATAGAATACATATTGCAAATATTAAACTGAAAGTATTATATAACAAAGAATTGTTAAATAAAAGAGGTATCCTAGGTAAATATGCCTAAGAAACTCCAGTGCTGAGTTTATATTCTGTAGTGGGCGAAGAATGCGCCTAAACGTGATGAATATTAAATACTATCTCAAGTGCTGTCGTACTTGATGGAATTGGTGATGCATTCACGACCTTCGCACTGCAGTATGTAAACTGGCTTTTAAAATATCTAAAACAGAATGGCTGCTATAATACGAAAAAGGGTTGTGTTTGCATCATTGAGAGAGTATAAAAAGCGTGGGTGACTTAGGGATGAACGAAGTGCCCTCGAGATATTTTTCTTGGGTGGTTTCTTTCAAGGAATAGGAATTAAAAACTGTTGTATGTACATGTATACACTTATTGACATAATATAATATATGTAACGTTTTGACTTTGTATTTGCTCCATGCAACTTAGCAATGTGATGGAAAACATATTTCTGTAAATATCGTCAGCCTCATTACCGAAAGTTTAACCCCAGAAATGTCTTTATTACACAAAACCACCATCCTTTTGGATAATTTGAAAACGGGAACATACACTGTAGCTTCTTCCTTCTGTCACCCCGTTTGTTTAAAATTATTATTTAACATAAATATGATTTCGTCCAAAAAACAATATTCAGAATTCGTTGTTGTTAAATGTGTGGTATTTTGTTTTCTATCCTATCAGATGCTATTTTTAGTCTAATAAAAATAAATATTGTGTATCAATATAATCCTTTTCAATAGGTATCAGAGAATATTGCCCTCCAGATGCTACCAACGCAAACAAAACTAAAAATCGTAAGCGGCTTAAAGGATGACATATGTCGAGATCTGAGAACAAAATTATTTTAAAATTGCAGAAGATCCTTAGGCAAGGAAAAGCAGTGAACGGCACCTTTATAATGTTGCTTAAGCTGAAGTTTCGCTCAAATGGCCGGAATATATTATAAAATGAAAACGTTGTCAGCTTATTGCCCCATTAAAAATATGGGAAAAGAGGCGGTTTATGTAAATTGGGACGGAAAGCACATACAAAAATACTGCAAGCTGTCTAACCATAAGTGCACAATCTAACGCTACCTCTAATTCTGCCACATATGCTTTGACGAATGCCTGCATCGTCCCGACAAAATCCATTAGAAAGTAGCTTGGTGAAGAATGACTCGAATCTAGGTACGTTAAATGTACTTCCGCCGAAAGGAGACTGCTTAGAGGTGTAATTTCTAAGGGCATATCCAAAGAGCTCTGAATCGTTTGGAGCACCGCTCTAGAATTTCTCTTAACTTGTTTTAATTCTTGAATCTAGAATGGTGTCTTGACGATTTCCTTTTTGAAAAGTACTAAAAATGATGTGATCGGAGTACACTACAGACGTTCGATGAATATCTTATTGATGAGCCTGCCAGACCGAATGCTGTACTTATAAACCCGTGCAATCTCTCTTCGTGGTCGCCGTGGCGTAGTGCGTCGACTCACACGCCAAGTTTCCAGATTCGATTTCCGGGCGGATCGCTTTGCATTTTTCACGGCACCACCATTTTCGAGCTTCTGACAAGACTCAGAAAGTAGTAATTGTTCATAAACGCTGTTAAGTCTCGTAGTTCGGAGTCGGCAAAAAAAGTAGGTCTCTTCGACTCGTGAAGTTGCTGCACTTCACAAGTAGTTACTGAAAACGCTAAAGCTTCCCTTCTCTCCCATGGTCTGTAGTGCCACTCAGTTACTACTATTCCTTCGGAATAAAAATTCCATTGCATATTCAGGCGAGATATATCATTGTACTGCGCCTTCGCAGTTTGAATTGGATCTTATTGTTCGTAAAATTCTTAGGAGGCTTGCATTTTTTGAATAATTTTCCCTTCCTTTCCTTTCTTTCCCTTCTTTTTCCTTTTCTCTTCCTCATGTTGTGGAGAGTATTCGCATTGCTCGGGTAATCTGTTGTGGTGACAGTTTTATGTTCTTATTCCAATTATGGTTAGAACATCACCTCGCTTGAAAAATAATTTATGGAAGCGGCTTGATATCTTTTTCATTTCTGTTATTTTATGTTATTATACTGATGACGAAGCGCAAATTTCGTTAAATTCGTATGGTATTTCAATTAAACCGTAAAGGGCTTCGCATACTAGTCTGTGGGTTATGCGCGAGGTTAACTGCCTTACCACGTAAACCAGATGTAACCAGATGCCTCAGATAAGGACGGATCTACTTTTGATGACCCCAGCAAGCGATTAAATGAGAACGATTTCTGTTATGCACATATGAGGTCCCTTAACAGATTATGTGCAGCCAAAGAACTTCCGGAGGCACTGGACTTCTACAAAGAAGACATGGGCGTCATCCAGGAAGTAAAGTAAAATGGGCCGGTTAAAAGGACGATAAAGAATTACGAAATCTACTGCACCTATTGCTACACAAAGAAAAGGCAGTGCTTATTCGGTTGTGTATTTGTTTTTCGGTAAAGTGTCTTAAGCTACGATACCGTAACCGAACGCATCATAATCATCGTGGTGGGAACATTAGCCTGATTTGCGCTCATGCTCCAAGAGAGGAGAAGAGTGATAACAGGAAGAATGACTTCTATTATCTCCCAGAAAGAACATATGATCGAGGAACCAACCAAAACAGGTTCGTTTAACGATATTAAAAAAATTATAAACTCACAACATATATGACATCGAATATTCTATAGCGCCAGATAGGCCTACGGTTGTCTCTATGGTGGAGCAAATTTTACTCCACAGTGGAATCCGATGCCATTCTACCAGTCTGGCATAATTTCTATGTCTTTAATGATATATTAAGTTTAAGAAAGTTCTATTTCAGAGCCTCATTAATAAAACGTGTTTAATTTATCTCGGCGAACGGAACTTGGCGAACCCCTGATCAATCAACTGTCGATTAAATTGATCGCTTTGCAGCCAACGAAAGTACTCCTCCAGTAATCTCCATGTTGAAATCTTCCGATGTGCTAACATCGACAAGCATCATTTCCATGTTGTAGCCAAGGAAAGAACGCTGATACCGGGAGAGCCACGGGGCACGGACATATGCAGCAGTTCACTGGGAACTTTGCCCACCAAGTTTTCCTGAATCTCAGGTTCAGCGTTCAACGCGGCCTGTACTAAAGATAGAAGAAGAATTTCAACATTGTCAAGAAGCCACCAGAAGAAGCAGCCAGTGATATGTTGGGTTTCAGGTACCCATCGTTTGACGACAGGTGCAAACAAACTGGACGACTATAAGGAAACGCCGCATCAAGCGACGAGAGTTTTTTATGAGTTCCACGAACGGAGAAGAAGGGAAGAGAGCCGGGCTCCCATAAGAAAAAAGGAGAGCATGAGAAGCGCGTGGACAGGTAAGCTGTAGTGGCACTCAGTTATGAAGGTAAAACAGCTATCCGGTAGATATAGGGTTCAGATCGAAGTCTGTAAACAACAGAATGGACAACTGCTGGCAGAATAGTATTCGAAACAGAGAATCTGGTCTTAAATGGCTTAAATGCCCACGAGCTATCATACAATCCAACAACTGCACCAAAAAATAACAGTAAGACATTCTTCGTTTAGTTTTCATTACACGCTCTTGATATTAACTATTACTTTAGTACTTATTATCCATGAAAAGCTTTTCATATCTCGCCGTTCGTAATCGGCAAAAAAACTGTAGATCCCTTCTACAGTTTCCGTAAAAACACAACACGAGTAGTTATTAATACTTTAATACGTTTATTATTAGTAACTTTTTATAGGAGTTGTTTGTAACTAATGTAATGAATTTTTATTTTGTTATAGCAATTATATCCTCGATGTTGAGTTGAAGAGTTCAGATAGAAAGTTTAGCTATTCCATCCAAAGAGTTATAACTATTCTTTTCTCCATTAATATTATTATTATTACTTTAGTACGCTTATTCTTAGAAACATCTTATAGGAAAACTTTAGCTGTTCCTTCCCAAGAGATACGAACATCCCTTCCTCCATATCGAATTGAAAATTTCGCGAAATTTTTAAATGCAAATTTACAATAACCTTCGCGCACACATCACTTTCCGTTTCTGTTGCAATAATTATAACGATTCTTTTCTGCGTGTAAAATTGAAGAGCTGAGATAAAGAACTGTTTGGTTGCACAAGATGAACAGCTTCAGCTCTTCTTTCAGTGTACATATTTTTCTTTCAATATACTTTACACTGTTTATTTATAGTGCGAAACTAACATTTTTTCAATTTATTACTTCGAGCAGTTTGAGCAAAGTTTCTGCTTGATAAACCAAACTTATTTTGAATCCTGTGTACCGGATATGTTCATCGCATAAATATTGAAATCATATATTAACATTTGTCGTTATTTTATATATATCTGTTTTGATAAAAATTAAATGTTCGGATTTGCCGTTATTAATGCGAACCAACTATTCGCGCACTTGGCTTGCAGGACACCAAGGGCAATTTCATGAATATAGGTAACAACCGCAGCTTACTTAAAAGAGTAACAATACCGAAGATTATTAATAGGCTTACGGTACGCTAGTTTTCATGAACAGAAAATGTTCTCTGGAGACGCAACTCTAGAATAAATGTACCTATGGGAAGTTTTTTTTATGTTCAAACCCATACCAATTAGATCTCCATAGGTCCTCTTACGGTACGATAGTAGAAAGGAAAACATATATATACAAGTATATTAAGAGAGCAATTAAAAAATTGTACAGCTTCGAAATTTAGAGACTTAGTCTTGATGGCTTTGTAATGCTATATATTCGTGTATATTTGCATATTATTATTATTATTATTTTTATTATTATTATTATAATTATTGTGTGATAGGCGACACCTTTAGTTTCAAATTCTTGGAAGATATTAATAAAATATTACTAGCTTATTTAAGTTAGAAAATAAGTGAACTTTTTTAACGAATTTTGTATGTATTAATTTCAGAAAAGGTAAGGACGCATATCAGGCTAATCAAACAATTTTATTATCTATGTTGGGCTTGCTTCATGAAATTTTGAGTAATTATTAAATTACTTAATGCAAATACAAAACTTTCTTCTTACTTTATTCGAAAATAATGATTCTTATCCAAAAGAGATGATCCATTTAGTGATTCTATCTCTAAAAGAGACCTTTCTAAATCTGTAATATTAATAAACAAATTCACCCCTGTTTCTTGGAGCACAGATAAATTTGTATTATTGTGACATATTTTTTATAAGAAGAAAAACTTTGAATTGAATTGAATTTGTAGTATAAATTATTAATTCAATTATATAACGAATATTAGATTACATTTTATTTGGAAAATACATCAAAAACTAAAATATATATATTATGTTATCAAATACAATATGTATTTATAAATACGTTATGATAAGATAAATTTTAGACATATAATAACATTAGATAGATAAGGAAATTATACTTTCAACATGGCATAGTTACTTCATTTGGGTTAAGCTTCCAAAACGTAAAAATGTATACCCAAAACTGTCTAACAGAGAAGGATACCAATTTAAATTGTTTTCTTTTCATCTCATATATTTGTGTAAATTTTTAAACTGACCCATATCTGTGCTCTCCTCTTTCAACTGTAACCGATGGTTACATTATATGTATCTTTAATGATTCCCAGAGAATTATTGAATTCATTACAAACTTAATAGCACATTTAATTGTAATTTTTGAATTTAAACACTAAGACAACAATAAGTATAAGAGTATCGATATTATTTAAAATTACACTTTAAAATTTACTTTATCATAATTTCTAAACCAGAAACCGATTTAATATCCAACTTCGATTATCTATCGAAATATTTTTTTAAACCACACATTTTTTTTTTTCTTATAAAAAAGCAGATTTTCTGTGTCCTGCTACGGTATAAGATAAATACGCGCAAAAACTCAAATTTAGCCAATAAAAATCCTTTACTTTATAAATCTACAATTTTGTATTTTCGAATGTTCGTTACCAAGCACGTTCGACAAGATTACACCGAAAACTGACTTATACTAAGCTGTTCTCCGCAGAAAAAGACTACAAAATAAATTAATTATGTCCGAATATTTTGGTGGAATAGAGAAAGAGGGAATGGAATGGAACAATCACATGCGCACAATGATATGCTCTTTGTATAACAGTCTAGTAAACCTGGTCAGAACATTCAACACGTGGTTTTCATAAAGTGGAACTTTCATATAACAATAAGAGCTTAAAAAAGCTTTTTATAACTTACCACTTCGTTTTTACAGAAATTAATATGGACGTAATTGCATCCGTAGGCAATTAAATACAACCATAAGTATACATATATAACAAATTTCGATAAATTATGTAATTATAATAAACTTTTATTACCTCAGCCCACCAGCAAGAATCTATTTTTTTTTGTGCATGGTACATTTCACAAAGTCAAAGTCGGCATGAAGATACCGCCTTCAACTAACCATTGGTTGGGGAGATGGCTGCAACCACCTTACCATTGGTTGGAGGGACAACAGTAGTTGAAGCACAATGAAAATTAAACAACAGAAATTAAGTATCGCACTCCCCAGTAATTTATTTGGGTCGTCTATATATATAGTTCTGTTTAAGAAATAATGCAGACAGAACATCGGGGTCAGAGATCTCGAATATGAATCTGATATATTCATACTTTCATTCAATACAATTATTAAACATAAATAAAATTAATCAAAAAAATAAAAAAAATACTAGGAGATACTGGAAACGCGTGGAGAGCTGGGAGACGATTCAACGAGGGAGGACATCAATGCAAAATCAAAGGAGCTAAGACCGAAGACAAAATACGGAGATATATACACCAAGTGTCGTATTATCAAAATAAGCACTTTAAAAGATTTATTCAGCTATTTTCAAAATGCTAAGAGAAGATTAAGTGCAATATATATATTTGATATTAACAAACCCGAAATGTATAGACCCAACTGGATAGATAAGGATTTAGTTAAAATACTGATAGACAAAATCGGCACAAATAACCAATATCGAACAACATATTCAGAAATTAGAGCACTAGACGACACAAGAGTGATTAATTAGTACACTTACCAAACACAAATCGCAAAAAGTGCAGCACTTATTCAAATATTAGAAACACTCGACAACCCGAAAAATAAACTATAATATGCCTAGCATTCATTTAACAAACCATTCCAAACAAAACAATAATCAAAACAGGCAAAACTCACAATTCGGTAACACATACATCAGAAATCCTAGGGCAACAAATTATCCTTCGTATATTATAGAAGATAGTTTGTCATCCCACAATCGAGGTAATGAGTTAATTTTTTTAATATCGCCTCACAATCCAGATTACCCATAGTATCAGCTACCATAGGTAGGATTAGAATTGGATGCCTAATAGATGCAGGTTCTACCACTAGCTTTCTTAAGTAGTTTTACAGACAAGTTCTCTAAGATGGTAAGGCGAAACATTATAAAGGAGAGTAATTCCTACCTTTGTGGAGAGTAGCAAAAAGAATGGACAATTCAGGAAAGAAGAAATACAGAATCGTGATCGACTTCCGTCAATTAAATAATTTTACGGTATATGATAAATTCCCTATTCCAAATTTGAATGCTCTATTAGATACATTAGGAAAGGCTCAATATTTTTCCACCCTTGGCCAAAGGATTTCATCAAATTCTGGTTAGAGAAGAGACCAGGAAAAAACAGACTTTTCTTATATGGCAAAGGCATAAGTCCAAGACTACAAAAATGGTTAGTTAGGGAAAGTGAAGGGAAAAAGTAATTTTATTGCTGATTTTCACATCATAAGCAATCAGACATCTATATAAAATCCACGGAAGTACAGACAGTTCACTCTCAAGAGGATTAGGATTATATTCCAATTCTCGACACTGTAGTAAATATATTCTCTATACAAATTATACTCATAATCAGTACCAGAGGGTATCACCAATACGTTTAGGAAGAAACAAATATAGATATCTAAGCAAATTATTGATGTTGAAGAATTTTCTGGCAAATGCTTTTAACGAGCAGGAGATATAGAAAATATCGAAGAATCAAAAAAGCAGATTGTCCTTTTTCGCAAGAATGAAAGTGGTCATGGCGGCATAATCGACAAGAGGCATTAAAATCTAAAAAATTTAACACAAATTTAAAGAACCTCCAGAATCCTAACTGGAGGAAAAACGATCGCAACCTAATCAAAGCAAAATTTCATGTAACCGGAACTCCACAAACCATTAACGATATCGTCCATGTTGATACATACATATGTTAACTCAAAATATTTCTTTTTAGTGTTCATTTATAAGTTTTCAAAGCATTCTACATCTCTTCATCTCGCAGATAGAAGTACTAGAACCATTGTAGAAAATATCCAACACATCACACTTTTTACAAATTAAGCAAGTCGTGGCCTTGCAAAATCGGTAGGCGCACCTCCGTCGTGTTGCAGAAGGTCCCACATAATAACTCAATCCGTCGAATCTTACATCAGAATCCAAAATATTATATTTTTTCATACTTCACTTGTTGCAGTAGTGCGTTGCAATATTTCTTCAAAATTGTTTATGGGAAAGGTTTCCTCCACCTTTTCTATGGAGGATCCAAGAATTCTGAATTCCTACATCAATAAAATAATTAAAAAAAAACACCACCATTTCTTCTTCCGGGTAGATATAAGAAAATATGATATGTTTTGGTCTTTCCTATCGGTGTCACCCATAGCTTTATTATATTCCTTCAAGACGTTAGGTCTAGAAACGGTGATGTGCGTGAACGTCTCACGTGAATAACGTTTTGCTGTTCCGACAGGATTTGCTCCAAATATGGTTGATGCCACACACACTACGGAAACATCCATCCATTTGGTAATTGAAATGTCCAACTTTGAAATAGTCTTCGAGCAGGTGATACCCCTAGGCATCTTCTTCACTTGACCATTTTTATGTAATAGACAATTACGTGGGACTCTTCTTTTTCTAAAGAGATTATCGAAATAGAAGCAATATGGAAGAGCCATCAATTCCGGGGGCATGGCGTGAATCATTTCCAATAATGGAGCTACACATTTCCCGAATTTGGCGGGGGTTCTTGCCTTGGTATATCTCAAAATTTACCAGGTATTCTAGTGGTGTATGCAAACACCAAACTTTGTACCCAAAACGTACCGGCTTTCCGCAAATAAACTGCTTGCATCCATTGCGACCATAGTATGCTATCATGGACTCGTTGTAAGATAAATCTTCTTCAGGATGAACGTGTTTTTGACAAATTCTAATTAGCATTCATGGATCTAGAAGAAGCAAAGTGAATAAATCTTGAGATGGTGGTAAAGCGATCACGGGTCATTGCCGACGCAATCATCTGATTATACAAGTCACCGTTCTTCACCGTCAGCATCATCTTATCCAGACAATGTGCCCGAATCCGGCATCTCTATAAAGAGTGTCCTTGGAAAAATATTGTCGTCAACAACCGAATTCACCATATCCTCAAAATACTCCAGAGCATCATCGGTAGTTTTAAATTTGTTATATCTATAAATTAATTACAAAAATGCCTCTTTCATACTGTTCGCGAATGAAGTGGTAACGAACGTCAATATGTTTCGTTCTTTTGTGAAACTCTCGATTTTTTATGAGTCGAATTGCTCCTTGATTGTCCATGTTTAACACCGCATCATCAATACCAGCCGGAACCATGTCAGTTAACAACTGTTGAACCCATATCATCTCTTTCACCGCCTGTGAAGCAGCTATGTATTCCGACTCTGTAGTTGATAAGGAAACACATTTTTTCCTCTGCGATGACGAGGACAACGGCACACTCCCAAGCGAAAAAAGGAAAACAATAGTGGAACGTCTTGTTTCGGGATCACCAGCATAGTCAGCATCACTGAAACAAACTAAGGAACAACATTGAGTTCTCTTAAAAATCATACCTATTTTTCTGGTTCCGCTAAGATATTTTAAAATTCTCTTAACGGCGTTGACGTGACTGGTGTTGGGTGAATCTAGGTACCGGGAAACTACTTCCACTGCAAACGCAATGTCCGGTCGTGTTGCCAGAGTAGTAGAGTAGACACTGGCTTACAGTCACTCATGTTAAATTGCGTAAGTAGTCGCTCAATGTAACGTGATTGGCCTAGATGAATTTCACCGTTGGGTTTGATGACAATTTCCATCCCAAGAAAGTAAAGAGCTTCCATGACTGTGATTTCCAAATATCTTTGCACGAAATTCACCAACCGAAGTGCATCACTTTTTCTCTGTGAAGAAACCAATCCATCATCAATGTATATGACAAGCAGAATTCTACATTCAGCATCTCATGATATGAAAATACAAGGATCCATTTTACTTGGTTTTAGTTTGAACTTCTGAGAACTCCAGTCAACTTCTGGTTCGAACAGCGGGATGCCTGCTTAGGTCCATACAAACTCTTTCAAAGCATCCTTGTACCGTCACCAAATCTCTTTGGTTGCTGCATATAGATCTCGTCTGCGATATCATCATGCAAAAAGGCAGTTTCAACATCAAACTGTGTGAGAACAAGTCCTTCGTTGGCTGCAATAGCAAAAATTGAGCGAATGGACGTAAACTTTGCATCTGGACTGTAAGGTTCTCCGTAGTGTATTCCACATTTTTGGAATAACCCTGTACAACCAATCTCGCCTTGTAGCGCAGCGCTGCACCAAGATCTATCAGCTTTCCCATTTGTTTCCAATTACCTTTTTATCTTCAGGACAATTTTTAAGATCGTAAGTATGATTTGTATGAAGACTGTTGATTTCTTCCTTCATTGCTTGCTTCCAATGTACCATATCTTTACAAGAAATTGCTTCGCTATAACTTTTTGACTCTTCCTGCACAAAGAATGCTTGCCTTTCTACCAAATTGCAAGTTCTTGGTAAAGTTTCCTTTCTTTTACGCAAGCTGTATTTCAAAGTAATTGAGTCATTTGCATCATGATCAAATTCTCCTGTGTCCTTTCCTTCCTCCTCTTCAGCAGCTGATTGACATCAACATTAACCAGCTTTTCAATACCATCAGTAATTTATTTTTCTTCCTTAAGTAGCGGAAATTTTTCAATTTTGTGAAAATCCGCTGGGTCTAAAACATTTTCAAACTCAATTGACACATATTCTCTGCTCATTTCACTTTCACTTTACGCTTAGTATACAGATCCGATATGTCAGAGTATCCTATAAATATGTCTTTCTAAGCTTTTCTGTCCCATTTCTTCGTTTCTGCTTTAGAACATGTATGAACGCTTCGATACGAAACCACATTTCATACGGTGTTTTACCTCCCAAAGCGCTGTCCAACGTACGATTTAAAGTATATACAGCCGTGTTCACAGCTTCTTCCCAGAAACGTTTGCCCAACTTCTTTGCATTCAACTAAGTACGAGCTGCTTCGACAACTGTGCGATTTTCCCGTTCAACTTTTCCATTTTGCTCTGGTGTATACGGAACACTGGTCTTGTAAAGACTTCCTTGCCATTTGTACTCTTAAACGCAACTGATTTATTAAAACCAATATAATATAACTTAAAGCATACCGAAATAGAGTAACAAAACAAAGTAACAAAGAGAATAGGAAAATTAATAACTGTTAACTTCCTGTGAGCAAAAGAATTCATGTGTAGTTACATAAGAGATGAAAGCATCTCATTAACAGAGTGAGTTATATTAAATGAGTACAATATGAGTGGATATATATACATATATATGTACATATGTGTTCATGTCGTATGATTTTAAAGAAAATATTAAGATTAAATAGGGTAAAATATGATTTCTGCTATCCTGAGCAAAATAGAAGTCTTAGTAAAATTAGGCTATATGAAATATATATGTATATATAAGTACGTTCAGGTAGGGACTGAACAGGTCTCATGACGAATATGTCATTCCTTGGGAAGCGATTTAACATTTTCATTGATAAATTCCATCCCATTATCAGTACGGATCGTGGTTTTTATTTTTTTTTTTGCAATTTGTGTTCATTTTAATTCAGTTTTCTTACGTACTAGACAAAATTACTTAAAGCTAGCTTACCTAAGTGAACAATGTTCTTAATCTAACTTACTGACCCTATGCAGGTACTCTAAGCTAATCTAATCTTAATTTTAATTTTTAATATGCCTTTCGGCGTCCGATTTTATTTATTTTGATTTAAATCTTAAAGTTAACTTACATTATAGACCCAGAAAATTAAAAAAAAAAAAAAACTTGGTTAAAAGATCTCAGTTTTTTTTTCCTAAAACTAACTTAATCTAACTTAAAATTTAAACTAACCTACGAAAATATATATGTAAATGTAACTTAAAGTATGTCCGTAACGCAATACGAACGCGTGCACCAGGGCGTATGCATCATGTATATGGTGCACATATAGTGACCATACCCCGGTGCCCCTTCTTTTATTTTATTTTTATTTTTTTTTTTTTTTTTTATCTGACTTACACTACTACCCTTAAAACTATGTAAGTTGGCCACTACAATGTCCAACTGTCCCCTATCATTGATAAGCCAACGGCGGCGGAGGCCGAATACGGTGCAACCACCAGTAAAATTGCCGTTCTTTGGCAGACTCTCTCCTGTCTCGAGCAGAGATCGCTCTGCTGAACCGAAGCAGATCCTCGCGGTTGCGTGCGTACGACATGGAAGATAATAGGACATCCCTCCGTATCCTGGATTAGGCCTTTCATATCTAAATAGAGGAACGCTTCAGGAGGGATGAAGCCGTTAAGATGCACACTCTCGTGGTTCATTTCATTGGGGTGGTAGGCCCCGAAGATCAGACTGTTAGTCGAAGTCATAGCCCGTGCCACATGCCTTCGAATCAGCTTAATAATGAAATTATCTATCCTAATCACCTTTGGCTCGTTATACAAAACCTCGTTGGGATAGAATTTCTTGTACTGGGATTCAGGTGTTCGATACAACCGCAGGCAGGCCCGAAGACACTGCCTCTCGAACACCCTCATCTTTTCCATCTGGGAAGAACTCACGTTGAACCACACTGGACAACCGTACTCCATGACTGGCCGGATGAGGGCCATGTATCAGATGACCTTCACTCTGGTATCAAGTTGGCTGCTGTAGAACAACCCCCTTGCCACAGCAAAGGCCTTTTTGGCTTTTGTCAGAGCAGCATCTATATGTCTGTTGAAATATAGGTACTGATCCAACCAAATGCCAAGATACCTGACTACACTTTTCACCGCTAACGGCCGTCCCTGCGAGTCCACTATGCGAAATTTACGCCAGTTTCTCTTTGTATCCCCTGAGGCCTTGGACAACGGTGTCCTGAAGAGGATGATTTCACACTTCCGGAAATTGACTTGCAACTTCCTGTCGTCGCAAAATCGCTGGATTTTCTCGAAGTCACGTTGCAAGAGGATATTTATTACTTCGACCTTCGGACCTGATCTGTACGCAATGATGTCATCGGCGTACGCTATTAAGTGCGGTATAGAACCTATAAGATCGCTAGTGAATATCGCGAACAAAATCGGCGAGCCAACTGCCCCCTGTTGCAGACCATTTTTTATGTTAAAGACCGTGGTAGAAGTTACGTTGCCATTCTTCACGACGAACTTTCTTCCTGTGATCATGTCATAGATCATATATAGCAGTGGTTTACTAATGCCGTATCTGACCATCTTGAGGAAAAGTCCTTCTAACCATACAGTGTCGAAGGCCTTCTCCAAGTCAACTAGACAGGCGCCCGTGGCTTGCTTTTTGCAATTATTCCATTGAATGTCGGACACCAGCTTAGACGCGGCATGTATAGTATCATGCCCCGCCCTAAATCCGAATTGGTTGTCCGGTAAAATTTTCTTTTCCTCGACCCAATTTTTTAGATCGTCTATAACTATCTTCTCAAAGACTTTGCTTATGCACGGAAGAAGACTAATCGACCGGAGATTTGATGGGATAGAAGTGTCCCGATAGATCCCGTTTAGGGATCGGTTGCACAACAGCAGTTTTCTAATGCGCCGGGTAATAGGCATTACTCAACGCATTGTTATACAGTGTTGCGTAGATATCTACCGCTTCAGAGGGTAGATGGTGCAGCACAATATTCGGTATACCATCTATTCCTACTGACTTCTTCTTCTTCAGCGAGTTGAAGATGCTCTGGAGATCTTCTTTAGAAATCAAGATGTTTCCATCAGCGGCGACGGCATTATTTGCCATGTGTTCGTCACTGAACCTGGTGAAACCTGGGTTCTCAGATCGCCATTGACTTATCTCCTCTTGGAGATAGAAGTGGTTTAGCAAAGCTCTGTTCTCCAAATCGTGATTTGGCCTACGAGACTCGTTGACCGTGTACACTTTCTGGAAAACAGCACCGATTGCTTCAACATTCTCCTTGGGATCCTCAACTACGAAGAAGTTGTCGTCCAGCACTGCCCCATTTGGATTGATGCTAACAGATGTCAGTATGTTTACGTTCTCTGTCGTCCTTTCCAGTCTAACAGTCGGAATGTCGTTCTGACCTTTCCTCCGGAATATCTTATTTACTTGCGGGAACATACCCGGGTTGTTGGATCTTACAGCCCGGATTTTGTTGCCCCAGTGCAAGCTTACAGCCATGCTGTAATGAATTATGATTAACTGTTGGAGGTTTTTGATCTGCGACTTCAATGACCGCACCTCGGCGTTCTGTGAATCTGTAAACCGTCTGTACAAGAGCTTAAGTCTTGTCAGCAGTCTACTTTTTTGCGCGTGAAGTGCAGTTTTGTCCATTGTTCGTCGTATTACTTCGTCCACCTGTCAACCTCAGGTCAGGTTTCTGTTTGTGGGGGGATTGATTCCACTCGAACGTAGTTCTCTGGATAAGGCCCTAGTGAAACGTGGCCAGCGAGCCTTATTGTAATCATAAGGGTACGTCAGGACACATTCCCCTAGTTCCTCCAGCTCGTTCGGGAACTGGATTGCCGCGGCAAGTCCGCAGTGGTCACTGTCGTACTCCACCGTGGTCAAGCAGTACCTTGTGGTTCTTTTCACGTCCAGTAGCGTTAGTCGTCGGTCGATGAGCATCACATCCAGATAGGACCCGCTTCTAGGAAACGATGGTCTATCGGTTGCCAACAAGTCCACCCTGAACTCAATATTGTGCTGTACCAACCACCCTGAGAGTGCGTTTCCTCTATCATTTGGGACGCTATTACCCCATTCGCCGTGCTTTGCGTTCAAATCCCCGGCAATTATAAAGTAGTTTTCTTCCGAGCTCAAACGAAGACTGAAGTGAAAAGAGCCTCGAGCTCCGATATGAAATGGGGGTTCCGAGAATCCGGCGCGTAGACCGCAATTACAAACAACCTCTTTCCACCTTGGAGAGGGATGCGTGCAATGCATGCTTCTAGCACCTCGAACCTACGCACTTCACTGCTATATATTACCTTATGACAAAGGTCTTTTTTAATTAAGAGTGCAACACCGCCTCCTTGAGTGGATTGGGGCCGGTCTCTCCTAATGACATGGTAGTTTTTGTACCTGAGGTTGCGCGTCTGGTTTAGTTTTGTTTCGCTAGCCATCAGCACGTCAGGATTATGAGTCTGCAGCACATGTGACAAAGTTAGCTTTCGCTCGATCCTAATCAGCGAATTAACATTCACTACTAGGATCTTAAGGGATCTTGTTACCAGCGCAGCCTTATATCGACGCGTTAGACACAAACAGCGACGAGTAGATGAGGTCTACTCGCGCTGATTGTTCGAGGAACTGTTTCTCAAACTGCTTCTGCATAGCAGTTATCTGGCTCTGGAACTGTGCTTGCATAGCAAGCATCTGTTCTTTCATTGCCGTCACTGCTAGCATGATACTCTGGAGACTCACATTGTCCGTTGGTTGACTGGTTACAGGGACCTGAGCCACCGACGGCGCTGTCTGTTGTGCCGGCTTTCTTCCTGACGTCATTTGGGCGAAGGAGATAGCCTGCGTAACAGTGGCAGCTGGAAGACGAGGAGCGGGCCTCGCTGCTACCATTTTTGCAGCCCTCTTAGCCTGAATTAGTTTCCTGAGCTCCTGAGCTTTTGGACATCCCCGATAGTTTGCGGGGTGACCATTGCACTTACAGAGCACACACGTGAGCGGCGCCCTATCGCCAACTTTTTCCGCTCCCAAAGGGCATTCCCCTTTTCTGTGGCTTTTAGCGCATTTGACGCAGCGAGACTCCATATTGCAGTTCGCTGCGGCATGCCCAAAGCGTTGGCACCGCGCACATTGAAGCATGTGGTTGGTCTTTTTTAATTTCTCCCACTTGACATCCAGAGAGCCTAAATAACGAATCTTCTTTAGATTCTCTAATTTGCTGTTTTGGGAAACTTGCACCAGGAAGAAAGGAAGATTTCTACTCTCCCTCCTCGCTGCCGCAGTGGTGAAAGGCTTAACTCCCACGAACTCGACGCCGTCGCACTCAGCTTGGCGCAACTCATCGAGGATCTCCCTCGGATCAGCAGATGGATCCACGCCCTTAAGGAGCATGGTCTGCAACTTTTCACCTTTCGGTGTAAAGGAAAAATATTCAGCCTCCGCCGCCGTTAGCTTACTAATGATGTTCTTGTGGTCTTCTATTGAGGAACACTTAATTGATTGCCTTAAGGGCGCTCTATACTTAATAGCATGCAAATTGGAAGTGGCCAACTTACATAATTTCACCACATCCTTGGTCTCTAGGCCGAAGACGTTGATGGGCGGGCATCTCTCCTTCCTGGTTGTGCGTTGCTCGGTCTGCTGTTGCTGCTTCTGCTTCTGTTGCTGCTGATGTTGTTGTTGTCGCCTCTGCTGCTGTGGCTGTTGTTGCTGCCTCTGCTGATGTGGTTGTTGCTGCTGCTGCTTCTGCTGCTGCTGTGGTTGTTGCAGCTGCTGCTTTTGCTGCTGCGGTTGTTGCCGCTGCTTCATCAGCTGCTGTTGGATCTGCTGCTGCCGTTATTGTTGTTGCTGCTGCTGCAATCGTTGGGCCGCTTTTGATGTGGACGGCATTTCATCCAGCCTTAACTGTAGCATCTTTTTAGGCTGCTGCTGTTGTTGTTGCTGCTTCTGCTGTTGCTGCTTCTGCTGTTGTTGTTCCTGCTCCTGCTGCTGTTGTTGTTGCTCTGCGGCTTTTTTTGCAGCCCGCCTAGCATTCAACTTCTCTTGGAGGTCTCGAATATGTTTTTCGAGTACCTCCTTCTCTCTCTCCTTCTTCGATAGTTCTTTCCTATCCTCTTTCTCGTCCTCAGCCTCCGAGGAGGCCAGTGATCGGTAGGAGTTGCCGCTACCTACGTACGAGTAGTAGCGACACTCCCTTCCTTCCGACTCATAGATGATGGAGGCTTCGTCATCTACACCATCTATTGTTGTTGTTTTATTTGCTGCCGGTTTGCTGCAGCCAGTGTTGTTACACGGCTTGGTTGCGGCTGAGGGCCGTTTTACCACATTCGGCTGCGGGTGCTGCTTCCTCCTTCTTTTCCGCACCATCTCTCCCTGGTTTGTGGGACTTTCCGCTCGTTCGCTGTCCTCACTGTTAGTGCTGTGGCGTGATGTCGAGGCCACCGGTAATTTTGTGCCCGATTTCTGGAGCCGGGCCGGCTCGTCACTTTCCATTGTTTCTTGTTTATTTGTTTTTGTTTGTCACACTCTGTGTCTTTAAATATAAATAATAAAAATTTTTTCTTCTTCCACCACGGGAATTGAACCCGGGTTCTACCGCTCACTACACTTGTACACTGCCACTAGGCTACACACTAGATTCCTTTTGCACTATTTAGATCCCCACTTGGATCACACTAGAGGTTTGTTCGCAAAGCCGAAACACGTGCGCACTCGCTGGAGGTCTGTGAACGACGAGTACGGATCGTGGTCGCCGTGGCGTAGTGGTAAGTGCATCGACCGCGGCGCAGAAAGTCTGGGTTCGATTCCCGGACGGGAAACCTAGCATTTTTCACGGCACCACCTCTTTCGAGTTGCTGACAACACTCAAAGAGTATTAATTGTCTATGAAAAGCTTCTCAAATCTCGCCGTTCGGATTCGGCAAAAAACTGTAGGTCCCTTCTACTCGTGAAGAACAGTAGCATGCACAACACGAGTAGTTGTTGTAGAAACTAGGCCCTGGTCCATTGTGGGCTGTAGTGCCACTCAATTATTAATTATTATTATCAGTACGGAGCGTTTTCACTGAATGGCGGCTATCACAAATCGCAAAATCCAAGAATTTGTCAATGCATTAACAAACATCCACTTGTTTCTTTATGAAATATACCGGTCTCAACTTCGAATAATGGTCCTTAGAAAGAACCAAATATCTGGCTCCTCCTAATGATGCTTCTTCGATAGGATAGCATGTACTAGTTCACACGGAATATTTGCCTCAAGCGAACTCCTTGGAAAGGGCATTCGAAATACTTTTCCATAAACACAGGCATCGCATGTAAAATCCTGTGTATCAATAATTTCAATTTCATCTGAAGATGACCGCGTGGTCTTTTGATTATTCTATACTTTTTTGATATTCTGGTGAGCCAATCGTGCTTTTAGCCAAATTGAGACAAATCTTAAGCCTTTATCCAAGGAACGAATTTTCGAGAACAAATGGACAGAGAGTTTGGGCACATAAAGCACATTTGATAGGTACATTTTGCACCACGTTTGTTTCTTAGATGACAAAATATTTATGTCACCCATGCCCAACGCTTGTATACAGTGACCATTGCCAACTTTGATCTCAATGGGAATGGAAAATGCTTGATAATTAACGAACCAATCCCTTCGATAGGTCATATGGTCGCTAGCTCCTGAGTCCAAATACCAATTATCATTTGATTTACCATTACTTGCCGTCAGAGCATTGCACACTTTCATCTCTTTTGTCTCGTCTCCACAAAGAGTCTTCATACGAACACCACAACACCACTGCTTCCTCGCCCTTGCTTCCAGTCCTTACTTTGATATCATCATGGAAGCTTTAAACATCACAAATGAGTGCATTTCCCTTTCTTGGACCAATTTTCCTGTGTTCAGGAAGCTTTCTCAGACACTGTCTCTTCCAATGGCCTATTTCACTACATTTGAAACAGTTTTTTGTTGCTTCCAACTCTTTCTTTTAACAATTAGAGCTGAAGTGCTTGAACCTGGATTTGAGGAGCTTGAGAGCATTCTCGTTTCTTCCATTACTAAACGTGACGTTAAGTTCTCTAAAGTTTGCTGATCTATCGATGTTGATTCCCGTTATCACCATACTTTAAGTGATTTCCTCCCCGATATTCCGCAGCTGCCTTGTTACGTTCTTCAATTTGAATAAATGCGTCGCTACATCATCCTCAGGGCCCATCTCTAATATGAACATTAGTTTTCGAAGATTGTTCATATACCACATGCAGCTTTGTCCACATTTCTTTTGCAGAAATGCAGTTTACTCATTGCAATTGTACGCTGAGCCTTGAAGTCGTTTTTAACCCATATTGCTAAACGAGTGTCATTTTGAGCTTCAGATGCTGCCTCAATCGGCCGAATCTCTGCACCAGTTTTTCTCACCTGAAACTTCCATATGAAAAAGTTTTCGGAGCTTTGAAGATTGTCCACTTTAAACATTTCGCTTTCCATGATATATGTATGTATATCAATTAAATTTTCGCAAATAAAAATTTAAAAATACTTTATTGGACTTATTAAACGGATTGCGCGATCTGGGCCCATAACCTGTTAAATTTCCTCGAGAATAAGATCAACGACTTCTTGGAGTGGAAAATACAAAAAGGGCTGAGACAGGTTTTTATTTCCTCTTATATAGAGTTCGTATACGCATACAAAGATAATGAGCAAGCGTTATAATTTAATATAAAGGGTTCGTTAGATATTTCATATTTCACTCAACAAGTTGCATTTCTTATTATTATTCTTATTTTCTCTCAGCTCTTTTGGGGAGATAACGTTTTGATTTTCCGGAGTTGCAACTTAGCCAAGTTCCAGCGTATATACACCAGTGATGGTAACTGTAGGGGAGAATCCCTACATGCAGGTATTTTTAGCTCAAAAATGAGGTCGTAGGGAAAAAAGGACAGATTTTTGAAATAAATGGAAATATAGGTACTTTCAGTATTATTAATTTTCAGTTACATTTTCGAATTTTTTTTAATGATTCCATGATTGCTTGGATGTCATCTTACCCTCATTCAGCTCATTTAGTTTTTTATTGAAGTTTTCGAACCCTAACTTACTTCGCGTGAGATGTTTACTTTCATAAGAAACTAACCACCAGGGATGAATGAAGAAGGAGTTGCACAGTTTCACAGCTGATAGATCGACTGATTTCCCCTATATCCATCAAAAGCTTGACAGTTATTGATGAATTGTGGTGGATTAAGGTTTATTTCTGAAAGTTATTTACGAACCATCGAACATTTTTTCATGTTACCCACACTTGTTCAAGTTTCCCCTCCAAAATTTGCAACATGTCGACCATTTCCTGAATTTTTGCCCACATTAGTGTCAAGCATTCGTAAATTGCCCACGTATTTCCTGTATTCGTCAACCATTATGAAATATCGTTCGGAGTAGGTTCGTATGTAACCAAATAAAGTTTTCCTCGAAATTAGTGTCATCAAAACTTTATGTCATATCTGGGGCATAGATATTAAATTATTATATATTATGTATATTTAGTATTATGTTATATATCCAATTCTAAATTTAATGGAATTCAATATTTCTCTAATCACATCTACTCAGTATGACGAGCACGATTATTAAATATCTTATGTATACTTAAAGAAATAGAGCGACTTATGATAGTTTTTATAAGGGAAGCATTGTAATATGATAATTTCTTTTTAGAGAAAAGTATACATTAGTATAAAATTGTGAGTCCCATATAAGTTTATAATTTAACAATAAGGTCTATTGATATGTTAATAAATTAAAAATTATTTACACACAAATAATATGTTAAAATATTTCTTAAAAGTATACCTTAAGTGCAACTGCTGCCTTACTGGTGCACCTTCTGAAGACGCACTCCCTCGGCCATGTTCTTGAATTTTTGCCGGTATTTTAAATACACTTTGAATTTTTAATCAGTTCAATTGTGTAAAATTTCTTAAAACAACAAAAAATAATAAAAAAAAATTATGTTTCCACATTCCGCAGAATTTATCACAGAAATCAGCATTCTATGTCATTAAATGAAATTAGCAAAAAATAATTACTTTTTTTCATATTAAAACAGACCTCAGTAATTTGAGCGGGAGGGTAATCGGCTGATTGAATAGCTCACACGTATTCTCATTTCGGAGAAAAACCCTGTCTGAATTTGGCTCTCTTATCAGCTTTTCAAGAAGGGGAAAAATTATAAAAAATGCTGTCAAATTTTCCCCAAAGGCAGGAGACGAAGAAGCTGTGTATCTCCTTCGTTGCTCATCCCTGCTAACCACGCTTGCAGCCCTATTACATTGGTACGTGATTCTCCCATTTGTGTCTTAATCCATCCCATTGATAGTCTTAAGTTATGTCATATGAATAAAAGAGATGATGACAGCAAATCAACACAAAAAAGTCGAAGCACACCAATGTAATAGGGCTCGTGTAAAATTCAAATCAAATCAAATTTTGAATTGCTTCGGTACTTTTTCCTTGTGTAATAGATACTGGGTTTACTTGTTTATAAATAACATTCGCATTTTATATTTTGTGCGGCACAATTTATGCCAATCTATGCCAATAATTAAAAGATCAACTTTGTTTGGGCAATGTTTGGAAAAATTACAAATAATAAGGTACATTTTTTTTGGGGGCATGGGCCTATGCACTCGAGGCAACGTCCTTGATCGCGCTCAACATGGCGAGCTGCCAAGGCTATCCTCGTCCGTGCATAGGTCAAGTTGACATACAGTCTCCCCGTGGCGCCCCCTGGATAGCCATCACAGCATCCGTTGTGTGGTGAACCAATGTATGCAGCGACTGGCCTACCAGTCTGTAGATTTTGCGTGAGGCTAACTCCCTCACCACACAAAAATAACGTACAGAAACGACAACATGCCTCGGATATGGACGGATCCAATGTTGACGACCCCAGTAAACGTACAAAGGACAACGATTTTCGTTTCTGCACGTGGAATGTGAGGTCCCTTAACAGACCACGTGCAGCCGAACAACTTGCGGAGGCCCTTGACTGCTACAAAGCAGATATCACCGCCATCCAGGAAGTGCGGTGGGATGGGCCGGGCAGAAGGAAGATGAAGAACTGCGACATTTACTACAGCGACTGCTACAGGGAGAGAAGGCAGCGCCTATTCGGATGCGGATTTGTTATTCGAGGCAGACTTAGCCAAAAAGTCATAAGCTACGATCCCGTAAGCGAAAGCCTCATGACAATCCGCATTAAGGCTAAATTCGGGAACATCAGCCTGATTTGCGCTCACGCCCCGACAGAGGAGAAAGATGACAACAGCAAGAATGAGTTCTATGATCTCCTAGAAAGAGCATACGACCGATGTCCCAGCAATGACATCAAGATCGTTTTAGGAGATTTCAATGCTCAGGTAGGAAAAGAGGACATCTTTGCTGGAGTCATCGGGAAACACTACCTGCACGACACCACCTCCCTAAACGGATCTAGGCTTTTGGACGTCGCCACGGGGCGGAACCTCTCTGAGCAGTACGCTGTTCCCACATCTCAACATACATAAAGGAACCTGGCGATCCCCTGATCAATCAACCGTCAACCAGATTGATCACGTTGCGATCGACGTCAGACACTCCTCCAACATTCTCGATGTCCGAACATTCCGAGGCGCTAACATCGACTCGGATCATCACCTTGTTTTAGCCAAGGTAAGAACCCGGATATCGAGAGAACAACGGAGTAGAGATAGGCCAAAACGGTTTGACGTCGGAAAGCTACAATCGCAACAGGTCGCTAGGATCTTTGCCGACCGAGTCTCCCTGAAACGTTTGACGCTGCCTGCGCTGACAATAGAAGAAGAATGGAAACGTTGTCAAAAAGCCATCAAAGAAGCTGCCACTGATGTGCTGGATTTTACGCCACCACCTAGAAGGAACCCATGGTTTGACAACGAGTGCAGGCAGGCACATGCAGCTAAACAGGAGACCTACCAGGCAACGCTGCATCGGACAACGAGAGCTGTTCGTGAACTCTACGAAAGGAAAAGAACGGAAGAGAACCGCCTCCTCAGAAGGAAAAAGAGAGAGCATGAGAAGCGCCCGGTCGAAGAGATGGAGAGGTGTTATGGCAGGAATGAAGTCCGAAGGTTTTACCGAAAGGTGAAACACCTGTCCGGTAGATATGGGGTTCGGACCGAAGCCTGCCGGGACCAAAATAGAAGAATTCCGGTCCCCCCGACTTAGACGAGGTCAAGATAGCAATATCGAGACTGAATTCGAATAAAGCTGCTGGAGCGGATGGACTGTCCGCAGAACTGTTTAAAGCAGATGGGAATGACCTGATTATGCGCATGCAACAGCTCATCTGTAAGATATGGTCGGAGGAAAGCATGCCCGATGAGTGGAATCTCAACGTCGTCTGTCAGGTCCACAAGAAAGGAGACCCCTTCGACTGCGCCAACTATCGAGGAATAAGTCTCCTTAACATCGCATACAAGATCCTTTCTGCCGTACTGTGTGAAAGCCTGAAACTGTTTGTCAACAACCTGATTGGCCCTTATCAGTGTGGTTTCAGGCCAGGGAAGTCCACCATCGACCAAATCTTCACACAACGGCAGATCCTGGGAAAGACCCAAGAAATTCAAATCGACACTCACCACCTATTCGTCGATTTCAAGGCCGCATATGACAGTGTGCATAGAGACGAGCTATACAGTGCCATGTCTAGTTTTGGCATTCCTACCAAACTCGTCAGATTGTGTAGGACTACGGTGGAGAACTCTCGCTGCTCCGTCAAGGTCGGGAACGAACTCACCGAGACCTTCAATGTCAAAAAAGGATTTAGACAAGGCGAAGCACTGCTATGTGACTTTTTTAACATAATCCTTGAGTAGATCGTGCGTTACTCACAGGTCAACACCAGAGGCACGATCTTCCAAAAGTCAGCTCAATTGCTAGCTTACACCGACGACATTGACGTGATTGGACGAACACAGCGAGCCGTCAATGACGCGTTTGCTGGCATTGAAGCGGAAGCGGCTGAAATGGGTCTGGTGGTAAATGAGGGCAAAACGTAGTACATGCTGTTATCAAGGAAGGATCGGCGTCTCGGAAAGAGCTTCACACTAGCCAGCAGAAACTTCGACGTAGTCAAGGACTTCGTCTACCTCGGCTCCGCAGTAAACAGGGACAATAACACCAGTACCGAAATCAAACGCAGAATCACTCTTGCCAATCGCTGTTTCTTTGGGCTCAAGAGGCAATTGAGTAATAAAGCCCTCTCTCGAAACACTTAGCTTACTTTATAGAACACCTTGATCATCCCAGTCCTACTTTATGGCGCGGAAACTTGGACACTACCAAAAGCGGATGAGGATGCGCTTTGTCTTTTCGGGAGAAAAGTTCTGCGTGTGATTTTTGGTCCTGTTTGCGTTGATGGCATCTGGAGGAGAAGATTCAACCACGAACTGTATGGACTGTACAGCGGCATGAGCCTAGTCAAGCGTCTACGGATACAATGTTTAAGATGGCTAGGCCATGTAGAGCGTATGGACAGCACTGCTCCGGCCCAAAAAGTCTTCGAATCTGAGCCATTGGGACAACGCAACCGAGGACGGCCCAGGATAAGGTGGCGCACACAAGTGGAGAAGGACCTCAACCAACTTGGAGTGCGCAACTGGCGGCTGCTGGCGAAAGATCGTGCTGGCTGGAGAGGCATGTTGTTTGAGGCCCAGGTGTGGACTGTAGCGCCACAAGAAGAAGAAGAAGAAGGTACACATTTAAAATTGTTTAGAATCATAATGAATTCCACGTTGGAATCAAAATCTTCAGATAGCAGGAATAGAACAAAGAATCTTAAAAACGATATGCAAAAACAAGTACCGAAAGTAAAAAAATTTTTTTCAAAGGATGGTCGACGAAATTGTAAGATTATTTATATTAATGCAAATGTAAACAATAACATTAAAATTGTGGTAAAATTTGAGCTTATTAGACACGGTAACACCAAGTTGCATAAAAGAAATGTTTTCTCGATAAAGAATTCAAAGCCCGTCAGGTTATTTTTTCAAGCAAAAGATACTGCTACAAGAATTCAAGAAAATGTACATAATTTTGAAATAAAATTAAGTATGTTTTTCGCTGAGCACAACGTTGCTCAAATACAAATAGTAGATTATATGTTTTTTGATTCTTAAAAACATTGATCCGGATTCAATAATTATTCAAAATCCAAATGGGTAGGAACAAACGTATGGGGATCATTAAAAACGTTGTGACCAGGAATGAATCGGGAGATCTTATCTCAAAACTTAAAACAAATATATTTAGTGTAACTATGAAAGTACCGACATTGGGTTAAATAAATCTATTTGTTTAATAGGTAGATTAAATTACTCACGAGTAATCTAATAATTCACTATTAAGACTATGTGCCTTTTTTACAATTTATCCAAGGAAATCGAAAAAAAAATCTTGGATTCCTGCTTTGTTCTGTCTTTTTAACCTAACTAAGATAACTATCTACACAATATTTACCTAAAAATAAACTTAAACTTATAGCTATGTACAATTAAATTAACTATGTCCGTAAGATTATACGGACGCGTGCATCAGGGCGTATGTGTTAGTCATAAGCTTTACACATACGTATATCTAATACGCCGTGGTGCACCTTTTTATTTTAGCTTTGTTTTTTGTTATTTTTTGTATTTTTGATTTTCTGCATATTATTTTTTATTTTTTATATTTTCTTTTATTTTTTATGTTTTTGTAAATTTTTTTGTATTTTTTATATAAACGTATTTTTTTTTTTCTTACCATAAAATACATGAGAACTACCTTAACCTATATGAGTTGGCCCTGTAGACTCAAGTGCCCCAGCTGTTTGTGCGTGAAGTTAGCAGCATCGAAGGCTGGTTTTTGTGTAACCACAAGTAAAAATGCCGTTCTTTGGCAGAAACCGCTTTGTCGCGGGCAGAAATCAATCTACTGAACCGTAGGAGTTCCTCGTGGCTGCGAGCGACATCCGGCTCGTATTGGAGTTACCGTTCCACTGTTCAGCGTCCGATGTGGAAGATGATAGGGCAGCCTTCCCTATCTTGTATCAGGCCTCTAGCGTCCAAATAGAGGAAAGCTTCAGACGGAATGAAGCCGTTAAGACGTACCCGTTCATGGTACAATTCATGTGGGTAGTAAGTCCCAAAGACTGTTGGCTGAAGTCGTGACTCGAGCAGTGTGACTCTGAATCAACTAAAAAATAAAATTATTTATCCTTATAAGGTTTGCTTCGTTGTACAGAACCTCGTTGTGGTAGAATTCCTTGTACCGGGATTCTGGTGTTCGATATAAACGGAAACAGGCCCGAAGGCACCGCCTCTCGAACACCCTCATCTTTTCCATCTGGGAAGGACTCACGAAACACACAGGACAACCGTGTACCATATTTGGCCGGATGAGGCCCATGTGCCTGATGACCTTCACACTAGTATCAAGTTGACTGCAGTAAAACAGCTCTCTTGCCATAGCGAAGGCATTCTAAACCTTGGTCAGAGATGTATCTATATTTATACCACCATGTAGATTCTTGTCCAACCTAGGCATCTGGCTGATCTTATCTTACTACACTTATCACCGTCAATAGCTGTCCCAGTGGGTCAACTACGCAAAATTTGCGCCAGTTCATTTTCGTGTCCCTTGAGACCCTGGACAGCGAGGTTCTAAAAAGTATAATTTCACACTTCTGGTAGTTGATTTTGAATTTCCAGTCGTCGCAAAATCGTTGAAATTTATCAAAGTCGCTCTGCAGCAAACGGTTTATTTCTTCTGCTTATGGACCTGATCTGTACGCAATAAGATCAACGGCAAACGCTACGATGTTAGGCGTAAGAGATCACCATTTTTCAGAACAAACTTCCTACCAGTGACCATATCATTGATCATATATAGCAATGTTTTATTAATGCCGAGCCTGACCAACTTAAGAAAGACAACCTCTAACCAAATGGACACCACCAACGTCTTTTCCATGTCAATTAGACAGGCGCCTGTGCACTGTGTCTTGTTTCTTTTCCAGTGTATGTCGGAGACCAATTGAGACACGGCATGAATGGTGTCGTGCCCCGCCCTGAAGTCGAACTGATTTCCCGGTATTATTTATTTTATCTCAACCCATTCTATGAGAGCTCTAATGAATATCTTCTCAAATATCTTGCTTATACACGGAAGAAGACTTATAGACCGGAGATTTTTCGGGATGTAGGTATCCTTGTCCCGTTTCGGAACTGGCTGTACCACAGCTGTTTTCCAATGCTTTGCGTAATATGCATTACTCAACGCGTTGTTAATCAGGGTTGTGTATATATCCTTCGCCTCAGAGGGTAGGTGACGCTTGGTATCCCATCGATTCCCACTGACTTCTTATTCTTTAGTGAGTTGAAGATACCCTGGAGTTCATTTTTCGATATAAGGATGGAGTTGTTTCCATCATAGGCGACAGCATTATTTGCCAGAAGATCGTCACTGAATCTGGTAAAACCAGGATTCTCGGATCGCCATTGACTTATTTTGTTCCAGTCGTTCACAGACCTCCAGCGAGTGCGCACGTGTTTCGGCGAACAAACGTTGAGAGTGATATAAGTGTGGATCTAAGTAGTGCGGAATAAATCCAGTGTGTAGCCTAGTGGCAGTGCACAAGTCCAGTGAGCGGTGGAACCCGGGTTTAATCCCCGCGGTGGAAGGGGAAAAATTTTTTATTATTTATATTTAAAGACACATAGTGTGAAAAACAAAAACAAACAAGCAAAAAACTATGGAATGTGAAGAGCCAGCCGGGCTCCAGAAATCGGGCACAAAATTACCGGTGGCGGCTATATCACGCCACAACACAAACACTGACGACAGCGAACGAACGAAGAGTCCCACAAACCAGGGCACTGGCAGCAGCCAATCGGCAGCAAGAACAACAACAGCAACAGATGGTGGAGATGACGAAGGCTCCATTATCTATGAATCGGAAGGAAAGGAGTGTCGCTACAACTCGTACGTAGGTAGCGGTAACTCCTACCAATCATTGGCCTCCTCGGAGGCCGAGGACGAGAAGGAGGTTAGGTAAGAACTATCGAATAAGGAGAGGGAGAAGGAGGTGCTCGAAAAACATATTCGAGACCTCCATGAGAAGCTGAATGCTAGGCGGGCTGCAAAAAAGGCCGCAGAGCAACAACAACAGCAGCAGGAGCAGGAACAACAACAGCAGAAGCAGCAACAACAACAGCAGCAACAACTACACCAGCTGCCAAAGAAGCAGCAACAACAATAGCAGCAGCCT
The DNA here is from genome assembly GCA_944738645.1 of Eristalinus sepulchralis. Lineage (NCBI taxonomy): Eukaryota > Metazoa > Arthropoda > Insecta > Diptera > Syrphidae > Eristalinus > Eristalinus sepulchralis. The sequence goes on from OX122883.1 coordinate 55,680,019, forward strand.
TAAAAGCTGCAACAGTTAAGGCTGTATGAAATGCCGTCCACATCAAAAGAGGCCCACGGTTGCAGCAGCAAAAGCAGCAGCAGCAACAACCATTGCAGCAGCAGAAGCAGCAGCAGTAACAACCACAGCAGCAGAGGCAGCAACAACAGCCACAGCAGCAGAGACAGCAACAACAACATCAGCAGCAGCAACAACATCAGCAGCAGCAGAAGCAGAAGCAGCAACAGCAGACCGAGCAGCGCACAGCCAGGAAAGAGAGATGCCCGCTTATAAACGTCGTCGGCCTGGAAACCAAGGATGTGGTGAAATTATGTAAGTTGGCCACTACTAATTTGATGCTATTAAGTATAAAGCGCCCTTAAGGCAATCGATTAAGTGTTCCTTAATAGAGGATCACAAGAATATAATTAGTAAGCTAACGGCGGCGGAGGCTAAGTATTTTTCCTTTACACCGAAAGGTGAAAAGTTGCAGATCATGCTCCTTAAGGGCTGATCCGAGGGAGATCATCAATGAGTTGCGCGAAGTTGAGTGCGACGGCGTCGACTTCGTGGGGATTAAGCTCTTCACTACTGCGGCAGCGAGGAGGGAGAGTAGAAATCTTCCTTTTTTCTTGGTGCAGGTTTCCCAAAACAGCAAACTAGAGAGTCTAAAGAAGATTCGTTATTTAGGCTCTCTGGCTGTCAAGTGGGAGAAATTAAAAAAGACCAACCACATACTTCAATATGCGCGGTGCCAACGCTTTGGGATTGCCGCAGCGAACTGCAATATGGAGTCTCTCTGCGTCAAATGCGCAAAAAGCCACAGAAAGGGGAATGTCCCTTGTGAGCGGATACGATAGGGCGCAGCTTACGTGTGTGCTCTGTATGGGCAATGGTCACCCCGCAAACTATCGGGAATGTCCAAAAGCGCAGGAACACAGGAAATTAATTCAGGCTAAGAGGGCTAAAAAAATGGTAGCAGCGAGGCCCGCTCCTCGTCTTCCAGCTACCACTGTTAAGCAGGCTATTTCCTTCGCCCAAATGACATCAGGAAGAAAGCCGGCAGACAGCGCCTACGGTGGCTCAGGTCCCTGTAACCAGTCAACCAATGGCCAATGTGAGTCTCCGGAGTATCATGCTACCAGTGACGGCAATGAAGGAACATATGCTTGCTATGCAAGCACAGTTTCAGAGCCAGATGACTGCTATGCAGAAGCAGTTTGAGGAACAGTTCCTCGAACAATCAGCGCGAGTAGACCTCATCTACTCGTCGCTGTTTGTGCCTTACGCGTCAATATAATGGCTGCGCTGGTAACAAGACCCCTTAAAATCTTTTAAGAACTTTGTTCGATTTACTGCAGACTCATACTCTTGTAGTGCTAATGGCTACCGAAACAAAGCTAAACAAGACGCGCAACCTCAGGTACAAAAACTACCATTTTTTTTTTAAAGAAAAGAAGACCTTTGTCATAAGGTAATATATAGCAGTGAAGTGCGTAGGTTCGAGGTGCTAGATGCTTGCATTGCACGCATCCCACTCCAAGGTGCAAAGAGGTTGTTTGTAATTGCTGTCTACGCGCCTGATTCTCGGAATCCCCATTTCATGCCTCATGCTCGAGGCTTTGTTCACAAGTCTTCGTTTGAGCTCCAAAGAAAACTATTATATAATCGCCGGGGATTTGAACGCAAAGCACGGCGAATGGGGTAATAGTGTTCCAAATGATAGAGGAAACGCACTCTTAGGGTAGTTGGCACAGCACAATATTGAGTTCAGGGTGGACTTATTGGCAACCGATAGACCATCGTTTCTTAGAAGCGGGTCCTATCTGGATGTGATGCTAATCGACCGACGACTAACGCTACTGGACATGAAAAGAACCACAAGGAACTGTTTGACCATGGTGGGGTACGACAGTGACCACTGCGGACTTGCCGCGGCAATCCAGTTCCCGAACGAGGTGGAGGAACTAGGGGAATGTGTCCTGACGTACCGTTATGATTACAATAAGGCTCGCTGGGCACGTTTCACTAGGGTCTTATCCAGAGAACTACGTTCGAGTGGAATCAATCCCCCCACAAACAGAAATCTGACGAACAAAGAGGTTGACAGGTAAATGGACGAAGTATACGACGAACAATGGACAAAACTATTCCGAAGGTAGCGGAAACCGATGACGGCGACGTCTATCGCAACGCTACCATTGATGCACTTCACGTGCAAAAAAGTAGACTTCTGACAAGACTTAAGGTCTTGTGCAGACGGTTTAAAGATCCATAGATAATTAAAATTCATTACAGCATAGCTGTAAGCTTGCACTGGGGCAACAAAATCCGGGCTGTAAGATCCAACAACTCGGGTATGCTCCCGCAAGTCAGAACGACATTCAGGCTGTTAGACTGAAAAGGACGACAGAGAACGCAAACATACTGACATCTGTTGGCATCAATCCAAATAAGGCAGTGGTAGACGACAACTTCTTCGTAGTTGAGGATCTTAAGAAGAAGGTTGAAGCAATCGGTGCTGTTTTCCAGAAAGTGTACACGGTCAACGAGTCTCGTAGGCCAAACCACGATTTGCAGAACAGAGCCTTGCTAAACCACTTCTATCTCCAAGAGGAGATAAGTCAATGGCGATCTGAGAACCCAGGTTTTACCAGGTTCAGTGACGAACACATGGAAAATAATGCCGTCGTCGTAGATGGAAACATCTTGATTTCCAAGGAAGATCTGAAGAGCATCCTTAGCTTGCTGAAGAAGAAGAAGAAGTCAGTAGAAATAGATGGTATAACGCATATTGTGCTGCGCCATTTACCCTCTGAAGCGGTAGATATTTACGCAACACTGTTCAACAATGCGTCGAGTAATGCCTATTAACCGCCGCATTGGAAAACTGCTGTTGTGTAACCGATCCCTAAACGGGACAAGGACACTTCTATCCCATCAAATCTCCGGTCGATTAGTCTTCTTCCGCGAATAAGCAAAGTCTTTGAGAAGGTAGTTATAGACGATCTAAAAAATTGGATCGAGGAAAAGAAAATTTTACCGGACAACCAGTTCGGATTTAGGGCGGGGAATGATACTATACAAGCCGCGTCTAAGCTGGTATCCGACATTCAATGGAATAATTGCAAAAAGCAAGCCACGGGCGCCAGTCTGGTTGACTTGGAGAAGGCCTTCGACACTGTATAGTTAGAAGAAGTTCCTCAAGTTGTTAAGATACGTCATTAGTAAACCACTGCTATATATGATCTATGACATGATCACAGGTGAAAAGTTCAAGGGGGTTGTTCTACAACAGCCAACTTGATACCAGAGTGAAGGTCATTTGCTACATGGCCCTCATCCGGCCAGTCATGGCGTACGGTTGTCCAGTGTGGTTCAACGTGAGTTCTTCCCAGATGGAAAAGATGAGGATGTTCGAGAGGCAGTGTCTTCGGGCCTGCCTGCGGTTGTATCGAACACCTGAATCCCAGTACAAGAAATTTTATCCCAACAAGGTCTTGTATAACGAGGCAAAGGTGATTAGGATAAATAATTTCATTATTAAGCTGATCCGAAGGCATGCGGCATGGGCTATGACTTCGACTAACAGTCTGATCTTCGGGGCCTACTACCCCAATGAAATGTACCACGAGAGTGTGCGTCTTAACGGCTTCATCCCTCCTGAAGCTTTCCTCCATTTAGATATGAAAGTCCTAATCCAGGATACGGAAGGATGTCCTATTATCTTCCATGTCGTACGCCGAACAGTGGCCCGGCGACTCAACTACGAACACACTATCGCACGCAACCGCGAGGATCTGCTTCGGTTCAGCAGAGCGATCTCTGCTCGAGACAGGAGAGAGTCTGCCAAAGAGCGGCAGTTTTACTGGTTGTTGCCAAACCTGGCAATGTTGCTACTTGGCAAAAATGATACGAACTGGACGAAGGCGGCTTTGCAAACGTGGCAATGTTGCTACTTTGCAAAAATGATAGGAAATAAACAAAGGCGGCTATGAATTTGCAAGTAATTGGAAGAATGAGAATTTTGTCATTGCCATTTTAATTGCCGTGTTAAGTCTGAATTTAGTTTATTCCTGAAACTTATTAAATTTTTGAGTGAAGGTCATTTTCTACATGGCCCTCATCCGGCCAGTCATGGCGTACGGTTGTCCAGTGTGGTTCAACGTGAGTTCTTCCCAGATGGAAAAGATGAGGATGTTCGAGAGGCAGTGTCTTCGGGCCTGCCTGCGGTTGTATCGAACACCTGAATCCCAGTACAAGAAATTTTATCCCAACAAGGTCTTGTATAACGAGGCAAAGGTGATTAGGATAAATAATTTCATTATTAAGCTGATCCGAAGGCATGCGGCATGGGCTATGACTTCGACTAACAGTCTGATCTTCGGGGCCTACTACCCCAATGAAATGTACCACGAGAGTGTGCGTCTTAACGGCTTCATCCCTCCTGAAGCTTCCCTCCATTTAGATATGAAAGCCCTAATCCAGGATACGGAAGGATGTCCTATTATCTTCCATGTCGTACGCCGAACAGTGGCCCGGCGACTCAACTACGAACACACTATCGCACGCAACCGCGAGGATCTGCTTCGGTTCAGCAGAGCGATCTCTGCTCGAGACAGGAGAGAGTCTGCCAAAGAGCGGCAGTTTTACTGGTTGTTGCCAAACCTGGCAATGTTGCTACTTGGCAAAAATGATACGAACTGGACGAAGGCTGCTTTGCAAACGTGGCAATGTTGCTACTTTGCAAAAATGATAGGAAATGAACAAAGGCGGCTATGAATTTGCAAGTAATTGGAAGAATGAGAATTTTGTCATTGCCATTTTAATTGCCGTGTTAAGTCTGAATTTAGTTTATTCCTGAAACTTATTAAATTTTTGTAGTTGATGCGATTATATCTGAAGAAAATTATATCAATTGGTTTTCTTTTTATTACGGAATGTACTGTATTGTTGTAACGATATTTCTATAAGTTGTTTTAAGTCTAGATCCGGATATTCAATTTTTAACACCTGGTAATTTCGATGATAGTTGAATGAAGCCTCGATAGTTCCTTTCACTGTAATTTTGTTTACAGGAGTTTTGTAGATTTGTATCCCCAATGACTTTATTAAGTTGTCGATAATTGGATTATTGAAACTTACTTCATTGTCCATTAATAGAATTTTGGGTAGAGAGTAATAATACAAAATTTTGATCAGTTTATTTTGTAAATGAAGTGCAAATTTATCTTATAAGGAAAAGAATTTTTCAAACTTTGACATTTTATCTGTACATGTAACGAATATTTTTCCTTCAATTTCCAAAATGTCTAAGTGGATTATTTCCTTAGGATAAGTCGGAGTTGTATTTTGAAACTCGGGCGGGTGTCTGTCATATTTATTCAATGGCTCAGATTCGAAGACTTTTCGGGCCGGAGTAGTGGAGTATATACGCTCTACATAGACTACCCATCTTAAGCGTTGTTTCCGGAGACGCTTGACTAGGCGCATGACGTTGTACAGCCCATAAAGTTCGTCGTTAATTCTTCTCCTGCAGATGCCTTCAAGGCAAACAATGGTTTCGCTATCTTCGCAAAATCCTTAATAAAACGTCGGTAATATGATGCCAGTCCAAGAAATCCTCTAAGTTCTTTCAGTTTATCCGTTGCGTGTTTTGTCAGTAACAAAAATTGTGTCTCCTGGTTCATATTTTTTTGATTTCTTTCTTTTTAGATGTTCCTTCAAGTGCTTTTTTATATTTTAAGGAAAAGAATTTTTCAAACCTTGACATTTTATCTGTAAATGTAACAACATCTCCCTTTCTTTTGTAGCATAGTTTTCCTCTGTCTTGTTTAAGGAGCGGGAAATATACGTGATTGGTTTATCTTTTCCAATTTCTCCTGGACTCAACACTGCTCTAATGGTGATTCGATCCATCTGTAGTCAATATAAATGGTTAGTCAAAATCTGCAAATGTAAGTATTTCCGATGATGGTAGTAAAGTTTTGAAATTGTGAAATGCTTCTTTCTCTTTTTCGTTGAGCTGAATTCTTATATTTTTAGACCGATTCGCTTTTGTTTATGAATTCGCACCTCTCGTAAGGTTGGCTAGTGGTTTCCCTTCTTCTTCATCTTCTAATGGCGCTACAGTCAGGGGTGGACCTGGGCCTCCACCAGCCAGCACTGTCTTTCGTCTTTCGCCAGTTGCGCGCTCCAAGTTGGTTGAGGTCCTTCTCCACTTGTGAGCGCCACCTTATCCTGGGCCGTCCTCTGTTGCGTTGTTCCAATGGGTCAGATTCGAAGACTTTTCGGGCCGGAGTAGTGGAGTTCATACGCTCTACATGGACTAGCCGTCTTAAGCGTTGTATCCGGAGACGCTTGACTAGGCGCATGTTGTTGTACAGCCGATAGAGTTCGTTGTTAATTCTTCTCCTCCAGATGCCTTCAACGCAAACAGAGGTTTCGCTATCTTCGCAAAATCCTTAATAAAACGTCGGTAATATGATGCCAGTCCAAGAAATCCTCTAACTTCTTTCAGATTATCCGTTCCGTTTTTTGTCAGTAAAAAAAATTGTGTCTCCTGGCTCTTTTTTTTTTTTGGTTTCTTTCTTTTTAGATTTTCCCTCCACTGCTTTTGATTCTGGTGTTTCCTAATTCTCTCTTTTAAGTCTGAATTTAGTTTACTCCTGAACCTTATTTAATTTTTGTAGTTGATGGAGCAGTGGAGTCCATACGCTCTATATAGACTACCCATCGTAAGCGTTGTTCCGGAGACGCTTGGCTAGCCGCATGTTGTTGTACAGGCCATAGAGTTCGTCGTTAATTCTTCTCCTCCAGATGTCTCTAACGCAAACACTGGTTTCGCCATCTTCGCAAAATCCTTAAGAAAACGTCGGTAATATGATGCCAGTCCAAGAAATCCTATAAGTTCTTTCAGATTATCCGTTCCGATTTTTGTCAGTAACAAAAATTGTGTCTCCTGGTTCATGTCATTTTGATTTCTTTCTTTTTAGATTTTCCTTCACCTGCTGTTGTTGTTCTTTATTCTATAAGGCGTTTCTGTGTGCTCTATTAACGATCCGTCAGAATTTTTATTTTCCTTGCTCCGTACAAATAGTAGCGAAGATTATCCAACGCCCAAACTATGGTCAATATCTCTCTTTCGATGGTAGCATAGTTTTCCTCTATCTTGTTTAAGGACCGGCTTATATACATGATTGGTTTATCTTTTCAAATTTCATCTTGACTCAACATTGCTCCAATGGTGATTCGTTGCTTCTGTAGTCAATATGAATCGTTAGTCAAAATCTGGAAAAGTAAGTATATCCGATGATGGTAGTAAAGTTTTGAGATTGTGAAATGCTTCTTTCTCTTTTTTGTTGAGCTAAATTCTTATATTCATAGACCGATTCACTTTGGTTTGTGAATTCGGGCCCCTCGTTAGGTTGGTTAGTGGTTTCACTTCTTCTTCTAATGGCGCTACAGTCCTGGGTGGACCTGTGCCTCCACCAGCCAGCACTGTCTTTCGTCTTTCGCCAGCTGCCGCCACTTGCGCGCTCCAAGTTGTTTGATGGCCATCTCCACTTGTGAGCGCCACCTTATCCTGGGCCGTCCTCTGTTGCGTTGTTCCAATGGCTCAGATTCGAAGACTTTTCGGGCCGGGGCAGTGGAGTCCATACGCTCTACATGGACTAGCCATCTTAAGCGTTGTTTCCGGAGACACTTGACGAGGCGCATGTCGTTGTACAGCCCATAGAGTTCGTCGTTAATTCTCCTCCTCCAGATGCCTTCAACGCAAACAGTAGTTTCGCTATCTTCGCAAAATCCTTAATAAAACGTCGGTAATATGATGCCAGTCCAAGAAATCCTCTAAGTTCTTTCAGTTTATCCGTTGCGTGTTTTGTCAGTAACAAAAATTGTGTCTCCTGGTTCTTATTTTTTTGGTTTCTTTCTATTTAGATTTTCCTTCCAATGCTTTTGATTCTGGTGTTTCCTAATTCTCTCTTTTAAGTCTGAATTTAGTTTATTCCTGAATCTTATTTAATTTTTGTAGTTGATGGAGCAGTGGAGTCCATACGCTCTACATAGACTACCCATCTTAAGCATTGTTTTCGGAGACGCTTGGCTAGGCGCATGTTGTTGTACAGCCCATAGCGGTCGTCGTTAATTCTTCTCCTCCAGATGCCTTCAACGCAAACAGTGGTTTCACCATCTTCGCAAAATCCTTAATAAAACGTCGGTAATATGATGCCAGTCCAAGAAATCCTCTAAGTTCTTTCAGATTATCCGTTCCGTTATTTGTCAGTAACAAAAATTGTGTCTCCTGGTTCTTATTTTTTTGGTTTCTTTCTGTTTAGATTTTTCTTCCACTGCTTTTGATTCTGGTGTTTCCTAATTCTCTCTTTTAAGTCTGAATTTAGTTTATTCCTGAATCTTATTTAATTTTTGTAGTTGATGAAGCAGTGGAGTCCATACGCTCTACATAGACTACCCATCTTAGGCGTTGTTTCCTGAGACGCTTGACTAGGCGCATGACGTTGTCCAGACCATAAAGTTCGTCGTTAATTCTTCTCCTGCAAATGCCTTCAAGGCAAACAGTGGTTTCGCTATCTTCCCAAAATCCTTAATAAAACGTCGGTAATATGATGCCAGTCCAAGAAATCCTCTAACTTCTTTCAGATTATCCGTTCCGTTTTTTATCAGTAACAAAAATTGTGTCTCCTGGTTCTTATTTTTTTGATTTCTTTCTTTTTAGATGTTCCTTCAACAGCTTTTTTATATTTAAGGAAAAGAATTTTTCAAACCATGACATTTTATCTTTACATGTAACAACATCTCCCTTTCTTTGGGAGCATAGGTTTCCTCTGTCTTGTTTAAGGAGCTGAAAAAATACGTGATTGGTTTATCTTTTCCAATTTCTCCTTGACTCAACACTGCTCTAATGGTGATTTGATGCATCTGTAGTCAATATAGATGGCTAGTCAAAATCTGGAAATGTAAGTATTTCCGATGATGGTAGTAAAGTTTTGATATTGTGAAATGCTTCTTTCTCTTTTTCGTTGAGCTGAATTGTTATATTCTTAGACCGATTCGCTTTTGTTTATGAATTCGCACCTCTCGTAAGGTTGGCTAGGGGTTTCCCTTCTTCTTCTAGTGGCGCTACAATCCGGGGTGGACCTGGGCCTCCACCAGCTAGCACTGTCTTTCGTCTTCCGCCAGTTGCGCGCTCCAAGTTGGTTGAGGTCCTTCTCCACTTGTGAGCGCCACCTTGTCCTGGGCTGTCCTCTGTTGCGTTGTTCCAATGGCTCAGATTCGAAGACTTTTCGGGCCGGAGTAGTGGAGCTCATACGCTCTACATAGACTACCCGTCTTAAGCGTTGTATCCGGCGACGCTTGACTACGCGCATGTTGTTGTAGAGCCCATAGAGTTCGTCGTTAATTCTTCTCCTCCAGATGCCTTCAACGCAAACAGTGGTTTCGCTATCTCCGCAAAATCCTTAATAAAACGTCGGTAATATGATGCCAGTACAAGAAATCCTCTAAGTTCTTTCAGATTATCCGTTCCGTTATTTGTCAGTAACAAAAATTGTGTCTCCTGGTTCTTATTTTTTTGGTTTCTCTCTGTTTAGATTTTCCTTCCACTGGTTTTGATTCTGGTGTTTCCTAATTCTCTCTTTTAAGTCTGAATTTAGTTTATTCTTGAATCTTATTTAATTTTTGTAGTTGATGGAGCAGTGGAGTCCATACGCTCTACATAGACTACCCATCTTAAGCGTTGTTTCCTGAGACGCTTGACTAGGCGCATGACGTTGTCCAGCCCATAAAGTTCGTCGTTAATTCTTCTCCTGCAGATGCCTTTAAGGCAAACAGTGGTTTCGCTATCTTCGCAAAATCCTTAATAAAACGTCGGTAATATGATGCCAGTCCAAGAAATCCTCTAAGTTCTTTCAGTCAGTAACAAAAATTGTGTCTCCTGGTTCATGTTTTTTGATTTCTTTCTTTTTAGATTTTCCTTCAACTGCTTTTTTATATTTTAAGGAAAGGAATTTTTCAAACCTTGACATTTTATCTGTAACAACATCTCCCTTTCTTTGGGAGCATAGGTTTCCTCTGTCTTGTTTAAGGAGCGGGAAATATACGTGATTGTTTATATTTTCCAATTTATCCTTGAATCAAAACTGCTCTAATTGTGATTCGATGCATTTGTAGTCAATATAAATGGTAGTCAAAATCTGGAAATGTAAGTATTCCCGATGATGGTAGTAAAGTTTTGAAATTGTGAAATGCTTCTTTCTCTTTTTCGTTGAGCTGAATTCTTATATTCTTAGACCGATTCGCTTTTGTTTATGAATTCGCACCTCTCGTAAGGTTGGCTAAGGGTTTCCCTTCTTCTTCTAGTGGCGCTACAATCCGGGGTGGACCTGGGCCTCCACCAGCTAGCACTGTCTTTCGTCTTCCGCCAGTTGCGCGGGTTACGTCGAAGTTTCCGACGACAACCACAATTCCCATTAACTGGAATTCATAATCGCATACTTTTAAAAGAATCATGTTGCAATATATTTCCCAGCAGAAATACTGAGTTAAAATTTTACGAAAGCAAAATCAAAGAATCATATTGCAACATTTTTCTCACCAGAAATGCAGTGTCCGAACTTAAAACAATAAGAATCATATTGCAACATTTTTCTCACCAGAAATGCAGTGTCCGAACTTAAAAAAATAAGAATCATATTGCAGCACATTTTCCAGCGGAAATTCAACGTCAAGAAATATGAATCCTATTTCGGTGCATTGAAGCTTCGCTGTGAAAATGCAAGTCTTTAAGTGGAGACCAATAAAGAAGGTCGTAAGATCGGAAAAAGAAGAATAAAAGAATTGTTTTTTTTTTATTTTTCCTTGAACAAACCGTTCTTTAAGTGGCGCAGTCGGTTATTTTACTATCAAAAGATAATAAAATCGAACCTCCTTCCGAAGAAGTGAATTCAATAAAAGACTTTTTCATCTAAAGATAATAAAGTCGTAGTGAATTAAATAAAATAATTGTTATCTCAAGATAATGAAGTTAACCTCTTTTTACTAGTGAAGTTGTAATTCTTTGTCTTAAGACAGTGAAAAAAAAGAAGAGAAATAGTAGTGAAGTAGTAATTCTTTGTCTTAAGACAGTGAAAAAAAAAATATATGCTAATGAAGTTGTAATTTTTATTGTCTAAAGACAGTGAAAAAAAAGCAGTAGTTAAGTGATAATTGTTTATTCAAGTGAATAAAAATATTTTATTGTCTAAAGACAATAATACAAAGTGAAATAATTAAAATGATGCAGGATGGAATACCTGTTAGCGAGCTCATTAAAGAAGCCACAAAAATAAAAGAGTTTTTCGGGGATGAAAAATATTACTCATTGTCGTTCATTCGCGAAGTGGAACTCATCCTCCAACTTTTCAACGACAACCTTCCGCTAATGGAGTTTATATATCAACGGTATATTCGCAACAAAATACAAGGAGCAGCTCTTCAGTGTATAAGAACATTGGGCCCCAATCCAACGTGGGAAGGCATCAAAGAAGAACTAAAGAAGAACTTCGGTGTAAGAGAGACATATCACAAACTCCATCATCAAGCCATAACGTGCAAGATTACTTCTGTAAGTCAGTATTTTTATAGTTTAAGAAATATTTTAGACAAACTAAACACGAAGTATGAATTTGATAATACAAAGCCTAGCGAATTTTCACCTGATTCAAACGAATCGATTATATTAAAAATATTTTTAAACGGTATCAATCCAAACTTAGCAAGCATTATTTATAGTAGGAATATAAAAAATCTTAATAATAATTGATTGGCACTACAGCCCATAACGGACCAGGGCCTAGCTTCTACAACAACTACTCGTGTTGTGCATGCTATTGTTCTTCACGAGTAGAAGGGACCTACAGTTTTTTGCCGATTCCGAACGGCGAGATTTGAGAAGCTTTCCATAGACAATTAATACTCTTTGAGTGTTGTCAGCAACTCGAAAGAGGTGGTGCCGTGAAAAAATGCTAGGTGTCCCGTCCGGGAATCGAACCCAGACTTTCTGCGCCGCAGTCGATGCACTTACCACTGCGCCACGACGACCACATAAAAAATCTTAGAGATGCATATTATACGTTAGAAGAAACAGGAATTCTTAGACATTATGACAAACCACATGGTTATAAAAACAATACTTCATACATTAATAAGCAAGATAACTTTAGACAAGACAGTTATAGGGAAAATCCATCAGGACACAATAAAAATTTAAGTCAAAATCCAGGACGATACAGGCAGAATACAAATTCGAACCCTTCTAGAAATGACAACGTAAATCAAAATCAAACTTATCAAAATAATAATTCAAATAGTTCAAGGCAATCCAGACAAAATGGTACAAATACCTACATCACTAGAAATTTTTCACGAGATAGAAATACTTCCACTGCTCCAATGCAGGTAGAGCATATTGAAAGTACAGACTCAGACGAAATAAATTTTCAGTCGCCAGCCCAACATCAAGTTTACCGATAGTTGAATTGACAATCGGAAAAGAAAAAATTAAATGCCTAGTCGATACAGGGTCAACAACCACACTTTTAGATTCAGACAAACTACCCCAGTATAAACGAACAAAACTTCGAGACGTTGTCTCTTTTAGTACACTTACCGGACGAACAGTAATAGACAAAGAAATTATAACACCATTACCGGTTGAATTTAACGAAAATAATTTCATGTCTTGGAAACTAACTTCTTTCCATAATAAACAATTTGACGGACTTATAGGTCAACATCTTCTTAAGCCTTTACAAGCGATAATTAATTTAGATGAGGAGTACTTAGAAATAAACAACGTAAAAACAAAATTTATTGATTCTTGTCCGTTTAAATATGATGAAATATGTTCACTAGAAGCATCCAATTTCGACCAAAATACATGATACGTGAAGATATGAATCCAGAAGAAAAACGGGAACTCAGAAAACTTATTATTAAAAATAGGGATTTGTTCTTCCAAGAAGGACAAAAACTTACTCACACTCATGAAGTTCAGCACGAAATTATAACTTCGACAGAAAGACCCGTATATTCGAAAATATACAGGTACCCGCAAATTCATGAGGAAGAAATAAACAAACGAATGAAAGAGATGTTGGCACAAGGCATTATAAGAGAAAGCAATTCACCATATAACTCACCGTTATGGATAGTGCCGAAAAAGATCGATAATTCTGGCGAAAAAAAATGGAGAATAGTCATTGACTACAGGAAACTCAATGAAGTTTCTGTGTCTGACAAATATCCAATCCCTAATATTGAGACGATATTAGAGAAATTGGGACGTTCCCAATATTTTACCACAATTGATCTTGCCAAAGGCTTTCATCAAGTGTTAGTTAAAGAGGATGACAGGAAAAAAACAGCATTTTCGACACCTCTTGGGCATTATGAGTTTGTAAGAATGCGGTTTGGGCTTAAAAATGCCCCAGCGACATTTCAAAGACTAATTAATGCAGTTCTATGAGAATACTTAAATCAAATATGCGTTGTTTACCTAGACGATATTCTCATTTTCAGCACAACTCTAGAAGAACATACTACAAATATACAAAAAGTGTTTAACAAACTTAGAGAGCACAATCTTAAGATTCAGGTAGATAAATGTAATTTCTTTAGTAGACACACAGAATTTCTTGGACACATTCTGACAACAGAAGGAATTGAGCCCAATATGAAAAAAATTGAGAATATTCAAAAACTTAAATTACCCGAGACCCAAAAACAAATTAAGTCATTTTTAGGAATGACCGGGTATTACCGGAAATTTATAAGGGATTACTCAAAAGTAGCCTTCGGAATGACAAAATATTTGAAAAAGAATTCCAAGATTAATAAAAATGACCCCCAATATATAGATGCATTTGAGAAGCTCAAAAGACTTCTTGTTGAAGCACCAATTTTAAAATTTCCAGATTTCAGTAAGAAATTTAAATTAATGACAGATGCAAGCGACATCGCTTTGGGCGCAGTACTTACCCAAGATGGTCATCCATTAAGTTTTGCTAGCAGAACTCTGAATGATCACGAAAAAAAATATTCCACAACGGAAAAAGAACTCCTTGGCATCGTTTGGGCAGTTAATTATTTTCGTCCTTATTTATATGGTAGAACTTTTGATCTTCTTACTGATCACCAACCCTTAAAATGGCTTCAGACTAAACATAAGGGTAAAGATATTAATCATAAACTACAACACTGGTTACTCAAACTTGGAGAGTATGATATAAATATCGAATAATCCAAAGGCACAGAGAACAAAGTAGTAGACTTTTTATCTAGAATAAATGCAGATACGGGAGAAATCAATGCCTTACACTCAGAAGAGCAAGGCGATAACATGAGTACAGATGCGACAATACATTCACAAGAGGAGGAACAAAACGATCACTTTCCAATTTTAGAAACGGTTGTTAATAGGTTCCCTACGCAAATTATTTTAACTCATACAATGACAAAAGAAATCGAAGTCATCGGAAACAAGCGAAAAATTTATATAAGTGCAAATGACATTAAAATTTTGAAAATGAAGTTTGAAATTTTATAAATGTACTCTCCATGCGAAAGATATGGCAAATGAGGATGAATTAATTATACAGATATATAGCAAAATTTCATAAGTATGAAACGGGACATGCAGGGATAAATGAAAATTATGAAGGATTAAAGAAGCTCATATATTTCAAAAATTTGAAGATACATATCCAAAAGTATATTAATAACTGTGATACTTGTTTGAAAGCAAAGTATGACAGACATCCAATAAAACCGAAGTTTCATTTAACAGAAACCACAAAGGACACAAATCACATAATTCATTTGGATATATATATATAAACAAAAAACATAGCTTTTTAACGTTCATAGACAAGTTTTCAAAGCATGCAGTCGCTCTTTATCTAGAAGACAGGAATAGCGTTACGATTGTTGGGAAAATACGATTGTATTTTTCAATTAAGGGAAAACCAAAATTAATTATTCTTGATAATGAATTTAATTCTGTCAGCGTTAAAAAATTTTTAAGAAAAGAAGGAGTAGAAACTCACTTCACTAAGCCTAATAATCACACTGGTAACGGGGACATAGAAAGGTTCCATAGTCCCATAGGAGAAAAGCTTAGGGTTCTAGAAACTAAAAAATCTGAATTACCAATACAAGAAGGACTATTCAGATGCGTTGAGTGATATAACAAATCCTTTCATTCTGTTATAAAGGCAAGACCTATAGATGTAATTGAGGGAAAAGTTGATAGAAAAAAAATAGAAACATTACTGAGAGAACATAAAGAAAAAGTGATTTACAAACGAAATGAAAAAAGGGAAGACTATGAACAAAATAAAGAGGAAGGTAATGTCAAGAACTATAAGGCACTAAGACATAAATACGAACCTAAGTACAGGAAACTTAAACTCGAAAACATTCATCCTTCAAACATTAAACGACCTACAAAATTTTCAGATCAACTGGACAATACTATTTACGATAATGACAATACTGTCACAACTCTACATAGCGAAAGCGGTTCTAATAATCGAGAGAATTTAAAACGAAAACGGATTCGCTGAAATTAGCACTGAAGAAGTACCAATTATTCAGAACTACAACATAGTTTTACATATTATAGAACCTAAACAAATTATAGAAATCTTAGACACATTCGAAAATAATATAAATCAGTTAGGAAAAATACGAGTGGATAACAGAAACCTTTTATTACACGAACTTAACTTACTTAGGACAAAAGTTAAAACACTGCTACCAAATAGATATAAGAGAGGATTAGTTAACATGATAGGAACTGGACTAAAATGGCTCTTCGGCTCCATGGACGATAATGACAGAATAGAAATAGAAGAACACTTAGGAACCATTGACGAAAATAACCATAGTATAATTAACAATTTGAACAAAAACATACAGATTAACAACCACTTTAATGAAACTTTTAACAAAATTAAAGAGACAATTGAAGCAGACAGGGACAAGATTCTAGAAAAATTTAATGACATTAAAACAAATAACGAGCAAATTTACAGAGAACTAATTTATCTAGATACACTTGTTAAAATAAAAATACTAGGAGATAATATAGAACATATACAAGATAATATTGCATCATCAAGGATTAATCTTATGAGTAGTAATATTTTAACAAACGACGAAATTAGAAAATACGACATAGATATGTACACACTGCAGAACATTAGATTAGGTACAGCTGAATAAAAAATGAAAAAATTCTATTTGCAATAAAAATTCCAAAAGATATACTTAAAGCTAAACGATTTATTGTAACACCAATCACTTATAAAAACTTTGTAGAATTAAATTTTGAAAATCGAGAAATTGTAATTTTGAACAATATCCGTTATGATTTTGATGGAAATGTAAATGAAAATACCTTAAAAGAGTCCAAGCTTTGTATTTACCAAAACAATCGTCCTAAAATAAAGAATACTAGATCTGAAATCATTGAAATTACTCCAAATTCAATATTGCTTAAAAATCAAAACAAAACAAAACTGTAAAGTTCATGTGACGAAAGAAATATAACCCTAGATGGGAATTACTTAATAAATTTTTATAAGTGTAACATTAAAATAAGAAATAAGACTTTGTTTTGGAAAAAATGAAGAATTTATAAAAAAATTTGTAACCGAAAGTAATAATAACCAATTTAAAGATAATACTAGTGATTTATCGTTTGATGATATTGTAATCAATGAAATAGAAAATATGAAAGCAATAGAAGAAATAAAATTCCATAAGAAACAGCATACTTTGTATAATTGGATATATCTAACTGCTTTTCTGGTAATAATTATTCTTTTCATATTATTATTTTTGTTCATAATTCATAAGTACAAATCGATAAAAGTTGTAATTAATAACGAAACCCAGGAGAGTTTCGACTTAAAGGGTGGAGGGGTTACGTCGAAGTTTCCGACGACAACCACAATTCCCATTAACTGGAATTCATAATCGCATACTTTTAAAAGAATCATGTTGCAATATATTTCCCAGCAGAAATACTGAGTTCAAATTTTACGAAAGCAAAATCAAAGAATCATATTGCAACATTTTTCTCACCAGAAATGCAGTGTCCGAACTTAAAACAATAAGAATCATATTGCAACATTTTTCTCATCAGAAATGCAGTGTCCGAACTTAAAACAATAAGAATCATATTGCAACATTTTTCTCATCAGAAATGCAGTGTCCGAACTTAAAAAAATAAGAATCATATTGCAGCACATTTTCCAGCGGAAATTCAACGTCAAGAAATATGAATCCTATTTCGGTGCATTGAAGCTTCGCTGTGAAAATGCAACATAAGCAGAATAGTTACTAAATGTATTCAGATGCAAATGTTAAGTTAGTCTTTAAGTGGAGACCAATAAAGAAGGTCGTAAGATCGGAAGAAGAAGAATAAAAGAATTGTTTTTTTTATTTTTCCTTGAACAAACCGTTCTTTGAGTGGCGCAGTCGGTTATTTTACTATCAAAAGATAATAAAATCGAACCTCCTTCCGAAGAAGTGAATTCAATAAAAGACTTTTTCATCTAAAGATAATAAAGTCGTAGTGAATTAAATAAAATAATTGTTATCTCAAGATAATGAAGTTAACCTCTTTTTACTAGTGAAGTTGTAATTCTTTGTCTTAAGACAGTGAAAAAAAAGAAGAGAAATAGTAGTGAAGTAGTAATTCTTTGTCTTAAGACAGTGAAAAAAAAATATATGCTAATGAAGTTGTAATTTTTATTGTCTAAAGACAGTGAAAAAAAAGCAGTAGTTAAGTGATAATTGTTTATTCAAGTGAATAAAAATATTTTATTGTCTAAAGACAATAATACAAAGTGAAATAATTAAAATGATGCAGGATGGAATACCTGTTAGCGAGCTCATTAAAGAAGCCGCAAAAATAAAAGAGTTTTTCGGGGATGAAAAATATGACTCATCGTCGTTCATTCGCGAAGTGGAACTCATCCTCCCACTTTTCAACGACAACCTTCCGCTAATGGAGTTTATATATCAACGGTATATTCGCAACAAAATATAAGGAGCAGCTCTTCAGTGTATAAGAACATCGGGCCCCAATCCAACGTGGGAAGGCATCAAAGAAGAACTAAAGAAGAACTTCGGTGTAAGAGAGACATATCACAAACTCCATCATCAAGCCATAACGTGCAAGATTACTTCTGTAAGTCAGTATTTTTATAGTTTAAGAAATATTTTAGACAAACTAAACACGAAGTATGAATTTAATAATACAAAGCCTAGCGAATTTTCACCTGATTCAAACGAATCGATTATATTAAAAATATTTTTAAACGGTATCAATCCAAACTTAGCAAGCATTATTTATAGTAGGAATATAAAAAATCTTAGTGATGCGTATTATACGTTAGAAGAAACAGGAATTCTTAGACATTATGACAAACCACATGGTTATAAAAACAATACTTCATACATTAATAAGCAAGATAACTTTAGACAAGACAGTTATAGGGAAAATCCATCAGGACACAATAAAAATTTAAGTCAAAATCCAGGACGATACAGGCAGAATACAAATTCGAACCCTTCTAGAAATGACAACGTAAATCAAAATCAAACTTATCAAAATAATAATTCAAATAGTTCAAGGCAATCCAGACAAAATGGTACAAATACCTACATCACTAGAAATTTTTCACGAGATAGAAATACTTCCACTGAGCCAATGCAGGTAGAGCATATTGAAAGTACAGACTCAGACGAAATAAATTTTCAGTCGCAAGCCCAACATCAAGTTTACCGATAGTTGAATTGACAATCGGAAAAGAAAAAAGATTCAGACAAACTACCCCAGTATAAACGAACAAAACTTCGAGACGTTGTCTCTTTTAGTACACTTACCGGACGAACAGTAATAGACAAAGAAATTATAACACCATTACCAGTTGAATTTAACGAAAATAATTTCATGTCTTGGAAACTAACTTCTTTCCATAATAAACAATTTGACGGACTTATAGGTCAAAATCTTCTTAAGCCTTTACAAGCGATAATTAATTTAGATGAGGAGTACTTAGAAATAAACAACGTAAAAACAAAATTTATTGATTCTTGTCCGTGTAAATATGATGAAATATATTCACTAGAAGCATCCAATTTCGACCAAAATACATGATACGTGAAGATATGAATCCAGAAGAAAAACGGGAACTCAGAAAACTTATTATTAAAAATAGGGATTTGTTCTTCCAAGAAGGACAAAAACTTACTCACACTCATGAAGTTCAGCACGAAATTATAACTTCGACAGAAAGACCCGTATATTCGAAAATATACAGGTACCCGCAAATTCATGAGGAAGAAATAAACAAACAAATGAAAAAGATGTTGGCACAAGGCATTATAAGAGAAAGCAATTCACCACATAACTCACCGTTATGGATAGTGCCGAAAAAGATCGATAATTCTGGCAAAAAAAAATGGAGAATAGTCATTGACTACAGGAAACTCAATGAAGTTTCTGTGTCTGACAAATATCCAATCCCTAATATTGAGACGATATTAGAGAAATTGGGACGTTCCCAATATTTTACCACAATTGATCTTGCCAAAGGCTTTCATCAAGTGTTAGTTAAAGAGGATGACAGGAAAAAGACAGCATTTTCGACACCTCTTGGGCATTATGAGTTTGTAAGAATGCGGTTTGGGCTTAAAAATGCCCCAGCGACATTTCAAAGACTAATTAATGCAGTTCTAAGAGAATACATAAATCAAATATGCGTTGTTTACCTAGACGATATTCTCATTATCAGCACAACTCTAGAAGAACATACTACAAATATACAAAAAGTGTTTAACAAACTTAGAGAGCACAATCTTAAGATTCAGGTAGATAAATGTAATTTCCTTAGTAGACACACAGAATTTCTTGGACACATTCTGACAACAGAAGGAATTAAGCCCAATATGAAAAAAATTGAGAATATTCAAAAACTTAAATTACCCGAGACCCAAAAACAAATTAAGTCATTTTTTTTTTTACCGGAAATTTATAAGGGATTACTCAAAAGTAGAGTTCGGAATGACAAAATATTTGAAAAAGAATTCCAAGATTAATAAAAATGACCCCCAATATATAGATGCATTTGAGAAGCTCAAAAGACTTCTTGTTGAAGCACCAATTTTAAAATTTCCAGATTTCAGTAAGAAATTTAAATTAATGACAGATGCAAGCGACATCGCTTTGGGCGCAGTACTTATCCAAGATGGTCATCCATTAAGTTTTGCTGGCAGAACTCTGAATGATCACGAAAAAAAATATTCCACAACGGAAAAAGAACTCCTTGGCATCGTTTGGGCAGTTAATTATTTTCGTCCTTATTTATATGGTAGAACTTTTGATCTTCTTACTGATCACCAACCCTTAAAATGGCTTCAGACTAAACATAAGGGTAAAGATATTAATCATAAACTACAACGCTGGTTACTCAAACTTGGAGAGTATTATATAAATATCGAATAATCCAAAGGCACAGAGAACAAAGTAGTAGACTTTTTATCTAGAATAAATGCAGATACGGGAGAAATCAATGCCTTACACTCAGAAGAGCAAGGCGATAACATGAGTACAGATGCGACAATACATTCACAAGAGGAGGAACAAAACGATCACTTTCCAATTTTAGAAACGGTTGTTAATAGGTTCCCTACGCAAATTATTTTAACTCATACAAAGACAAAAGAAATCGAAGTCATCGGAAACAAGCGAAAAATTTATATAAGTGCAAATGACATTAAAAATAACTTTATGACTGACATATTTCGAAGATTTTTAAAATCAGGGAAAATAGGAATTTTTTCAGAGTTTCCTGACCCCGAGTATAACAAAGTGCAGCAAAAGCTGATAGAATTATTCAACACAAGTTTGAAATTCTATAAATGTACTCTCCATGCGAAAGATATGGCAAATGAGGATGAATTAATTATACAGATATATAGCAAAATTTCATAAGTATGAAACGGGACATGCAGGGATAAATGAAAATTATGAAGGATTAAAGAAGCTCATATATTTCAAAAATTTGAAGATACATATCCAAAAGTATATTAATAACTGTGATACTTGTTTGAAAGCAAAGTATGACAGAAATCCAATAAAACCGAAGTTTCATTTAACAGAAACCCCAAAGGACACAAATAACATAATTCATTTGGATATATATATAAACAAAAAACATAGCTTTTTAACGTTCATAGACAAGTTTTCAAAGCATGCAGTCGCTCTTTATCTAGAAGACAGGAATAGCGTTACGATTGTTGGGAAAATACGATTGTATTTTTCAATTAAGGGAAAACCAAAATTAGTTATTCTCGATAATGAATTTAATTCTGTCAGCGTTAAAGAATTTTTAAGAAAAGAAGGAGTAGAAACTCACTTCACTAAGCCTAATAATCACACTGGTAACGGGGACATAGAAAGGTTCCATAGTACCATAGGAGAAAAGCTTAGGGTTCTAGAAACTAAAAAATCTGAATTACCAATACAAGAAAGACTATTCAGATGCGTTGAGTGGTATAACAAATCCTTTCATTCTGTTATAAAGGCAAGACCTATAGATGTAATTGAGGGAAAAGTTGATAGAAAAAAAATAGAAACATTACTGAGAGAACATAAAGAAAAAGTGATTTACAAACGAAATGAAAAAAGGGAAGACTATGAACAAAATAAAGAGGAAGGTTATGTCAAGAACTATAAGGCACTAAGGCATAAATACGAACCTAAGTACAGGAAACTTAAACTCGAAAACATTCATCCTTCAAACATTAAACGACCTACAAAATTTTCAGATCAACTGGACAATATTATTTACGATAATGACAATACTGTCACAACTCTACATAGCGAAAGCGGTTCTAATAATCGAGAAAATTTAAAACGAAAACGGATTCGCTGAAATCAGCATTGAAGAAGTACCAATTATTCAGAACTACAACATAGTTTTACATATTAAAGAACCTAAACAAATTATAGAAATCTTAGACACATTCGAAAATAATATAAATCAGTTAGGAAAAATACGAGTGGATAACAGAAACCTTTTATTACACGAACTTAACTTACTTAGGACAAAAGTTAAAACACTGCTACCAAATAGATATAAGAGAGGATTAGTTAACATGATAGGAACTGGACTAAAATGGCTCTTCGGCTCCATGGACGATAATGACAGAATAGAAATAGAAGAACACTTAGGAACCATTGACGAAAATAACCATAGTATAATTAACAATTTGAACAAAAACATACAGATTAACAACCACTTTAATGAAACTTTTAACAAAATTAAAGAGACAATTGAAGCAGACAGGGACAAGATTCTAGAAAAATTTAATGACATTAAAACAAATAACGAGCAAATTTACAGAGAACTAATTTATCTAGATACACTTGTTAAAATAAAAATACTAGGAGATAATATAGAACATATACAAGATAATATTGCATCATCAACGATTAATCTTATGAGTAGTAATATTTTAACAAACGACGAAATTAGAAAATACGACATAGATATGTACACACTGCAGAACATTAGATTAGGTACAGCTGAATATAAAAATGAAAAAATTGTATTTGCAATAAAAATTCCGAAAGATATACTTAAAGCTAAACGATTTATTGTAACACCAATCACTAATAAAAACTTTGTAGAATTAAATTTTGAAAATCTAGAAATTGTAATTTTGAACAATATCCGTTATGATTTTGATGGAAATGTAAATGAAAACACCTTAAAAGAGTCCAAGCTTTGTATTTACCAAAACAATTGTCCTAAAATAAAGAATACTAGATCTGAAATCATTGAAATTACTCCAAATTCAATATTGCTTAAAAATCAAAACAAAACAAAACTGTAAAGTTCATGTGACGAAAGAAATATAACCCTAGATGGGAATTACTTAATAAATTTTTATAATTGTAACATTAAAATAAGAAATAAGACTTTTTTTGGAAAAAATTAAGAATTTATAAAAAAATTTGTAACCGAAAGTAATAATAACCAATTTAAAGATAATACTAGTGATTTATCGTTTGATGATATTGTAATCAATGAAATAGAAAATATGAAGAAACAGCATACTTTGTATAATTGGATATATCTAACTGCTTTTCTGGTAATAATTATTCTTTTCATATTATTATTTTTGTTCATAATTCATAAGTACAAATCGATAAAAGTTGTAATTAATAACGAAACCCAGGAGAGTTTCGACTTAAAGGGTGGAGGGGTTACGTCGAAGTTTCCGACGACAACCACAATTCCCATTAACTGGAATTCATAATCGCATACTTTTAAAAGAATCATGTTGCAATATATTTCCCAGCAAAAATACTGAGTTCAAATTTTACGAAAGCAAAATCAAAGAATCATATTGCAACATTTTTCTCACCAGAAATGCAGTGTCCGAACTTAAAACAATAAGAATCATATTGCAACATTTTTCTCACCAGAAATGCAGTGTCCGAACTTAAAAAAATAAGAATCATATTGCAGCACATTTTCCAGCGGAAATTCAACGTCAAGAAATATGAATCCTATTTCGGTGCATTGAAGCTTCGCTGTGAAAATGCAACATAAGCAGAATAGTTACTAAATGTATTCAGATGCAAATGTTAAGTTAGTCTTTAAGTGGAGAACAATAAAGAAGGTCGTAAGATCGGCAGAAGAAGAATAAAAGAATTGTTTGTTTTTATTTTTCCTTGAACAAACCGTTCTTTAAGTGGCGCAGTCGGTTATTTTACTATCAAAAGATAATAAAATCGAACCTCCTTCCGAAGAAGTGAATTCAATAAAAGACTTTTTCATCTAAAGATAATAAAGTCGTAGTGAATAAAATAAAATAATTGTTATCTCAAGATAATGAAGTTAACCTCTTTTTACTAGTGAAGTTGTAATTCTTTGTCTTAAGACAGTGAAAAAAAAGAAGAGAAATAGTAGTGAAGTAGTAATGCTTTGTCTTAAGACAGTGAAAAAAAAAATATATGCTAATGAAGTTGTAATTTTTATTGTCTAAAGACAGTGAAAAAAAAGCAGTACTTAAGTGATAATTGTTTATTCAAGTGAATAAAAATATTTTATTGTCTAAAGACAATAATACAAATGAAATAATTAAAATGATGCAGGATGGAATACCTGTTAGCGAGCTCATTAAAGAAGCCGCAAAAATAAAAGAGTTTTTCGGGGATGAAAAATATGACTCATCGTCGTTCATTCGCGAAGTGGAACTCATCCTCCCACTTTTCAACGACAACCTTCCGCTAATGGAGTTTATATATCAACGTTATATTCGCAACAAAATACAAGGAGCAGCTCTTCAGTGTATAAGAACATTGGGCCCCAATCCAACGTGGGAAGGCATCAAAGAAGAACTAAAGAAGAACTTCGGTGTAAGAGAGACATATCACAAACTCCATCATCAAGCCATAACGTGCAAGATTACTTCTGTAAGTCAGTATTTTTATAGTTTAAGAAATATTTTAGACAAACTAAACACGAAGTATGAATTTGATAATACAAAGCCTAGCGAATTTTCACCTGATTCAAACGAATCGATTATATTAAAAATATTTTTAAACGGTATCAATCCAAACTTAGCAAGCATTATTTATAGTAGGAATATAAAAAATCTTAGAGATGCATATTATACGTTAGAAGAAACAGGAATTCTTAGACATTATGACAAACCACATGGTTATAAAAACAATACTTCATGCATTAATAAGCAAGATAACTTTAGACAAGACAGTTATAGGGAAAATCCATCAGGACACAATAAAAATTTAAGTCAAAATCCAGGACGATACAGGCAGAATACAAATTCGAACCCTTCTAGAAATGACAACGTAAATCAAAATCAAACTTATCAAAATAATAATTCAAATAGTTCAAGGCAATCCAGACAAAATGGTACAAATACCTACATCACTAGAAATTTTTCACGAGATAGAAATACTTCCACTGAGCCAATGCAGGTAGAGCATATTGAAAGTACAGACTCAGACAAAATAAATTTTCAGTCGCAAGCCCAACATCAAGTTTACCGATAGTTGAATTGACAATCGGAAAAGAAAAAATTAAATGCCTAGTCGACACAGGGTCAACAACCACACTTTTAGATTCAGACAAACTACCCCAGAATAAACGAACAAAACTTCGAGACGTTGTCTCTTTTAGTACACTTACCGGACGAACAGTAATAGACAAAGAAATTATAACACCATTACCAGTTGAATTTAACGAAAATAATTTCATGTCTTGGAAACTAACTTCTTTCCATAATAAACAATTTGACGGACTTATAGGTCAAAATCTTCTTAAGCCTTTACAAGCGATAATTAATTTAGATGAGGAGTACTTAGAAATAAACAACGTAAAAACAAAATTTATTGATTCTTGTCCGTGTAAATATGATGAAATATATTCACTAGAAGCATCCAATTTCGACCAAAATACATGATACGTGAAGATATGAATCCAGAAGAAAAACGGGAACTCAGAAAACTTATTATTAAAAATAGGGATTTGTTCTTCCAAGAAGGACAAAAACTTACTCACACTCATGAAGTTCAGCACGAAATTATAACTTCGACAGAAAGACCCGTATATTCGAAAATATACAGGTACCCGCAAATTCATGAGGAAGAAATAAACAAACAAATGAAAGAGATGTTGGCACAAGGCATTATAAGAGAAAGCAATTCACCATATAACTCACCGTTATGGATAGTGCCGAAAAAAATCGATAATTCTGGCAAAAAAAAAAAAATGGAGAATAGTCATTGACTACAGGAAAATCAATGAAGTTTCTGTGTCTGACAAATATCCAATCCCTAATATTGAGACGATATTAGAGAAATTGGGACGTTCCCAATATTTTACCACAATTGATCTTGCCAAAGGCTTTCATCAAGTGTTAGTTAAAGAGGATGACAGGAAAAAAACAGCATTTTCGACACCTCTTGGGCATTATGAGTTTGTAAGAATGCGGTTTGGGCTTAAAAATGCCCCAGCGACATTTCAAAGACTAATTAATGCAGTTCTAAGAGAATACATAAATCAAATATGCGTTGTTTACCTAGACGATATTCTCATTTTCAGCACAACTCTAGAAGAACATACTACAAATATACAAAAAGTGTTTAACAAACTTAGAGAGCACAATCTTAAGATTCAGGTAGATAAATGTAATTTCCTTAGTAGACACACAGAATTTCTTGGACACATTCTGACAACAGAAGGAATTAAGCCCAATATGAAAAAAATTGAGAATATTCAAAAACTTAAATTACCCGAGACCCAAAAACAAATTAAGTCATTTTTAGGAATGACCGGGTATTACCGGAAATTTATAAGGGATTACTCAAAAGTAGAGTTCGGAATGACAAAATATTTGAAAAAGAATTCCAAGATTAATAAAAATGACCCCCAATATATAGATGCATTTGAGAAGCTCAAAAGACTTCTTGTTGAAGCACCAATTTTAAAATTTCCAGATTTCAGTAAGAAATTAAAATTAATGACAGATGAAAGCGACATCGCTTTGGGCGCAGTACTTACCCAAGATGGTCATCCATTAAGTTTTGCTAGCAGAACTCTGAATGATCACGAATTCCACAACGGAAAAAGAACTCCTTGGCATCGTTTGGGCAGTTAATTATTTTCGTCCTTATTTATATGGTAGAACTTTTGATCTTCTTACTGATCACCAACCCTTAAAATGGCTTCAGACTAAACATAAGGGTAAAGATATTAATCATAAACTACAACGCTGGTTACTCAAACTTGGAGAGTATGATATAAATATCGAATAATCCAAAGGCACAGAGAACAAAGTAGTAGACTTTTTATCTAGAATAAATGCAGATACGGGAGAAATCAATGCCTTACACTCAGAAGAGCAAGGCGATAACATGAGTACAGATGCGACAATACATTCACAAGAGGAGGAACAAAACGATCACTTTCCAATTTTAGAAACGGTTGTTAATAGGTTCCCTACGCAAATTATTTTAACTCATACAAAGACAAAAGAAATCGAAGTCATCGGAAACAAGCGAAAAATTTATATAAGTGCAAATGACATTAAAAATAACTTTATGACTGACATATTTCGAAGATTTTTAAAATCAGGGAAAATAGGAATTTTTTCAGAGTTTCCTGACCCCGAGTATAACAAAGTGCAGCAAAAGCTGATAGAATTATTCAACACAAGTTTGAAATTTTATAAATGTACTCTCCATGCGAAAGATATGGCAAATGAGGATGAATTAATTATACAGATATATAGCAAAATTTCATAAGTATGAAACGGGACATGCAGGGATAAATGAAAATTATGAAGGATTAAAGAAGCTCATATATTTCAAAAATTTGAAGATACATATCCAAAAGTATATTAATAACTGTGATACTTGTTTGAAAGCAAAGTATGACAGAAATCCAATAAAACCGAAGTTTCATTTAACAGAAACCCCAAAGGACACAAATCACATAATTCATTTGTATATATATATAAACAAAAAACATAGCTTTTTAACGTTCATAGACAAGTTTTAAGACAGGAATAGCGTTACGATTGTTGGGAAAATACGATTGTATTTTTCAATTAAGGGAAAACCAAAATTAGTTATTCTCGATAATGAATTTAATTCTGTCAGCGTTAAAGAATTTTTAAGAAAAGAAGGAGTAGAAACTCACTTCACTAAACCTAATAATCACATTGGTAACGGGGACATAGAAAGGTTCCATAGTACCATAGGAGAAAAGCTTATGGTTCTAGAAACTAAAAAATCTGAATTACCAATACAAGAAAGACTATTCAGATGCGTTGAGTGGTATAACAAATCCTTTCATTCTGTTATAAAGGCAAGACCTATAGATGTAATTGAGGGAAAAGTTGATAGAAAAAAAATAGAAACGTTACTGAGAGAACATAAAGAAAAAGTGATTTACAAACGAAATGAAAAAAGGGAAGACTATGAACAAAATAAAGAGGAAGGTTATGTCAAGAACTATAAGGCACTAAGGCATAAGTACGAACCTAAGTACAGGAAACTTAAACTCGAAAACATTCATCCTTCAAACATTAAACGACCTACAAAATTTTCAGATCAACTGGACAATACTATTTACGATAATGACAATACTGTCACAACTCTACATAGCGAAAGCGGTTCTAATAATCGAGAGAATTTAAAACGAAAACGGATTCGCTGAAATTAGCACTGAAGAAGTACCAATTATTCAGAACTACAACATAGTTTTACATATTATAGAACCTAAACAAATTATAGAAATCTTAGACACATTCGAAAATAATATAAATCAGTTAGGAAAAATACGAGTGGATAACAGAAACCTTTTATTACACGAACTTAACTTACTTAGGACAAAAGTTAAAACACTGCTACCAAATAGATATAAGAGAGGATTAGTTAACATGATAGGAACTGGACTAAAATGGCTCTTCGGCTCCATGGACGATAATGACAGAATAGAAATAGAAGAACACTTAGGAACCATTGACGAAAATAACCATAGTATAATTAACAATTTGAACAAAAACATACAGATTAACAACCACTTTAATGAAACTTTTAACAAAATTAAAGAGACAATTGAAGCAGACAGGGACAAGATTCTTGAAAAATTTAATGACATTAAAACAAATAACGAGCAAATTTACAGAGAACTAATTTATCTAGATACACTTGTTAAAATAAAAATACTAGGAGATAATATAGAACATATACAAGATAATATTGCATCATCAAGGATTAATCTTATGAGTAGTAATATTTTAACAAAGGACGAAATTAGAAAATACGACATAGATATGTACACACTGCAGAACATTAGATTAGGTACAGCTGAATATAAAAATGAAAAAATTGTATTTGCAATAAAAATTCCGAAAGATATACTTAAAACTAAACGATTTATTGTAACACCAATCACCAATAAAAACTTTGTAGAATTAAATTTTGAAAATCGAGAAATTGTAATTTTGAACAATATCCGTTATGATTTTGATGGAAATGTAAATGAAAACACCTTAAAAGAGTCCAAGCTTTGTATTTACCAAAACAATTGTCCTAAAATAAAGAATACTAGATCTGAAATCATTGAAATTACTCCAAATTCAATATTGCTTAAAAATCAAAACAAAACAAAACTGTAAAGTTCATGTGACGAAAGAAATATAACCCTAGATGGGAATTACTTAATAAATTTTTATAATTGTAACATTAAAATAAGAAATAAGACTTTTTTTGGAAAAAATTAAGAATTTATAAAAAAATTTGTAACCGAAAGTAATAATAACCAATTTAAAGATAATACTAGTGATTTATCGTTTGATGATATTGTAATCAATGAAATAGAAAATATGAAGAAACAGCATACTTTGTATAATTGGATATATCTAACTGCTTTTCTGGTAATAATTATTCTTTTCATATTATTATTTTTGTTCATAATTCATAAGTACAAATCGATAAAAGTTGTAATTAATAACGAAACCCAGGAGAGTTTCGACTTAAAGGGTGGAGGGGTTACGTCGAAGTTTCCGACGACAACCACAATTCCCATTAACTGGAATTCATAATCGCATACTTTTAAAAGAATCATGTTGCAATATATTTCCCAGCAAAAATACTGAGTTCAAATTTTACGAAAGCAAAATCAAAGAATCATATTGCAACATTTTTCTCACCAGAAATGCAGTGTCCGAACTTAAAACAATAAGAATCATATTGCAACATTTTTCTCACCAGAAATGCAGTGTCCGAACTTAAAAAAATAAGAATCATATTGCAGCACATTTTCCAGCGGAAATTCAACGTCAAGAAATATGAATCCTATTTCGGTGCATTGAAGCTTCGCTGTGAAAATGCAACATAAGCAGAATAGTTACTAAATGTATTCAGATGCAAATGTTAAGTTAGTCTTTAAGTGGAGAACAATAAAGAAGGTCGTAAGATCGGCAGAAGAAGAATAAAAGAATTGTTTTTTTTTATTTTTCCTTGAACAAACCGTTCTTTAAGTCGCGCTCCAAGTTGGTTGAGGTCCGTCTCCACTTGTGAGCGCCACCGTATCCTGGGCCGTCCTCTGTTGCCCTGTTCCAATGGCTCAGATTCGAAGACTTTTCGGGCCGGAGTAGTTTAGTTCATACGCTCAACATGGACTAGCCGTCTTAAGCGTTGTATCCGGAGACGCTTGACTAGGCGCATGTTGTTGTACAGCCCATAGAGTTCGTCGTTAATTCTTCTCCTCCAGATGCCTTCAACGCAAACAGTGGTTTCGCTATCTTCGCAAAATCCTTTATAAAACGTCGGTAATATGATGCCAGTCCAAGAAGTCCTCTAAGTTCTTTCAGATTATCCGTTCCGTTTTATGTCAGTAACAAAAATTGTGTCTCCGGGTTCATGTTTTTTGATTTCTTTCTTTTTAGATTTTCCTTCAACTGCTTTTTTATATTTTAAGGAAAAGAATTTTTCAAACCCTGACATTTTATCTGTAACAACATATCCCTTTCTATGGTAGCATAGTTTTCCTATGTCTTGTTTAAGGAGCGGGAAATATACGTGATTGGCTTATATTTTCCAATTTATCATTGAATCAACACTGCTCCAATGGTGATTGGATGCATCTATAGTCAATACGAATCGATAGTCGATATCAGGAAATGTAAGTATTTGAGATTGTGACATGCTTCTTTCTCTTTTTCTTTGAGCTGAATTCTTATATTCTTAGACCGATTCGCGTTGGTTTATGAATTCGCACCACTCGTAAGGTTGGCTAGTGGTTTCCCTTATTCTTCTTCTTTTTCTAATGGCGCTACAGTCCTGCGTGGACCTGTGCCTCCACCAGCCAGCACTGTCTTTCGTCTTCCGCCAATTGCGCGCTCCAAGTTGGTTGAGGTCCGTCTCCACTTGTGAGCGCCACCGTATCCTGGGCCGTCCTCTGTTGCCCTGTTCCAATGGCTCAGATTCGAAGACTTTTTGGGCCGGAGTAGTTTAGTTCATACGCTCTACATGGACTAGCCGTCTTAGGCGTTGTATCCGGAGACGCTTGACTAGGCGCATGTTGTTGTACAGCACATAGAGTTCGTCGTTAATTCTTTTCCTCTGCCTTCAACGCAAACAGTGGTTTCGCTATCTTCGCAAAATACTTTTTAAAACGTCGGTAATATGATGCCAGTCCAAGAAATCCTCTAAGTTCTTTCAGATTATCCGTTCCGTTTTTTGTCAGTAACAAAAAATGTGTCTCCTGGTTCATGTTTTTTGATTTCTTTCTTTTTAGATTTTCCTTCACCTGCTGTTGTTGTTCCTTATTTTATAAGGCGTTTCTGTGTGCTCTATTGACGATCCGTCCGAATTTTTATTTTCCTTGCTCCGTACAAATAGTAGCGAAGATTATCCAACGCCCAAACTATGGCCAACATCTCTCTTTCGTTGGTAGCATAGTTTTCCTCTGTCTTGTTTAAGGACCGGGATATATACATGATTGGTTTATCTTTTCCAATTTCTCTTTAACTCAACACTGCTCCAATGGTGATTCGATGCATTTTTAGTCAATATAAATGATAGTCAAAATCTGGAAATGTAAGTATTCCCGATGATGGTAGTAAAGTTTTGAAATTGTGAAATGCTTCTTTCTCTTTTTCGTTGAGCTGAATTCTTATATTCATAGACCGATTCACTTTTGTTTATGAATTCGCACCTCTCGTAAGGTTGGCTAGTGGTTTCCCTTCTTCTTCTAGTGGCGCTACAATCCGGGGTGGACCTGGGCCTCCACCAGCTGGCACTGTCTTTCGTCTTTCGCCAGTTGCGCGCTCCAAGTTGGTTGAGTTCCTTCTCCACTTGTGAACGCCACCTTATCCTGGGCCGTCCTCTGTTGCGTTGTCCCAATGGCTCAGATTCGAAGTTCATACGCTCTACATGGACTAGCCGTCTTAGGCGTTGTATCCGGAGACGCTTGACTAGGCGCATGTTGTTGTACAGCCCATAGAGTTCGTCGTTAATTCTTTTCCTCCAGATGCCTTCAACGCAAACAGTGGTTTCGCTATCTTCGCAAAATACTTTTTAAAACGTCGGTAATATGATGCCAGTCCAAGAAATCCTCTAAGTTCTTTCAGATTATCCGTTCCGTTTTTTGTCAGTAACAAAAAATGTGTCTCCTGGTTCATGTTTTTTGATTTCTTTCTTTTTAGATTTTCCTTCACCTGCTGTTGTTGTTCCTTATTTTATAAGGCGTTTCTGTGTGCTCTATTGACGATCCGTCCGAATTTTTATTTTCCTTGCTCCGTACAAATAGTAGCGAAGATTATCCAACGCCCAAACTATGGCCAACATCTCTCTTTCGTTGGTAGCATAGTTTTCCTCTGTCTTGTTTAAGGACCGGGATATATACATGATTGGTTTGTCTTTTCCAATTTCTCCTTGACTCAACACTGCTCCAATGGTGACTCGATGTATCTGTAGTCAATATGAATCGTTAGTCAAAATCTGGAAAAGTCAGTGTTTCCGATGATGGTAGTAAAGTTTTGAGATTGTGAAATGCTTCTTTCTCTTTTTCGTTGAGCTAAATTCTTATATTCATAGACCGATTCACTTTTGTTTGTGAATTCGGGCCTCTCGTAAGGTTGGTTAATGGTTTCACTTCTTCTTCTAATGGCGCTACAGTCCTGGGTGGACCTGTGCCTCCACCAGCCAGCACTGTCTTTCGTCTTTCGCCAGCTGCCGCCACTTGCGCGCTCCAAATTGGCTGATGGCCTTCTCCACTTGTGAGCGCCACCTTATCCCGGGCCGTCCTCTGTTGTGTTGTTCCAATGGCCAATGTTCTGCGCAAAATCCTGAATAAAATGTCGGTAATATGATGCCAGTCCAAGAAATCCTCTAAGTTATTTCAAATTATCCGTTCCGTTTTATGTCAGTAACAAAAATTGTGTCTCCTGGTTCATGTATTTTTGATTTCTTTCTTTTTAGATTTTCCTTCACCTGCTGTTGTTGTTCTTTATTCTCTAAGGCGTTTCTGTGTGCTCTATTGACGATCCGTCAGAATTTTTATTTTCCTTGCTCCGTACAAATAGTAGCGAAGATTATCCAACGCCCAAACTATGGCCAACATCTCTCTTTCGTTGGTAGCATAGCTTTCCTCTGTCTTGTTTAAGGACCGGCTTATATATAATTTCTCCTTGACTCAACATTGCTCCAATGACGATTCGATGCATCTGTAGTCAATATGAATCGGTTGGCTAGTGGTCTCCCTTCTTCTTCTTCTTTTTCTAATGGCGCTACAGTCCTGCGTGGACCTGTGCCTCCACCAGCCAGCACTGTCTTTCGTCTTCCGCCAATTGCGCGCTCCAAGTTGGTTGAGGTCCGTCTCCACTTGTGAGCGCCACCGTATCCTGGGCCGTCCTCTGTTGCCCTGTTCCAATGGCTCAGATTCGAAGACTTTTTGGGCCGGAGTAGTTTAGTTCATACGCTCTACATAGACAAGCCGTCTTAAGCGTTGTATCCGGAGACGCTTGACTAGGCGCATGTTGTTGTACAGCACATAGAGTTCGTCGTTAATTCTTTTCCTCTGCCTTCAACGCAAACAGTGGTTTCGCTATCTTCGCAAAATACTTTATAAAACGTCGGTAATATGATGCCAGTCCAAGAAATCCTCTAAGTTCTTTCAAATTATCCGTTCCGTTTTTTGTCAGTAACAAAAATTGTGTCTCCAGGTCCATGTATTTTTGATTTCTTTCTTTTTAGATTTTCCTTCACCTGCTGTTGTTGTTCCTTATTTTATAAGGCGTTTCTGTGTGCTCTATTGACGATCCGTCCGAATTTTTATTTTCCTTGCTCCGTACAAATAGTAGCGAAGATTATCCAACGCCCAAACTATGGCCAACATCTCTCTTTCGTTGGTAGCATAGTTTTCCTCTGTCTTGTTTAAGGACCGGGATATATACATGATTGGTTTATCTTTTCCAATTTCTCCTTGACTCAATACTGCTCCAATGGTGACTCGATGCATCTGTAGTCAATATGAATCGTTAGTCAAAATCTGGAAAAGTCAGTGTTTCCGATGATGGTAGTAAAGTTTTGAGATTGTGAAATGCTTCTTTCTCTTTTTCGTTGAGCTAAATTCTTATATTCATAGACCGATTCAATTTTGTTTGTGAATTCGGGCCTCTCGTAAGGTTGGTTAATGGTTTCACTTCTTCTTCTAATGGCGCTACAGTCCTGGGTGGACCTGTGCCTCCACCAGTCAGCACTGTCTTTCGTCTTTCGCCAGCTGCCGCCACTTGCGCGCTCCAAGTTGGTTGATGGCCTTCTCCACTTGTGAGCGCCACCTTATCCCGGGCCGTCCTCTGTTGCGTTGTTCCAATGGCCAATGTTCTTCGCAAAATCCTGAATAAAATGTCGGTAATATGATGCCAGTCCAAGAAATCCTCTAAGTTCTTTCAAATTATCCGTTCCGTTTTATGTCAGTAACAAAAATTGTGTCTCCTGGTTGATATTTTTTTGATTTCTTTCTTTTCCTAATTTGCTCTTTTAAGTCTGAATTTAGTTTATTGCTGAAACTTATGAAATTTTTGTAGTTGATGCGATTATATCTGCCGAAAATTATATCAATTGGTTTTCTTTTTATTACGAAATGTACTGTATTGTTGTAGCGATCTGCTGATATTTCTATAAGTTGTTTTAAGTCTAGATCTGAATATTCCCTTTTTAAACACTTGGTAATTTCGATGATAGTTGAATGAGCTCTTGATAGTTCCTTTCACTTTACTTTTGTTTACAGGAGTTTTGTAGATTTGTATCCCCAATGACTTTAGTAAGTTGTCAATAATTGGACGATTGAAACTTACTTCATTGTCCATTACCAGAATTTTGTGTGCAGAGAAATAATAGAAAATTTTGATCAGTTTATTTTGTAAATGGAGTGCAGATTTATCTTTTATAAAAAAAGGAATTTTTCAAACCTTGACATTTTATCTCTAAATGTAACAAATTTTTTCCTTCAATTTCCAAAATGTCTAAGGGGAATATTTCTGTAGGATAAGTCGGAGTTGGTGTATTTTGAAACACAGGTTTGTGCAGATGGCTGTTAAATTTATTCATATGGCAGATGTCACATCCTTTTATATATTTCATATTTTGCTTGTCATCTAAGGAAAATAACATCGTACAAGTAGTCGTTCTTTATTCTATAAGGCGTTTCAGTGTGCACTATTTACGATCCGTCAGAATTTTTATTTTCCTTGCTCCGTACAAATAGTAGCGAAGATTATCCAACGCCCAAACTATGGCCAACATCTCTCTTTCGTTGGTAGCATAGTTTTCGTCTGTCTTGTTTAAGGACCGGGATATATACATGATTGGTTTATCTTTTCCAATTTCTCTTTAACTCAACACTGCTCCAATGGTGATTCGATGCATCTGAAGTCGATACGAATGGCTCCAGGACCCTCCTCTGCTGCGTTGTACCAAAGGCTCAGTTTCGAAGACTTTTCGGACCGGAGCAGTGGAGTCCATACGCTCTACATGGACTAGCCGTCTTAAGCGTGGTATCCGGAGACGCTTGACTAGGCGCATGTTGCTGCGCAGCCCATAGGGTTCGTCGTTAATTCTTCTCCTCCAGATGCCTTCAACGCAAACAGTGGTTCCGCTATCTTCGCAAAATCCTCAATAAAACGTCGGTAATATGATGCCAGTCCAAGAAATACTCTATGTTCTTTCAGATTATCCGTTCCGTTTTATGTCAGTAACAAAAATTGTGTCTCCTGGTTCATATTTTTTTGATTTCTTTCTTGTTAGATGTTCTTTCAACTGCTTTTGATTCTGGAACTTCCTAGTTTGCTCTTTTAAGTCTGAATTTAGTTTACTGCTGAAACTTATGAAATTTTTGTAGTTCATGCGATTATATCTGCCGAAAATTATATCAATTGGTTTTCTTTTTATTGCAGAATGTACTTAATTGTTGTAGCGGATGACTGATATTTCTATACGTTGTTTTAAGTCTCGATCTGGATATTCCCTTTTTAAACACCTGGTAATTTCGATGATAGTTGAATGAACTCTCGATAGTTCCTTTCACTTTACTTTTGTTTACAGGAGTTTTGTAGATTTGTATCCCCAATGACTTTATTAAGTTGTCGATAATTGGACGATTGAAACTTACTTCATTGTCCATTACCAGAATTTCGGGTGCAGAGTAATAATACGAAATTTTTATCAGTTTATTTTGTAAATGGAGTGCAGATTTATCTTTTAAAAAAAAGCAATTTTTTAAACCTTGACATTTTATCTGTACATGTAACCAATTTTTTTCCTTCAATTTCCAAAATGTATAAGTGGAATATTTCTGTAGGATAAGTCGGAGTTGGTGTATTTTGAAACACTGTTGTACAGCCCACAGAGTTCGTCTTTAATTCTTCTGCTCCAGATGCCTTCAACGCAAACAGTGGTTTCGCTATCTTCGCAAAATCCTTAATAAAACGTCGGTAATATGATGCCAGTTCAAGAAATCCTCTAATTCCTTTCAGATTATCCGTTCCGTTTTTTGTCAGTAACACAAATTGTGTCTGCTGGTTCATGTTTTTTTGATTTCTTTCTTTTTAGATTTCCCTTCACCTGCTGTTGTTGTTCTTTATTTTATAAGGCGTTTCTGTCTGCTCTATTGACGATCCGTCAGAATTTTTTATTTTCCTTGCTCCGTACAAATAGTAGCGAAGATTATCCAACGCCCAAACTATGGCCAACATCTCTCTTTCGTTGGTAGCATAGTTTTCGTCTGTCTTGTTTAAAGACCGGGATATATACATGATTGGTTTCTCTTCCACTTTCTCCTTGACTCAACACTGTTCTAATGGTGATTCGATGCATCTGTAGTCAATATAAATGGTTAGTCAAAATCTGGAAATGTAAGTATTTCCGATGATGGTAGTAAAGTTTTGAAATTGTGAAATGCTTCTTTCTCTTTTTCGTTGAGCTGAATTCTTATATGCTTAGACCGATTCGCTTCTCCTTCTCCACTTGTGAACGCCACCTTATCCTGAGCCGTCCTCTGTTGCGTTGTTCCAATGGCTCAAATTCGAAGACTTTTCGGGCCGGAGTAGTGGGGTTCATACGCTCTACATGGACTAGCCGTCTTAGGCGTTGTATCCGGAGACGCTTGACTAGGCGCATGTTGTTGTACAGCCAATAGAGTTCGTCGTTATTTCTTTTCCTCCAGATGCATTCACCGCAAACAGTGGTTTCGCTATCTTCGCAAAATCCTTAATAAAACGTCGGTAATATGATGCCAGTTCAAGAAATCTTCTAATTCCTTTCAGATTATCCGTTCCGTTTTTTGTCAGTAACACAAATTGTGTCTGCTGGTTAATTTTTTTTTTTTTTTTGATTTCTTTCTTTTTAGATTTTCCTTCACCTGCTGTTGTTGTTCTTTATTCTATAAGGCGTTTCTGTGTGCTCTATTGACGATCCGTCAGAATTTTTTATTTTCCTTGCTCCGTACAAATAGTAGCGAAGATTATCCAACGCCCAAACTATGGCCAACATCTCTCTTTCGTTGGTAGCATAGTTTTCGTCTGTCTTGTTTAAGGACGGGGATATATACATGATTGGTTTATCTTTTCCAATTTCTCCTTGACTCAACACTGCTCCAATGGTGATTCGATGCATCTGTAGTCAATATGAATGGATAGTCGAAATCTGAAAATGTAAGTATTTCCGATGATGGTAGTAAAGTTTTGAGATTGTGAAATGCTTCTTTCTGTTTTTCGTTGAGCTGAATTCTTATATTCTTAGACCGATTTGCTTTTCCTTCTCCAATTGTGAGCGCCACCTTTTCCTGGGCCGTCCTCTGTTGCGTTATTCCAATGGCTCAGATTCGAAGACTTTTCGGGCCGGAGTTGTTTAGTTCATACGCTCTACATGGACTAGCCGTCTTAGGCGTTGTATCCGGAGACGCTTGACTAAGCGCATGTTTTTGTACAGCCCATAGAGTTCGTCGTTAATTCTTCTTCTCCAGATGCCTTCAACGCAAATAGTGGTTTCGATATCTTCGCAAAATCCTCAATAAAACGTCGGTAATATGATGCCAGTCCAAGAAATCCTCTAAGTTCTTTCAGATTATCCGTTCCCTTTTTTGTCAGTAACAAAAACTGTGTCTTCTGGTTCTTATTGGTTTCTTTCTTTTTAGATTTTCCTTCCACTGCTTTTGATTCTGGTGTTTCCTAATTCTCTCTTTTAAGTCTAAATTTAGTTTATTCCTGAATCTTATATATTTTTTGTAGTTGATGGAGCAGTGGAGTCCATACGCTCTACATAGACTACACACCTTAAGCGTTGTATCCGGAGACGCTTGACTAAGCGCATGTTGTTGTACAGCCCATAGAGTTCGTCGTTAATTCTTCTCCTCCAGATGCCTTCAACGCAAACAGTGGTTTCGCTAATTTCGCAAAATCCTCAATAAAACGTCGGCAATATGATGCCAGTCCAAGAAATCCTCTAAGTTCTTTCAGATTATCCGTTCCCTTTTTTGTCAGTAGCAAAATTTGTGTCTCCTGGTTCATATTTTTTTGATTTCTTTCTTTTTAGATTTTCCTTCAACTGCTTTTGATTCTGGTGTTTCCTAGTTTGCACTTCTAAGTCAGAATTTAGTTTATTCCTGAAACTTATTTCATTTTTGTAGTTGATGCGATTATATCTGCTGAAAATTACACCAATTGGTTTTATTTTTATTACAGAATGTACTGTATTGTTGTAGCGATCGACTGATATTTCTATAAATAGTTTTAAGTCTAGATCTGGATATTCCCTTTTTAAACACCTGGTAATTTCGATGATAGTTGAATGAGCTCTTGATATTTCCTTTCACTTTACTTTTGTTTACAGGAGTTTTGTAGATTTGTATCCCCAATGACTTTATTAAGTTGTCGATAATTGGACGATTGAAACTTACTTCATTGTCCATTACCAGAATTTTGGGTGCAGAGAAATAATACAAAATTATTATCAGTTTATTTTGTAAATGGAGTGCAGATTTATCTTTTATAAAAAAAGGAATTTTTCAAACCTTGACATTTTATCTGTACATGTAACAAATTTTTTTCCTTCAATTTCCAAAATGTCTAAGTGGAATATTTCTGTAGGATAAGTCGGAGTTGGTGTATTTTGAAACTAGGGTTCTGAGAGAAATAACATTGTACAAGAAGTTGTTCTTTATTCTGTTTCTGTGTGCTCTATTGACGATCCGTCAGAGTTTTTACTTTCCTTGCTCCGTACAAGTAGTAGCGAAGATTATCCAACGCCAAAACTATGGCCAACATCTCTCTTTCGTTGGTAGCATAGTTTTCCTCTGTCTTGTTTAAGGACCGGGATATAAACAATTTGTCCTTGACTCAACACTGCTCCAATGGTGATTTGATGCATCTGTAGTCAATATGAATGGATAGTCGATATCAGGAAATGTAAGTATTTCCGATGATGGTAGTAAAGTTTTGTGATTGTGATATGCTTCTTTCTCTTTTTCGTTGAGCTGAATTCGTATATTCTTAGACCGATTCGCGTTTGTTTATGAATTCGCACGATCTGGATATTCCCTTTTTAAACACCTGGTAATTTCGATGATAGTTGAATGAACTCTCGATAGTTCCTTTCACTATACTTTTGTTTACAGGAGTTTTGTAGATTTGTATCCCCAATGACTTTATTAAGTTGTCGATAATTGGACGATTGAAACTTACTTCATTGTCCATTACCAGAATTTTGGGTGCAGAGAAATAATAAAAAATTTTGATCAGTTTATTTTGTAAATGTAGTGCAGATTTATCTTTTATAAAAAAAGGAATTTTTCAAACCTTGACATTTTATCTGTACATGTAAAAATTTTTTTCCTTCAATTTCCAAAATGTCTAAATGGAATATTTCTGTAGGATAAGTCGGAGTTGGTGTATTTTGAAACACGGGTTCTGAGAGAAATAACATTGTACAAGAAGTTGTTCTTTATTCTATAAGGCGTTTCTGTGTGCTCTATTGACGATACGTCAGAATTTTTATTTTCCTTGCTCCGTACAAGTAGTAGCGAAGATTATCCAACGCCCAAACTATGAATAACATCTCTCTTTCGTTGGTAGCATAGTTTTCCTCTGTCTTGTTTAAGGACCGGGATATATACATGATTGGTTTATCTTTTCCAATTTCTCTTTAACTCAACACTGCTCCAATGGTGATTCGATGCATCTGTAGTCAATATAAATGGTTAGTCAAAATCTGGAAATGTAAGTATTTCCGATGATGGTAGTAAAGTTTTGAAATTGTGAAATGCTTCTTTCTCTTTTTCGTTGAGCTGATTTCTTATATTCTTAGACCGATTCGCTTTTTTTAATGAATTCGCACCTCTCGTAAGGTTGGCTAGTGGCTTCCCTTCTTCTTCTAATGGCGCTACAATCCGGGGTGGACCTGGGCCTCCACCAGCTAGCACTGTCTTTCGCCAGTTGCGCGCTCCAAGTTGGTTGAGTTCCTTCTCCACTTTTGAATGCCACCTTATCCTGGGCCGTCCTCTGTTGCGTTGTTCCAATGGCTAAGATTCGAAGACTTTTCTTTTCTTTAAGTTCATACGCTTTACATGGACTAGCCATCTTAAGCGTTGTTTCCGGAGACACTTGACTAGGAGCATGTCGTTGTACAGCCCATAGAGTTCGTCGTTAATTCTTCTCCTCCAGATGCCTTCAACGCAAGCAGTGGTTTCGCTATCTTCGCAAAATCCTTAATAAAACGTCGGTAATATGATGCCAGTCTAAGAAATCCTCTAAGTTCTTTTAGATTATCCCTTCCGTTTTTTGTCAGTAACAAAAATTGTGTCTCCTGGTTCAAATTTTTTTGGTTTCTTTCTTTTTAGATTTTCCTTCAACTGCTTTTGATTCTGGTGTTTCCTAGTTTGCTCTTTTAAGTCTGAATTTAGTTTATTCCTGAAACTTATTAAATTTTTGTAATTGATGCGATTATATCTGCCGAAAATTATATCAATTGGTTTTCTTTTTATTGCAGAATGTACTGTATTGTTGTAGCGATCGACTGATATTTCTGTAAGTTGTTTTAGTTCTAGATCTGGATATTCCCTTTTTAAACACCTGGTAATTTCGATGATAGTTGAATGAACTCTCGATAGTTCCTTTCACTATACTTTTGTTTATAGGAGTTTTGTAGATTTGTATCCCCAATGACTTTATTAAGTTGTCGATAATTGGACGATTGAAACTTACTTCATTGTCCATTACCAGAATTTTGGGTGCAGAGAAATAATAAAAAATTTTGATCAGTTTATTTTGTAAATGGAGTGCAGATTTATCTTTTATAAAAAAAGGAATTTTTCAAACCTTGACATTTTATCTGTACATGTAACAAATTTTTTTCCTTCAATTTCCAAAATGTCTAAGTGGAATATTTCTGTAGGATAAGTCGGAGTTGGTGTATTTTGAAACTAGGGTTCTGAGAGAAATAACATTGTACAA
Organism: Eristalinus sepulchralis; assembly: GCA_944738645.1. NCBI lineage: Eukaryota > Metazoa > Arthropoda > Insecta > Diptera > Syrphidae > Eristalinus > Eristalinus sepulchralis. Next base: position 55,721,629 of record OX122883.1, read on the forward strand.
GAAGTTGTTCTTTATTCTGTTTCTGTGTGCTCTATTGACGATCCGTCAGAGTTTTTACTTTCCTTGCTCCGTACAAGTAGTAGCGAAGATTATCCAACGCCAAAACTATGGCCAACATCTCTCTTTCGTTGGTAGCATAGTTTTCCTCTGTCTTGTTTAAGGACCGGGATATAAACAATTTGTCCTTGACTCAACACTGCTCCGATGGTGATTTGATGCATCTGTAGTCAATATGAATGGATAGTCGATATCAGGAAATGTAAGTATTTCCGATGATGGTAGTAAAGTTTTGTGACTGTGATATGCTTCTTTCTCTTTTTCGTTGAGCTGAATTCGTATATTCTTAGACCGATTCGCGTTTGTTTATGAATTCGCACGACTCGTAAGGTTGGCTAGTGGTTTCCCTTCTTCTTCTTCTTCTTCTTCTTCTTCTAATGGCGCTACAGTCCTGGGTGGACCTGTGCCTCCACCAGCCAGCACTGTCTTTCGTCTTTCGCTCCAAGTTGGTTGATGGCCTTCTCCACTTGTGAGCGCCACCTTATCCTGGGCCGTCCTCTGTTGCGTTGTTCTAATGGCTCAGATTCGAAAACTTTTCGGGCCGGGGTAGTGGAGTCAATACGCTCTACATGGACTAGCCATCTTAAGCGTTGTTTCCGGAGACACTTGACTAGGCGCATGTCGTTGTACAGCCCATAGAGTTCGTCGTTAATTCTTCTCCTCCAGATGCCTTCAACGCAAACAGTGGTTTCGCTATCTTCGCAAAATCCTTAATAAAACGTCGGTAATATGATGCCAGTCTAAGAAATCCTCTAAGTTCTTTTAGATTATCCCTTCCGTTTTTTGTCAGTAACAAAAATTGTGTCTCCTGGTTCTAATTTTTTTGGTTTCTTTCTTTTTAGATTTTCCTTCAACTGCTTTTGATTCTGGTGTTTCCTAGTTTGCTCTTTTAAGTCTGAATTTAGTTTATTCCTGAAACTGAAATTTTTGTAATTGATGCGATTATATCTGCCGAAAATTATATCAATTGGTTTTCTTTTTATTGCAGAATGTACTGTATTGTTGTAGCGATCGACTGATATTTCTGTAAGTTGTTTTAGTTCTAGATCTGGATATTCCCTTTTTAAACACCTGGTAATTTCGATGATAGTTGAATGAACTCTCGATAGTTCCTTTCACTATACTTTTGTTTACAGGAGTTTTGTAGATTTGTATCCCCAATGACTTTATTAAGTTGTCGATAATTGGACGATTGAAACTTACTTCATTGTCCATTACCAGAATTTTGGGTGCAGAGAAATAATAAAAAATTTTGATCAGTTTATTTTGTAAATGGAGTGCAGATTTATCTTTTATAAAAAAAGGAATTTTTCAAACCTTGACATTTTATCTGTACATGTAAAAATTTTTTTCCTTCAATTTCCAAAATGTCTAAGTGGAATATTTCTGTAGGATAAGTCGGAGTTGGTGTATTTTGAAACACGGGTTCTGAGAGAAATAACATTGTACAAGAAGTTGTTCTTTATTCTATAAGGCGTTTCTGTGTGCTCTATTGACGATACGTCAGAATTTTTATTTTCCTTGCTCCGTACAAGTAGTAGCGAAGATTATCCAACGCCCAAACTATGACCAACATCTCTCTTTCGTTGGTAGCATAGTTTTCCTCTGTCTTGTTTAAGGACCGGGATATATACATGATTGGTTTATCTTTTCCAATTTCTCCTTGACTCAACACTGCTCCAATGGTGATTCGATGCATCTGTAGTCAATATAAATGGTTAGTCAAAATCTAGAAATGTAAGTATTTCCGATGATGGTAGTAAAGTTTTGAAATTGTGAAATGCTTCTTTCTCTTTTTCGTTGAGCTGATTTCTTATATTCTTAGACCGATTCGCTTTTTTTAATGAATTCGCACCTCTCGTAAGGTTGGCTAGTGGCTTCCCTTCTTCTTCTAATGGCGCTACAATCCGGGGTGGACCTGGGCCTCCACAAGCTAGCACTGTCTTTCGCCAGTTGCGCGCTCCAAGTTGGTTGAGTTCCTTCTCCACTTTTGAATGCCACCTTATCCTGGGCCGTCCTCTGTTGCGTTGTTCAAATGGCTAAGATTCGAAGACTTTTCTTTTCTTTAAGTTCATACGCTTTACATTGACTAGCCATCTTAAGCGTTGTTTCCGGAGACACTTGACTAGGAGCATGTCGTTGTACAGCCCATAGAGTTCGTCGTTAATTCTTCTCCTCCAGATGCCTTCAACGCAAACAGGGGTTTCACTATCTTCGCAAAATCCTTAATAAAAGTCGTTAATATGATGCCAGTCCAAAAAATCCTCTACGTTCTTTCAGATATTCCGTTCTGTTTTTTGTCAGTAACAAAAATTGTGTCTCCTTGTTCATATTTTTTTGGTTTCTTTCTCTCTTTCTTTCTTTCTTTTCTGATGTTTCCTAATATGCTCTTTAAGTCTGAATTTAGTCTATTCCTGAAACTTTTTTAATTTTTGTAATTGATGCGATTATATCTGCCGAAAATTATGTCAATGGGTTTTCTTTTTATTACGGAATGTACTATATTGTTGTAGCGGTTGATGGATATTTCTATAAGTTGTTTTAAGCCTAGATCTGGATATTCGCTTTTTGAACACCTGGTAATTGATGATGGTTGAATCAAATTTCGACAGTTCCTTTTACTGTACTTTTGTTTACAGGAGTTTTGTAGGTTTGTATGTATGACTTTATTAAGTTGTCGATAATTGGACTATTGAAACTTACTTCATTGTCCATTACCAGAATTTTGTGTGCAGAGAAATAATAGAAAATTTTGATCAGTTTATTTTGTAAATGGAGTGCAGATTTATCTTTTAAGGAAAATAATTTTTCAAACTTTGACATTTTATCTCTACATGTAACAAATTTTTTCCTTCAATTTCCAAAATGTCTAAGAGGAATATTTCTGTAAGATAAGTCGGAGTTGGTGTATTTTGAAACACGGGTTTGTGCAGATGGCTGTTAAATTTATTCATATGGCAGATGTCACATCCTTTTATATATTTCATATTTTGCTTGTCATCTAAGGAAAATAACATCGTACAAGTAGTCGTTCTTTATTCTATAAGGCGTTTCTGTGTGCACTATTGACGATCCGTCAGAATTTTTATTTTCCTTGCTCCGTACAAATAGTAGCGAAGATTATCCAACGCCCAAACTATGGCCAACATCTCTCTTTCGTTGGCAGCATAGTTTTCGTCTGTCTTGTTTAAGGACCGGGATATATACATGATTGGTTTATCTTTTCCAATTTCTCTTTAACTCAACACTGCTCCAATGGTGATTCGATGCATCTGTAGTCGATACGAATGGCTCCAGGACCCTCCTCTGCTGCGTTGTACCAAAGGCTCAGTTTCGAAGACTTTTCGGACCGGAGCAGTGGAGTCCATACGCTCTACATGGACTAGCCGTCTTAAGCGTGGTATCCGGAGACGCTTGACTAGGCGCATGTTGCTGCACAGCCCATAGGGTTCGTCGTTAATTCTTCTCCTCCAGATGCCTTCAACGCAAACAGTGGTTTCGCTATCTTCGCAAAATCCTCAATAAAACGTCGGTAATATGATGCCAGTCCAAGAAATCCTCTAAGTTCTTTCAGATTATCCGTTCCCTTTTTTGTCAATAATTTTTATTTTTTATTTTTTATTAATTCAGACTATTTTATTTCAAAAAAATAACATCGAGTGTTTACAATATCTAGTTTTATAACTTAGTCTATATGGTTTGACCAGGGGTCGTCTACCAGATTGACATTTAAAGAAAATATTTTTTTTTTTTATAATTAAAAACTTCCTTCAATTATGCAGTTTCTGTAGCGAAGTGCGTTGACTGTGTAGTTGTAGAGTAGGTCCCATCCTCTGCTGCCATTCAAGATATCTATCGCTTCTTCCAGCTCAAGTATCTGAGCACTGAAGAAATGACTGCGAAACTCCTTCAGTATAGGGCATTTAGCAATAAAGTGAACTACGTCCTCACGTTCTCTGAGATTGCATAGTTCACATAAGATTGGAAGATCAGGTCGATGCGGTATAAAATTTAAGTTAAGAAGTTCGCCTCTTATTTTAAAAATCGTACTTATTTTTTCTGCCGAGTAGCTGTTTAAAAAATACGTTCCTTCTTGTAAATTGTGATTCATTTTGCTGTAGTATTCTCTATATTGAGATGACTGTGCTTCATTTTTGCAGTTATCGAAGCATTTTAGGCTAGTTCTCCGAAGCAGCGTGTTTAGTTTTTGCTTTAGGGATGTTAGTTGTTCGCTTGGTGAGAAATTATAGCTATAACTGCATTCTGATCCTAAAGACTCCCATTCTTGTACACATTTTACTTTATATCTTAGCATTTGAGAGAGCACCAACTTCGGGATTCTGTTTTGCCTCATCGCATAGACTTTATAAATATACTCAAAATGTAGTTTAAGGGTATTTAGGAAGAAGGGTGGAACTCCCGTCTCTAAGTGCAACATGTAATTAGGAGAGTTACTTGGAAGCTTAAAAGTTCGTCTGAGGAAATATCTGAGGAACTTTTCCACAGTTTCAAAGGAGCAATAGCCCCAAACTTGTGCAGCGTACAATAGTATAGAAGCGGCTGTGGCTCGGAATATTTTTACCTTTGAATTGTGCGCAACATCTTTATTTTGAAAACATTTTTCCCATACAGAACAGATGGCCCGTTTAGCTTCTGCTAGTTTAATTTTAAAGTGCGCGTTCATATTTAGGTTCGATGAAATCAATACTCCAAGATACCTATACTGCTTAACTATTTCTATTTGTTGTCCTTGAAAAGTCCATTTTTCACCTCGTGCGTACCTTCCTCCCCCTTCTCTGAATATCATTATCTTGGATTTTTCTAAGTTGACGGCTAAATTCCATGTTTTGCAGTAGGTGTCTAACCTGTTGATCATCAACTGCATAGAATCTATTGTGTCCGCGAGGAAAACTATATCATCGGCAAACATAAGTGCTGGGATATTGGTTCCACCGAGATTGATACCACCTTTAACGACGTCCGTTATGTCGTTTATGTACAGGATAAAAAGTAATGTACTCAGTACACAGCCTTGTTTGACTCCCATTGTGACCTCGAAGTCCTCTGATAAAAGGTTGCCGTCCCAGATATATGTCTTATTTTTAGTGTACATGGCTCTTAAAACGTTAACGACTTGCGATGAGAGTCTGCACTTGTATAGTTTATAGAAAAGCAATTCACGTGGAATAGAGTCGAAAGCAGCACGGAAATCCACAAAGAAGGCGTATAATTTTTTATGTTTAATTTTATATATCTCTGCAATATTAACAAGCGAGAATATTTGATCTATGGTAGAATAATTTCTTCGAAACCCAGCCTGGAATTCCTTTAGAATGTGATTATTTTCCACCCACCTCGTAAGCCTATTAAAAAGTACACTGGCAAACAACTTGGCAGACGTGTTTAAGAAAGATACTCCTCTGTAGTTTGATGGATCCTCATAGTCACCTTTCTTGTACATCGGAAAAATTAAAGCTTTTCGAAAGTGTTCAGGTACATCACCGGTTTCAAATATTCTACTGAATTCCCGTGTAAGCGCAGATAAAAATTCACTTGAACAATTCTTGAAGTACTCAAAAGGGATACGGTCTATTCCCGGCGCTTTATTTTTCTTCGAGTTCTCAACGGCCATCTCTACTTCTGTGATGGAAAAAGGCAAATCCAAAAATTCATCCACGATCATCGGTGCTGCATATTCAAAGTTCGGGGACATTTGTGGTGCATTGAGAAGAGTTTTAAAATGGTTTCTTAACTGCTCAGCTTGAAGTCGTAATGAAAAGTTATTAGTTCCTCCGTTAATAAGCTTAACTGCTTTCCAAAATTCACCTGATGATCTCGCTTCTTTTAACAAGGCAATATTTTGTTCTTCAAATTGCTTTTTTGCGTGACATACTTGTTTGAATTTTTTATTGGCTTCCGCATATAAAGCTCTAGATGTGCTACAATTATTCATCCTAAACAATTTGAGAAATGAAAATGATATCGTTCTAGCCCGCATACACTCGCTATCGAACCACTTCTGTTTCCTAATTTGCTTGTAACTTTTTGGTAGGGTTAATGGGGACGCTTTTTTGATTAGCCACGTCAGGTTTTCAATTCTGGGTGCCGTGTTCGCCTCTTGTAGATTTCTGAGCTCCGTGTTAAGGATGTGATGGAAAGTTTCCCGATAGCTATCTTTCCATACTAATTTTGGAAGAAGCCTCATTTCCGCTATGTTTTCTGCCGTTTGAACACTGGCGACCTTAAACGAGACTTCTAAGGGCAGATGATCGGAGTATGTCTTCGTAGCTATTCGAAAGTTTTCAAGGTACGGTATACAACTTTCTGATAGAAAGCAATAGTCAATTACTGAATTAACCGTTCCGCGTACGAATGTATAGCCTCTTGCGTATCTTCTCCACAACATCCATTTAAGACTTTGCAGTCCCAATCATCTGCTAATTCGAGAAGTTTGTCCCCTTTTGCGTCAGTAATTGTATCCCTTGAGTTACGTCTTTCATTTATGTGCTCTAATGTTAGTTGTGTCCTATTCACGATGGTATTTTGCGCTAGGCCAATTCTTCCGTTAAAATCTCCCATCAGTATGAGTCCCGTTTTATTCAGATTGTTTAATAGATCTCTCAACTTATTAAAATCACGTAACCAATTGTTACAATTAAGATATATTGGTACTAAGTTCAACACAGTACTGCTGGCTCGTATCTCTAGAACATATGACGTTTCAATACTCTTGAATGTAATAGATGCTCCTTTAAACTGCTTGTTATAGCCGAAGAGTTCACCCCCGCTAGCTCTTCCAAAACGGTTTGATTTTACAGCAGGAATAAATCTTAGTTCATGGTTCTTAAAAATATTTTTATATCTAGTTTCATTATATTCTACTACATGAGTTTCAAAAAGTATGAAAATATCAAATTCATTTATATAATTAAAAAAATTCACAAATAACTTTTTATTTTCTAAGCCTGATATATTGTAGCTTAAAATACGTAATTTTATGGCTGAAGCGTCTATCTGGTAGACTGGCACTCCTCAGTTGGAGCTCACTTGCAAACGACCGCTTGTAGATGCACCATTTTGATTGTTTACACCGGCTTCTCTCCTTGTGTCTCCGCCTTTGGTGTGGTTTTGACAAGTCCCAGATGACATTGACACTCCGATTGTATTATTGTTTGTGTTTTCCAGCTCGATCGAAGAATTTGCCAAGAATGCGGGTATTTCTCCAATTAAATCTTTTATTACCCTCGTGCCTTGTTGATTTCCGCATTTTAATCCTTCCGATAAGTCCCATGTGAATACTCTGTCAGCAACATGTAATTTGTCGTCTCTTAGTGAAATGTTTTTGATTTCTGGGTGTCTTTCGCGGAGGAACTTCAATATTGGAAACAGTTTAGTTCTTCTTTGGCGAATAACGAGCGGGAGGTCCTTACGTATGCTGATGTTCGTGCCTTTAAGCTTTTTCGCATTTCTAAGTACATTAATAGCAGCTTCTCGAGATTGCATTTTAAGTAGTATTGTTGCCACGGATTGGTTGCGCGTGAAAATTCTATGCGCGGATACAACATTGTTTACCTCGCCGTTGACAGTTAAATCGCTGCAAAGAGTCTTTGCTTTCTCGACTAAATCGGCATTGGTTTCAGCGGGCAGATGGACGATTATATTATCTTCTGTACTTCTTTGCATCAACTTCTCAACTTGTGCTTCCAAAATTTTGTTGCGATTTTTCAGATGTGCAACTTTTTCTGAGATTTCCGTGTGTTTCTTTCTTAATTCTGACAGTCCTGTGCATATCACCTGGAAGTCTGCCTTTGTCGCTAGATCCTTTTTTAGTTCGGCATTTTTTTCATTCAGTATCTCCTTAAGTTGATTAATGCTTATACCAGTTATTGTGTCCCTCGGCATTATGCTAAGCGATTGGCTAGTTCTACGTTTTTCAGTATTAAATTGCTTTGGGGAGGTCTCTTGCAGTGTTCTTTTGTTCATAAGCGCAGTTATTCTTCACTAAGATTTGTTCTTCGTAAATAAGAGTTATCTACTAGGACTTACTCAGATATTACTTAAGAATAGTGTTGTGTGTGCAGGGACTTCACTTTGGATACAATTTATGTATTTATATGGTAACTATTTAATTTAAAACTGATTTTTTTCCGTGGGGAACTCAACCACCCAACTACACTTTGACAGATATCAAATGCCAATCTCTTTTGTCAATAACAAAAATTGTGTCTCCTTGTTCTTATTTTTTTGGTTTCTTTCTTTTTAGATTTTCCTTCCACTGCTTTTGATTCTGGTGTTTCCTCATTCTCTCTTTTAAGTCTAAATTTAGTTTATTCCTGAATCTTATATAATTTTTGTAGTTGATGGAGCAGTGGAGTCCATACGCTCTACATAGACTACCCATCTTAAGCGTTGTATTCGTAGACGCTTGACTAAGCGCATGTTGTTGTACAGCCCATAGAGTTCGTCGTTAATTCTTCTCCTCCAGATGCCTTCAGCGCAAACAGTGGTTTCGCTATCTTCGCAAAATCCTCAATAAAACGTCAGTAATATGATGCCAGTCCAAGAAATCCTCTAAGTTCATTCAGATTATCCGTTCCCTTTTTTGTCAGTAACAAAATTTGTGTCTCCTGGTTCATATTTTTTTGACTTCTTTCTTTTTAGATTTTCCTTCAACTGCTTTTGATTCTGGTGTTTCCTAGTTTGCTCTTCTAAGTCTGAATTTAGTTTATTCCTGAAACTTATTTAATTTTTGTAGTTGATGCGATTATATCTGCTGAAAATTACACCAATTGGTTTTCTTTTTATTACAGAATGTACTGTATTGTTGTAGCGATCGACTGATATTTCTATAAATTGTTTTAAGTCTAGATCTGGATGTTCCCTTTTTAAACACCTGGTAATTTCGATGATAGTTGAATGAACTCTCGATAGTTCCTTTCACTTTACTTTTGTTTACAGGAGTTTTGTAGATTTGTATCCCCAATGACTTTATTAAGTTGTTGATAATTGGACGATTGAAACTTACTTCATTGTCCATTACCAGAATTTCGGGTGCAGAGTAATAATACGAAATTTTGATCAGTTTATTTTGTAAATGTAGTGCAGATTTATCTTTTAAAAAAAAGCAATTTTTTAAACCTTGACATTTTATCTGCACATGTAACCAATTTTTTTCCTTCAATTTCCAAAATGTCTAAGTGGAATATTTCAGTAGGATAAGTCGGAGTTGGTGTATTTTGAAACACAGGTTTGTGCAGATGGCTGTTAAATTTATTCATATGGCAGATGTCACATCCTTTTATATATTTCATATTTTGCTTGTCATCTAAGGAAAATAACATCGTACAAGTAGTCGTTCTTTATTCTATAAGGCGTTTCAGTGTGCACTATTGACGATCCGTCAGAATTTTCATTTTCCTTGCTCCGTACAAATAGTAGCGAAGATTATCCAACGCCCAAACTATGGCCAACATCTCTCTTTCGTTGGTAGCATAGTTTTCGTCTGTCTTGTTTAAGGATATATACATGATTGGTTTATCTTTTCCAATTTCTCCTTGACTCAACACTGCTCCAATGGTGATTCGATGCAAATGTAGTCAATATGAATGGATAGTCGATATCAGGAAATGTAAGTATTTCCGATGATGGTAGTAAAGTTTTGTGATTGTGATATGCTTTTTTCTCTTTTCCATTGAGCTGAATTCGTATATTCTTACACTGTTTCGCGTTTGTTTATGAATTCGCACGACTCGTAAAGTTGGCTAGTGGTTTCCCTTCTTCTTCTTCTTCTTCTTCTACTTCTTCTTTTAATGGCGCTACAGTCCTGGGTGGACCTGTGCCTCCACCAGCAAGCACTGTCTTTCTTCTTTCGCTCCAAGTTGGTTGATGGCCTCCTCCACTTGTGAGCGCCACCTTATCCTGGGCCGTCCTCTGTTGCGTTGTTCCAATGGCTCAGATTCGAAAACCTTTCGGGCCGGGGCAGTGGAGTCAATACGCTCTACATGGACTAGCCATCTTAAGCGTTGTTTCCGGAGACACTTGGCTAGGAGCATGTCGTTGTACAGCCCATAGAGTTCGTCGTTAATTCTTCTCCTCCAGATGCCTTCAACGCAAACAGTGGTTTCACTATCTTCGCAAAATCCTTAATAAAAGTCGTTAATATGATGCCAGTCCAAAAAATCCTCTACGTTCTTTCAGATATTCCGTTCTGTTTTTTGTCAGTAACAAAAATTGTGTTTCCTTGTTCATATTTTTTTGGTTTCTTTCTTTCTTTCTTTCTTTCTTTTCTGATGTTTCCTAATATGCTCTTTTATGTCTGAATTTAGTTTATTCCTGAAACTTTTTTAATTTTTGTAATTGATGCGATTATATCTGCCGAAAATTATGTCAATGGGTTTTCTTTTTATTACGGAATATACTATATTGTTGTAGCGGTTGATGGATATTTCTATAAGTTGTTTTAAGCCTAGATCTGGATATTCGCTTTTTGAACACCTGGTAATTGATGATGGTTGAATCAAATCTCGATAGTTCCTTTTACTGTACTTTTGTTTACAGGAGTTTTGTAGATTTGTATCCCCAATGACTTTATTAAGTTGTCGATAATTGGACTATTGAAACTTACTTCATTGTCCATTACCAGAATTTTGTGTGCAGAGAAATAATAGAAAATTTTGATCAGTTTATTTTGTAAATGGAGTGCAGATTTATCTTTTAAGGAAAATAATTTTTCAAACTTTGACATTTTATCTCTAAATGTAACAAATTTTTTCCTTCAATTTCCAAAATGTCTAAGGGGAATATTTCTGTAGGATAAGTCGGAGTTGGTGTATTTTGAAACACAGGTTTGTGCAGATGGCTGTTAAATTTATTCATATGGCAGATGTCACATCCTTTTATATATTTCATATTTTGCTTGTCATCTAAGGAAAATAACATCGTACAAGTAGTCGTTCTTTATTCTATAAGGCGTGCAGTGTGCACTATTGACGATCCGTCAGAATTTTTATTTTCCTTGCTCCGTACAAATAGTAGCGAAGATTATCCAACGCCCAAACTATGGCCAACATCTCTCTTTCGTTGGTAGCATAGTTTTCGTCTGTCTTGTTTAAGGACCGGGATATATACATGATTGGTTTATCTTTTCCAATTTCTCTTTAACTCAACACTGCTCCAATGGTGATTCGATGCATCTGAAGTCGATACGAATGGCTCCAGGACCCTCCTCTGCTGCGTTGTACCAAAGGCTCAGTTTCGAAGACTTTTCGGACCGGAGCAGTGGAGTCCATACGCTCTACATGGACTAGCCGTCTTAAGCGTGGTATCCGGAGACGCTTGACTAGGCGCATGTTGCTGCACAGCCCATAGGGTTCGTCGTTAATTCTTCTCCTCCAGATGCCTTCAACGCAAACAGTGGTTTCGCTATCTTCGCAAAATCCTCAATAAAACGTCGGTAATATGATGCCAGTCCAAGAAATCCTCTAAGTTCTTTCAGATTATCCGTTCCCTTTTTTGTCAATAACAAAAATTGTGTCTCCTGGTTCTTATTTTTTTGGTTTCTTTCTTTTTAGATTTTCCTTCCACTGCTTTTGATTCTGGTGTTTCCTAATTCTCTCTTTTAAGTCTAAATTTAGTTTATTCCTGAATCTTATATAATTTTTGTAGTTGATGGAGCAGTGGAGTCCATACGCTCTACATAGACTACCCATCTTAAGCGTTGTATCCGGAGACACTTGACTAAGCGCATGTTGTTGTACAGCCCATAGAGTTCGTCGTTAATTCTTCTCCTCCAGATGCCTTCAGCGCAAACAGTGGTTTCGCTATCTTCGCAAAATCCTCAATAAAACGTCAGTAATATGATGCCAGTCCAAGAAATCCTCTAAGTTCTTTCAGATTATCCGTTCCCTTTTTTGTCAGTAACAAAATTTGTGTCTCCTGGTTCATATTTTTTTGACTTCTTTCTTTTTAGATTTTCCTTCAACTGCTTTTGATTCTGGTGTTTCCTAGTTTGCTCTTCTAAGTCTGAATTTAGTTTATTCCTGAAACTTATTTAATTTTTGTAGTTGATGCGATTATATCTGCTGAAAATTACACCAATTGGTTTTCTTTTTATTACAGAATGTACTGTATTGTTGTAGCGATCGACTGATATTTCTATAAATTGTTTTAAGTCTAGATCTGGATGTTCTCTTTTTAAACACCTGGTAATTTCGATGATAGTTGAATGAACTCTCGATAGTTCCTTTCACTTTACTTTTGTTTACAGGAGTTTTGTAGATTTGTATCCCCAATGACTTTATTAAGTTGTCGATAATTGGACGATTGAAACTTACTTCATTGTCCATTACCAGAATTTTGGGTGCAGAGAAATAATACAAAATTATTATTAGTTTATTTTGTAAATGGAGTGCAGATTTATCTTTTATAAAAAAAGGAATTTTTCAAACCTTGACATTTTATCTGTACATGTAACAAATTTTTTTCCCTCAATTTCCAAAATGTCTAAGTGTAATATTTCTGTAGGATAAGTCGGATTTGGTGTACTTTGAAACTCGGGTTCTGAGAGAAATAACATTGTACAAGAAGTTGTTCTTTATTCTGTTTCTGTGTGCTCTATTGACGATCCGTCAGAATTTTTATTTTCCTTGCTCCGTACAAGTAGTAGCGAAGATTATCCAACGCCAAAACTATGGCCAACATCTCTCTTTCGTTGGTAGGATAGTTTTTCTCTGTGTTGTTTAAGGACCGGGATATATACATGATTGGTTTATCTTTTCCAATTTCTCCTTGACTCAACACTGCTCCAATGGTGATTCGATGCAAATGTAGTCAATATGACTGGATAGTCGATATCAGGAAATGTAAGTATTTCCGATGATGGTAGTAAAATTTTGTGATTCTGATATGCTTCTTTCTCTTTTTCATTGAGCTGAATTCGTATATTCTTAGACTGTTTCGCGTTTGTTTTAGAATTCGCACGACTCGTAAAGTTGGCTAGTGGTTTCCCTTCTTCTTCTTCTTCTTCTTCTTCTTCTTTTAATGGCGCTACAGTCCTGGGTGGACCTGTGTCTCCACCAGCAAGCACTGTCTTTCTTCTTTCGCTCCAAGTTGGTTGATGGCCTTCTCCACTTGTGAGCGCCACCTTATCCTGGGTCGTCCTCTGTTGCGTTGTTCCAATGGCTCAGATTCGAAAACTTTTCGGGCCGGGGCAGTGGAGTCAATACGCTCTACATGGACTAGCCATCTTAAGCGTTGTTTCCGGAGACACTTGACTAGGCGCATGTCGTTGTACAGCCCATAGAGTTCGTCGTTAATTCTTCTCCTCCAGATGCCTTCAACGCAAACAGTGGTTTCGCTATCTTCGCAAATAAAACGTCGGTAATATGATGCCAGTCCAAGAAATACTCTATGTTCTTTCAGATTATCCGTTCCGTTTTATGTCAGTAACAAAAATTGTGTCTCCTGGTTCATATTTTTTTGATTTCTTTCTTGTTAGATGTTCTTTCAACTGCTTTTGATTCTGGAACTTCCTAGTTTGCTCTTTTAAGTCTGAATTTAGTTTACTGCTGAAACTTATGAAATTTTTGTAGTTCATGCGATTATATCTGCCGAAAATTATATCAATTGATTTTCTTTTTATTGCAGAATGTACTTTATTGTTGTAGCGATCGACTGATATTTCTATACGTTGTTTTAAGTCTCGATCTGGATATTCCCTTTTTAAACACCTGGTAATTTCGATGATAGTTGAATGAACTCTCGATAGTTCCTTTCACTTTACTTTTGTTTACAGGAGTTTTGTAGATTTGTATCCGCAATGACTTTATTAAGTTGTCGATAATTGGACGATTGAAACTTACTTCATTGTCCATTACCAGATTTTTGGGTGCAGAGTAATAATACAAAATTTTTATCAGTTTATTTTGTAAATGGAGTGCAGATTTATCTTTAAAAAAAAAGGAATTTTTCAAACCTTTACATTTTATCTGTACATGTAACCAATCTTTTTCCTTCAATTTCCACTATGTCTAAGTGGAATATTTCTGTAGGATAAGTCGGAGTTGGTGTATTTTGAAACTCGCGTTCTGAGGGAAATAACATTGTATAGGAAGTTGTTCTTTATTCTATAAGGCGTTTCTGTGTGCTCTATTGACGCGTAGATTATCCAACGCCGAAACTATTGCCAACATCTCTCTTTGGTTTGTGGCATAGTTCTCCTCTGTCTAGTTTAAGGACCGGGATATATACATGATTGGTTTATCTTTTCCAATTTCTCCTTGACTCAACACTGCTCCAATGGTGATTCGATGCAAATGTAGTCAATATGAATGAATAGTCGATATCAGGATATGTAAGTATTTCCGATGATGGTAGTAAAGTTTTGAGATTGTGATATGCTTCTTTCTCTTTTTCGTTGAGCTGAATTCTTATATTCTTAGACCGATTCGCTTTTGTTTATGAATTCGCACCTCTCGTAAGGTTGGCTAGTGGTTTCCCTTCTTCTTCATCTTCTAATGGCGCTACAGTAAGGAGTGGACCTGGGCCTCCACCAGCCAGCCCTGTCTTTCGTGTTCCGCCAGTTGCCCGCTCCAAGTTGGTTGAGGTTCTCCTCCACTTGTGAGCGCCACCTTATCCTGGGCCGTCCTCTGTTGCGTTGTTCCAATGGCTCAGATTCGAAGACTTTTCGGGCCGGAGTAGTGGAGTTCATACGCTCTACATGGACTAGCCGTCTTAAGCGTTGTATCCGGAGACGCTTGACTAGGCGCATGTTGTTGTACAGCCCATAAAGTTCGTCGTTAATTCTTCTCCTCCAGATGCCTTCAACGCAAACAGTGGTTCCGCTATCTTCGCAAAATCCTTCATAAAACGTCGGTAATATGATGCCAGTCCAAGAAATCCTCTAAGTTCTTTCAGATTATCCGTTCCGTTTTTTGTTAGTAACAAAAATTGTGTCTTCTGGTTCTTATTTTTAAGCGTTGTATCCGGAGACGCTTAACTGGGCACATGTTGTTGTACAGCCCATATTTTTCGTCGTTAATTCTTCTCCTCTAGATGCCTTCAACGCAAACATTGGTTTCGCTATCTTCGCAAAATCCTTAATAAAACGTCGTTAATATGATGCCAATCCAAGAAATTCTCTACGTTCTTTCAGATTATCCGTTCCGTTTTTTGTCAGTAACAAAAATTGTGTCTCCTGGTTCTTATTTTTTTGGTTTCTTTCTTTTTAGATTTTCCTTCCACTGCTTTTGATTCTGGTGTTTCCTAATTTTCTCTTTTAAGTCTGAATTTAGTTTATTCCTGAACCTTATTTAATTTTTGTAGTTGATGGAGCAGTGGAGTCCATACGCTCTACATGGACTACCCATCTTAAGCGTTGTTTCCGGAGACGCTTGACTAGGCGCATGACGTTGTACAGCCCATAAAGTTCGTCGTTAATTTTTCTCCTCCAGATGCCTTCAACGCAAACAGTGGTTTCGCTATCTTCGCAAAATCCTTCATAAAACGTCGGTAATATGATGCCAGTCCAAGAAATTCTCTAAGTTCTTTCAGATTTTCCGTTCCGTTCTTTGTCAGTAACAAAAACTGTGTCTCCTCGTTCTTATTTTTAAGTGTTGTATTCGGAGACGCTTGACTGGGCGCATGTTGTTGTACAGCCCATAGAGTTCGTCGTTAATTCTTCTCCTCCAGATGCCTTCAACGCAAACAGTGGTTTCGCTATCTTCGCAAAATCCTTAATAAAACGTCGTGAATATGATGCCAATCCCAGAAATTCTCTACGTTCTTTCAGATTATCCGTTCCGTTTTTTGTCAGTAACAAAAATTGTGTCTCCTGGTTCTTATTTTTTTGGTTTCTTTCTTTTTAGATTTTCCTTCCACTGCTTTTGATTCTGGTGTTTCCTAATTTTCTCTTTTAAGTCTGAATTTAGTTTATTCCTTAACCTTATTTAATTTTTGTAGTTGATGGAGCAGTGGAGTCCATACGCTCTACATGGACTACCTATCTTAAGCGTTGTTTCCGGAGACGCTTGACTAGGCGCATGACGTTGTACAGCCCATAAAGTTCGTCGTTAATTTTTCTCCTCCAGATGCCTTCAACGCAAACAGTGGTTTCGCTATCTTCGCAAAATCCTTCATAAAACGTCGGTAATATGATGCCAGTCCAAGAAATTCTCTAAGTTCTTTTAGATTTTCCGTTCCGTTCTTTGTCAGTAACAAAAACTGTGTCTCCTCGTTCTTATTTTTAAGTGTTGTATTCGGAGACGCTTGACTGGGCGCATGTTGTTGTACAGCCCATAGAGTTCGTCGTTTCTTCTCCTCCTCCAGATGCCTTCAACGCAAACAGTGGTTTGGCTATCTTCGCAAAATCCTTAATAAAACGTCGGTAATATGATGCCAGTCTAAGAAATTCTCTAAGTTCTTTCAGATTATCCGTTCCGTTCTTTGTCAGTAACAAAAACTGTGTCTCCTGGTTCTTATTTTTAAGCTTTGTATCCGGAGACGCTTGACTGGGCGCATGTTGTTGTACAGCCCATAGAGTTCGTCGTTAATTCTTCTCCTCCAGATGCCTTCAACGCAAACAGTGGTTTCGCTATCTTCGCAAAATCCTTAATAAAACGTCGTGAATATGATGCCAATCCCAGAAATTCTCTACGTTCTTTCAGATTATCCGTTAAGTTTTTTGTCAGTAACAAAAATTGTGTCTCCTGGTTCTTATTTTTTTGGTTTCTTTCTTTTTAGATTTTCCTTCCACTGCTTTTGATTCTGGTGTTTCCTAATTTTCTCTTTTAAGTCTGAATTTAGTTTATTCCTGAACCTTATTTAATTTTTGTAGTTGATGGAGCAGTGGAGTCCATACGCTCTACATGGACTACCTATCTTAAGCGTTGTTTCCGGAGACGCTTGACTAGGCGCATGACGTTGTACAGCCCATAAAGTTCGTCGTTAATTTTTCTCCTCCAGATGCCTTCAACGCAAACAGTGGTTTCGCTATCTTCGCAAAATCCTTCATAAAACGTCGGTAATATGATGCCAGTCCAAGAAATTCTCTAAGTTCTTTTAGATTTTCCGTTCCGTTCTTTGTCAGTAACAAAAACTGTGTCCCCTCGTTCTTATTTTTAAGTGTTGTATTCGGAGACGCTTGACTGGGCGCATGTTGTTGTACAGCCCATAGAGTTCGTCGTTTATTCTTCTCCTCCAGATGCCTTCAACGCAAACAGTGGTTTCGCTATCTTCGCAAAATCCTTAATAAAACGTCGGTAATATGATGCCAGTCCAAGAAATTCTCTAAGTTCTTTCAGATTATCCGTTCCGTTCTTTGTCAGTAACAAAAACTGTGTCTCCTGGTTCTTATTTTTAAGCGCTGTATCCGGAGACGCTTGACTGGGCGCATGTTGTTATACAGCCCATAGAGTTCGTCGTTAATTCTTCTCCTCCAGATGCCTTCAACGCCAACAGTGGTTTCGCTATCTTCGCAAAATCCTTAATAAAACGTCGTGAATATGATGCCAATCCAAGAAATTCTCTACGTTCTTTCAGATTATCCGTTCCGTTTTTTGTCAGTAACAAAAATTGTGTCTCCTGGTTCTTATTTTTTTGGTTTCTTTCTTTTTAGATTTTCCTTCCACTGCTTCTGATTCGGGTGTTTCCTAATTCTCTCTTTTAAGTCTGAATTTAGTTTATTCCTGAACCTTATTTAATTTTTGTAGTTGATGGAGCAGTGGAGTCCATACGGTCTACATAGACTACCCATCTTTACCGTTGTTTCCGGAGACGCTTGACTAGGCGCATGTTGTTGTACACCCCATAGAGTTCGTCGTTAATTCTTCTCCTCCAGATGCCTTCAACGCAAACAGTGGTTTCGCTATCTTCGCAAAATCCTTAATTAAACGTCGGTAATATGATGCCAGTCCAAGAAATTCTAAAGTTCTTTCAGATTATACGTTCCGTTTTTTGTTAGTAACAAAAATTGTGTCTCCTGGTTCTTATTTTTAAGCGTTGTTTCCGGAGACACTTGACTAGGCGCATGTCGTTGTACACCCCATAGAGTTCGTCGTTAATTCTTCTCCTCCAGATGCCTTCAGCGCAAACAGTGGCTTCGCTATCTTCGCGAAATCCCTAATAAAACGTCGGTAATATGATGCCAGTCCAAGAAATCCTCTAAGTCCTTTCAGATTATCCGTTCCGTTTTTTGTCAGTAACAAAAATTGTGTCTCTTGATCATATTTTTTTGATTTCTTTCTTTTTAGATTTTCCTTCAACTGCTTTTGATTCTGGTGTATCCTAATTTGCTCTTTTAAGTCTGAATTTAGTTTATTGCTGAAACTTATGAAATTTTTGTAGTTGATGCTATTATATCTGCCGAAAATTATATCAATTGGTTTTAATTTTATGGTTTCGCTTCTTCTTCTTCTTCTTATAGCGCTACAGTCCGGGGTGGACCTGTGTCTCAACCAACATGCCTCTCCATCCAGCATGATCTTTCGCCAGCTCCCGCCACTTGCGCAATCCAAGTTGGTTGAGGTCCTTCTCCTCTTGTGAGCGCCACCTTCTCCAGGACCCTCCTCTGCTGCGTTGTACCAAACGCTCAGTTTTGAAGACTTTTCGGACCGGTTCAGTGGAGTCCATACGCTCTACATGGACTACCCATCTTAAGCGTTGTTTCCGGAGACGCTTGACTAGGCGCATGTCGTTGTACAGCCCATAAAGTTCGTCGTTAATTCTTCTCCTCCAGATGCCTTCAACGCAAGCCTTGACATTTTATCTGTACATGTAACAACATCTCCCTTTCTTTGGTGGCATAGTTTTCCTCTGTCTTGTTTATGGAGCGGGGAATATACGTGATTGGTTTATGTTTTCCAATTTCTCCTTGACTCAACACTGCTCTAATGGTGATTCGATGCATATGTAGTAAATATAAATGGTTAGTCAAAATCTGGAAATGTAAGTATTTCCGATGATGGTAGTAAAGTTTTGAAATTGTGAAATGCTTCTTTCTCTTTTTCGTTGAGCTGAATTCTTATACTCTTAGACCGATTCGCTTTTGTTTATGAATTCGCACCTCTCGTAAGGTTGGCTAGTGGTTTCCCTTCTTCTTCTAATGGCGCTACAATCCGGGTGGACTTTCTTTCGTCTTTCGCCACTTGCGCGCTCCAAGTTGGTTGAGATCCTTCTCCACTTGTGAGCGCCACCTTATCCTGGGCCGTCCTCTAATGCGTTGTTCCACTGGCTCAGATTCGAAGACTTTTCGGGCGGGCCAGTAGTGTCCATACGCTCTACATGGACTAGCCGTCTTAAGCGTTGTATCCGGAGACGCTTGACTAGGCGCATGTTGTTGTACAGCCCCTAGAGCTCGTCGTTAATTCTTCTCCTCAAGATGCCTTCAACGCAAACAGTGGTTTCGCTATCTTCGCAAAATCCTTAATAAAACGTCGTTAATATGATGCCAGTCCAAGAAATTCTCTAAGTTCTTTCAGACTATCCGTTCCGTTTTTTGTTAGTAACAAAAATTGTGCCTCCTGGTTCTTATTTTTAAGCGTTGTATCCGGAGACGCTTAACTGGGTGCATGTTGTTGTACAGCCCATAGAGTTCGTCGTTAATTCTTCTCCTCCAGATGCCTTCAACGCAAACAGTGCTTTCGCTATCTTCGCAAAATCCTTAATAAAACCTTTTAAGTCTGAATTTAGTTTACTGCTGAAACTTATGAAATTTTTGTAGTTGATGCGATTATATTTGCCGATAATTATATCAATTGGTTTTTATTGCAGAATGTACTGTATTGTTGTAGCGATCGACTGATATTTCTATAAGTTGCTTTAACTCTAGATCTGGATATTCCCTTTTTAAACACCTGGTAATTTCGATGATAGTTGAATGAACCCTCGATAGTTCCTTTCACTTTACTTTTGTTTACAGGAGTTTTGTAGATTTGTATCCCCAATGACTTTATTAAGTTGTCGATAATTGGACGATTGAAACTTACTTCATTGTCCATTACCAGAATTTCGGGTGCAGAGTAATAATACGAAATTTTTATCAGTTTATTTTGTAAATGGAGTGCAGATTTATCTTTTAAAAAAAAGCAATTTTTTAAACCTTGACATTTTATCTGTACATGTAACCAATTTTTTTCCTTCAATTTCCAAAATGTCTAAGTGGAATATTTCTGTAGGATAAGTCGGAGTTGGTGTATTTTGAAACTCGCGTTCTGAGAGAAATAACATTGTACAAGAAGTTGTTCTTTATTCTATAAGGCGTTTCTGTGTGCTCTATTGACGCGAAGATTATCCAACGCCCAAACTATGGCCAACATCTCTCTTTCGTTGGTGGCATAGTTTTCCTCTGTCTTGTTTAAGGACCGGGATATATACATGATTGGTTTATCTTTTCCAGTTTCTCCTTGACTCAACACTGCTCCAATGGTGATTCGATGCAAATGTAGTCAATATGAATGGATAGTCGATATCAGGAAATCTAAGTATTTCCGATGATGGTAATAAAGTTTTGAGATTGTGATATGCTTCTTTCTCTTTTTCGTTGAGCTGAATTCTTATATTCTTAGACCGATTCGCGTTTGTTTATGAATTCGCACCACTCGTAGGTTTGGCTAGTGGTTTCCCTTCTTCTTCTTCTTCTTCTAATGGCGCTACAGTCCGGGGTGGACCTGGGCCTCCTCCAGCCAGCACTGTCTTTCGTCTTCCGCCAGTTGCCCGCTCCAAGTTGGTTGAGGTCCGTCTCCACTTGTGAGCGCCACCTTATCCTGGGCCGTCCTCTGTTGCGTTGTTCCACTGGCTCAGATTCGAAGACTTTTCGGGCGGGCCAGTAGTGTCCATACGCTCTACATGGACTAGCCATCTTAAGCGTTGTTTCCGGAGACAATTGACTAGGCGCATGTCATTGTACAGCCCATAGATTTCGTCGTTAATTCTTCTCCTCCAGATGCCTTCAACGCAAACAGTGGTTTTGCTATCTTCGCAAAATCCTTCGTAAAACGTCGGTATAATGATGCCAGTCCAAGAAATCCTCTAAGTTATTTCAGATTATCCGTTCCGTTTTTTGCCAGTAACAAAAATTGTGTCTCCTGGTTCTTATTTTTAAGCGTTGTATCCGGAGACGCTTAACTGGGCGCATGTTGTTGTACAGCCCATAGAGTTCGTCGTTAATTCTTCTCCTCCAGATGCCTTCAACGCAAACAGTGGTTTCGCTATCTTCGCAAAATCCTTAATAAAACGTCGTTAATATGATGCCAGTCCAAGAAATTCTCTAAGTTGTTTCAGACTATCCGTTCCGTTTTTTGTTAGTAACAAAAATTGTGTCTCCTGGTTCTTATTTTTAAGCGTTGTATCCGGAGACGCTTAACTGGGCGCATGTTGTTGTACAGCCCATAGAGTTCGTCGTTAATTCTTCTCCTCCAGATGCCTTCAACGCAAACAGTGGTTTCGCTATCTTCGCAAAATCCTTAATAAAACGTCGGTAATATGATGCCAGTCCAAGAAATCCTATAAGTCCTTTCAGATTATCCGTTCCGTTTTTTGGCAGTAACAAAAATTGTGTCTCCTTGTTTATATTTTTTTGATTTCTTTCTTTTTAGATTTTCTTTCAACTGCTTTTGGTTCTGGTGTTTCCTAAATTGCTCTTTTAAGTCTAAATTTAGTTTATTGCTGAAACTTATGAAATTTTTGTAGTTAATGCGATTATATCTGAAGAAAATTATATCAATTGAGTTTCTTTTTATTACGAAATGTACTGTATTGTCGTAGCGATCTGCTGATATTTCTATAAGTTGTTTTAAGTCTAGATCTGGATATTTCCTTTTTGAACACCTGGTAACTTAACTTACTTCATTGTCCAGTACCAGAATTTTGGGTAGAGAGAAATAGTACAAAATTTTGATCAGTTTATTTTGTAAATGAAGTGCAGATTTATCTTATAAGGAAAAGAATTTTTCAAACTGTGACATTTTATGTGTACATGTAACAATTTTTTTTCCTTCAATTTCCAAAATGTCTAAGTGGATTATTTCTGTAGGATAAGTCGGAGTTGGTGTATTTTGCAACTCGGGCTTGTGCGGGTGTCTGTCATATTTTTTCATATTCTTTTTTCACCTTTTTATATATATATATTTATTTTGCTTGTCACCTAGGAAATAACATCGTACAAGTAGTCGTTCATTATTCTATAAGGCGTTTCTGTGTGCTCTATTGACAATACGTCAGAATTTTTATTTTCCTTGCTCAGTACAAATAGTAGCGAATATTATCCAACGCCCAAACTATGGCCAACATCTCCCTTTCGTTGGTAGCATAGTTTTCCTTTGTCTTGTTTAAGGAGCAGGATAAATACGTGATTGGTTTATCATTTCCAATTTCTCATTGACTCACACTGCTCTAATGGTGATTCGACGCATCTGTTGTCAATATGAATGGCTCCATGACCCTCCTCTGCTGCGTTGTACCAAAGGCTCAGTTTCGAAGACTTTTCGGACCGGAGCAGTGGAGTCCATACGCTCTACATGGACTAGCCGTCTTAAGCGTTGTATCCGGAGACGCTTGACTAGGCGCATGTTGTTGTACAGCCCATAGAGTTCGTCGTTAATTCTTCTCCTCCAGATGCCTTCAACGCAAACAGTAGTTTCGCTATCTTCGCAAAATCCTTAATAAAACGTCGTTAATATGATGCCAGTCCAAGAAATTCTCTAAGTTCTTTCAAACTATCCGTTCCGTTTTTTGTTAGTAACAAAAATTGTGTCTCCTGGTTCTTATTTTTAAGCGTTGTATCCGGAGACGTTTAACTGGGCGCATGTTGTTGTACAGCCCATACAGTTCGTCGTTAATTCTTCTCCTCCAGATGCCTTCAACGCAAACAGTGGTTTCGCTATCTTCTCAAAATCCTTAATAGAACGTCGGTAATATGATGCCAGTTCAAGAAATCCTCTAAGTCCTTTCAGATTATCCGTTCCGTTTTTTGTCAGTAACAAAAATTGTGTCTCCTGGTTCTTATTTTTTTGGTTTCTTTTTTTTAGATTTTCCTTCCACTGCTTTTGATGCTGGTGTTTACTAATTTTCTCTTTTAAGTCTGAGTTTAGTATATTCCTGAACCTTATTTAATTTTTGTAGTTGATGGAGCAGTGGAGTCCATACGCTCTACATGGACTGCCCATCTTAAGCGTTGTTTCCGGAGACGCTTGACTAGGCGCATGACGTTGTACAGCCCATAGAGTTCGTCGTTAATTCTTCTCCTCCAGATGCCTTCAACGCAAACAGTGGTTTCGCTATCTTCGCAAAATCCTTAATAAAACGTCGTTAATATGATGCCAGTACAAGAAATTCTCTAAGTTGTTTCAGACTATCCGTTCCGTTTTTTGTTAGTAACAAAAATTGTGTCTCCTGGTTCTTATTTTTAAGCGTTGTATCCGGAGACGCTTAACTGGGCGCATGTTGTTGTACAGCCCATAGAGTTCGTCGTTAATTCTTCTCCTCCAGATGCCTTCAACGCGAACAGTGGTTTCGCTATCTTCGCAAAATCCTTAATAAAACGTCGGTAATATGATGCCAGTCCAAGAATTTCTCTAAGTTCTTTCAGATTATCCGTTCCGTTTTTTGTCAGTAACAAAAATTGTGTCTCCTGGTTCATGTTTTTTTGGTTTCTTTGTTTTTAGATTTTCCTTCCACTGCTTTTGATTCTGGTGTTTTCTAATTTTCTCTTTTAAGTCTGAATTTAGTTTATTCCTGAACCTTATTTAATTTTTGTAGTTGATGAAGCAGTGGTGTCCATACGCTCTACTTGGACTACCCATCTTAAGCGTTGTTTCCGGAGACGCTTGACTAGGCGCATGACGTTGTACAGCCCATAAAGTTCGTCGTTAATTCTTCTCCTCCAGATCCCTTCAACGCAAACAGTGGTTTCGCTATCTTCGCAAAATCCTTAATAAAACGTCGTTAATATGATGCCAGTCCAAGAAATTCTCTAAGTTCTTTCAGACTATCCGTTCCGTTTTTTGTTTGTAACAAAAATTGTGTCTCCTGGTTCTTATTTTTAAGCGTTGTATCCGGAGACGTTTAACTGGGCGCATGTTGTTGTACAGCCCATAGAGTTCGTCGTTAACTCTTCTCCTCGAGATGCCTTCAACGCAAACAGTGGTTTCGCTATCTTCGCAAAATCCTTAATAAAACGTCGGTAATATGATGCCAGTCCAAGAAATCCTCTAAGTCCTTTCAGATTGTCCGTTCCGTTTTTTGTCAGTAACAAAAATTGTGTCTCCTGGTTCTTATTTTTTTGGTTTCTTTTTTTTAGATTTTCCTTCCACTGCTTTTGATGCTGGTGTTTACTAATTTTCTCTTTTAAGTCTGAGTTTAGTTTATTCCTGAACCTTATTTAATTTTTGTAGTTGATGGAGCAGTGGAGTCCATACGCTCTACATGGACTAGCCATCTTAGGCGTTGTTTTCGGAGACACTTGACTAGGCGCATGTCGTTGTACAGTCCATAGAGTTCGTCGTTAATTCTTCTCCTCCAGATGCCTTCAACGCAAACAGTGGTTTCGCTATCTTCTCAAAATCCTTAATAAAACGTCGGTAATATGATGCCAGTCCAAGAAATCCTCTAAGTCCTTTCAGATTATCCGTTCCGTTTTTTGTCAGTAACAAAAATTGTGTCTCCTGGTTCTTATTTTTTTGGTTTCTTTTTTTTAGATTTTCCTTCCACTGCTTTTGATGCTGGTGTTTACAAATTTTCTCTTTTAAGTCTGAGTTTAGTTTATTCCTGAACCTTATTTAATTTTTGTAGTTGATGGAGCAGTGGAGTCCATACGCTCTACATGGACTAGCCATCTTAGGCGTTGTTTCCGGAGACACTTGACTAGGCGCATGTCGTTGTACAGCCCATAGAGTTCGTCGTTAATTCTTCTCCTCCAGATGCCTTCAACGCAAACAGTGGTTTCGCTATCTTCTCAAAATCCTTAATAAAACGTCGGTAATATGATGCCAGTCCAAGAAATCCTCTAAGTCCTTTCAGATTATCCGTTCCGTTTTTTGTCAGTAACAAAAATTGTGTCTCCTGGTTCTTATTTTTGAGTTTGTCGTTAATTCTTCTCCTCCAGATGCCTTCAACGCGAACAGTGGTTTCGCTATCTTCGCAAAATCCTTAATAAAACGTCGGTAATATGATGCCAGTCCAAGAATTTCTCTAAGTTCTTTCAGATTATCCGTTCCGTTTTTTGTCAGTAACAAAAATTGTGTCTCCTGGTTCATGTTTTTTTGGTTTCTTTGTTTTTAGATTTTCCTTCCACTGCTTTTGATTCTGGTGTTTTCTAATTTTCTCTTTTAAGTCTGAATTTAGTTTATTCCTGAACCTTATTTAATTTTTGTAGTTGATGGAGCAGTGGAGTCCATACGCTCTACATGGACTGCCCATCTTGAGCGTTGTTTCCGGAGACGCTTGACTAGGCGCATGACGTTGTACAGCCCATAGAGTTCGTCGTTAATTCTTCTCCTCCAGATGCCTTCAACGCAAACAGTGGTTTCGCTATCTTCTCAAAATCCTTAATAGAACGTCGGTAATATGATGCCAGTTCAAGAAATCCTCTAAGTCCTTTCAGATTATCCGTTCCGTTTTTTGTCAGTAACAAAAATTGTGTCTCCTGGTTCTTATTTTTTTGGTTTCTTTTTTTTAGATTTTCCTTCCACTGCTTTTGATGCTGGTGTTTACTAATTTTCTCTTTTAAGTCTGAGTTTAGTTTATTCCTGAACCTTATTTAATTTTTGTAGTGGTTTTGATGCTGGTGTTTACTAATTTTCTCTTTTAAGTCTGAGTTTAGTTTATTCCTGAACCTTATTTAATTTTTGTAGTTGATGGAGCAGTGGAGTCCATACGCTCTACATGGACTAGCCATCTTAGACGTTGTTTCCGGAGACACTTGACTAGGCGCATGTCGTTGTACAGCCCATAGAGTTCGTCGTTAATTCTTCTCCTCCAGATGCCTTCAACGCAAACAGTGGTTTCGCTATCTTCGCAAAATCCTTAATAAAACGTCGTTAATATGATGCCAGTCCTAGAAATCCTCTATGTTCTTTCAGATTATATATACCGAAAATTATATCAATTGGTTTTCTTTTTAATTCAGAATGTACTGTATTGTTGTAGCGATCGACTGATATTTCTATAAGTTGTTTTAACTCTAGATCTGAATATTCCCTTTTTAAACACCTGATAGTTTCGATTTCGATGATAGTTGATTGAACCCTCGATAGTTCCTTTCACTTTACTTTTGTTTACAGGAGTTTTGTAGATTTGTATCCCCAATGACTTTATTAAGTTGTCGATAATTGGACGATTGAAACTTACTTCATTGTCCATTACCAGAATTTCGGGTGCAGAGTAATAATACGAAATTTTGATCAGTTTATTTTGTAAATGTAGTGCAGATTTATCTTTTAAAAAAACCTTGACATTTTATCTGCACATGTAACCAATTTTTTTCCTTCAATTTCCAAAATGTCTAAGTGGAATATTTCAGTAGGATAAGTCGGAGTTGGTGTATTTTGAAACTCGCGTTCTGAGAGAAACAACATATTACAAGAAGTTGTTCTTTATTCTATAAGGCGTTTCTCTATTG
Organism: Eristalinus sepulchralis; assembly: GCA_944738645.1. Classification (NCBI taxonomy): domain Eukaryota; kingdom Metazoa; phylum Arthropoda; class Insecta; order Diptera; family Syrphidae; genus Eristalinus; species Eristalinus sepulchralis. The sequence goes on from OX122883.1 coordinate 55,748,294, forward strand.
ACGCGAAGATTATCCAACGCCCAAACTATGGCCAACATCTCTCTTTCGTTGGTGGCATAGTTTTCCTCTGTCTTGTTTAAGGACCGGGATATATACATGATTGGTTTATCTTTTCCAGTTTCTCTTTAACTCAACACTGCTCCAATGGTGATTCGATGCATCTGTAGTCGATACGAATGGCTCCAGGACCCTCCTCTGCTGCGTTGTACCAAAGGCTCAGTTTCGAAGACTTTTCCGACCGGAGCAGTGGAGTCCATACGCTCTACATGGACTAGCCGTCTTAAGCGTGGTATCCGGAGACGCTTGACAAGGCGCATGTTGCTGCACAGCCCATAGGGTTCGTCGTTAATTCTTCTCCTCCAGATGCCTTCAACGCAAACAGTGGCTTCGCTATCTTCGCAAAATCCTTAATAAAACGTCGTTAATATAATGCCAGTCCAAGAAATTCTCTAAGTTCTTTCAGACTATCCGTTTCGTTTTTTGTTAGTAACAAAAATTGTGTCTCCTGGTTCTTATTTTTAAGCGTTGTATCCGGAGACGCTTAACTGGGCGCATGTTGTTGTACAGCCCATAGAGTTCGTCGTTAATTCTTCTCCTCCAGATGCCTTCAACGCAAACAGTGGTTTCGCTGTCTTCGCAAAATCCTTAATAAAACGTCGGTAATATGATGCCAGTCCAAGAAATACTCTATGTTCTTTCAGATTATCCGTTCCGTTTTATGTCAGTAACAAAAATTGTGTCTCCTGGTTCATGTTTTTTTGGTTTCTTTGTTTTTAGATTTTCCTTCCACTGCTTTTGATTCTGGTGTTTTCTAATTTTCTCTTTTAAGTCTGAATTTAGTTTATTCCTGAACCTTATTTAATTTTTGTAGTTGATGAAGCAGTGGTGTCCATACGCTCTACTTGGACTACCCATCTTAAGCGTTGTTTCCGGAGACGCTTGACTAGGCGCATGACGTTGTACAGCCCATAAAGTTCGTCGTTAATTCTTCTCCTCCAGATCCCTTCAACGCAAACAGTGGTTTCGCTATCTTCGCAAAATCCTTAATAAAACGTCGTTAATATGATGCCAGTCCAAGAAATTCTCTAAGTTCTTTCAGACTATCCGTTCCGTTTTTTGTTTGTAACAAAAATTGTGTCTCCTGGTTCTTATTTTTAAGCGTTGTATCAGGAGACGTTTAACTGGGCGCATGTTGTTGTACAGCCCATAGAGTTCGTCGTTAACTCTTCTCCTCCAGATGCCTTCAACGCAAACAGTGGTTTCGCTATCTTCGCAAAATCCTTAATAAAACGTCGGTAATATGATGCCAGTCCAAGAAATCCTCTAAGTCCTTTCAGATTATCCGTTCCGTTTTTTGTCAGTAACAAAAATTGTGTCTCCTGGTTCTTATTTTTTTGGTTTCTTTTTTTTAGATTTTCCTTCCACTGCTTTTGATGCTGGTGTTTACTAATTTTCTCTTTTAAGTCTGAGTTTAGTTTATTCCTGAACCTTATTTAATTTTTGTAGTTGATGGAGCAGTGGAGTCCATACGCTCTACATGGACTAGCCATCTTAGGCGTTGTTTTCGGAGACACTTGACTAGGCGCATGTCGTTGTACAGTCCATAGAGTTCGTCGTTAATTCTTCTCCTCCAGATGCCTTCAACGCAAACAGTGGTTTCGCTATCTTCTCAAAATCCTTAATAAAACGTCGGTAATATGATGCCAGTCCAAGAAATCCTCTAAGTCCTTTCAGATTATCCGTTCCGTTTTTTGTCAGTAACAAAAATTGTGTCTCCTGGTTCTTATTTTTTTGGTTTCTTTTTTTTAGATTTTCCTTCCACTGCTTTTGATGCTGGTGTTTACTAATTTTCTCTTTTAAGTCTGAGTTTAGTTTATTCCTGAACCTTATTTAATTTTTGTAGTTGATGGAGCAGTGGAGTCCATACGCTCTACATGGACTAGCCATCTTAGGCGTTGTTTCCGGAGACACTTGACTAGGCGCATGTCGTTGTACAGCCCATAGAGTTCGTCGTTAATTCTTCTCCTCCAGATGCCTTCAACGCAAACAGTGGTTTCGCTATCTTCTCAAAATCCTTAATAAAACGTCGGTAATATGATGCCAGTCCAAGAAATCCTCTAAGTCCTTTCAGATTATCCGTTCCGTTTTTTGTCAGTAACAAAAATTGTGTCTCCTGGTTCTTATTTTTGAGTTTGTCGTTAATTCTTCTCCTCCAGATGCCTTCAACGCGAACAGTGGTTTCGCTATCTTCGCAAAATCCTTAATAAAACGTCGGTAATATGATGCCAGTCCAAGAATTTCTCTAAGTTCTTTCAGATTATCCGTTCCGTTTTTTGTCAGTAACAAAAATTGTGTCTCCTGGTTCATGTTTTTTTGGTTTCTTTGTTTTTAGATTTTCCTTCCACTGCTTTTGATTCTGGTGTTTTCTAATTTTCTCTTTTAAGTCTGAATTTAGTTTATTCCTGAACCTTATTTAATTTTTGTAGTTGATGGAGCAGTGGAGTCCATACGCTCTACATGGACTGCCCATCTTGAGCGTTGTTTCCGGAGACGCTTGACTAGGCGCATGACGTTGTACAGCCCATAGAGTTCGTCGTTAATTCTTCTCCTCCAGATGCCTTCAACGCAAACAGTGGTTTCGCTATCTTCTCAAAATCCTTAATAGAACGTCGGTAATATGATGCCAGTTCAAGAAATCCTCTAAGTCCTTTCAGATTATCCGTTCCGTTTTTTGTCAGTAACAAAAATTGTGTCTCCTGGTTCTTATTTTTTTGGTTTCTTTTTTTTAGATTTTCCTTCCACTGCTTTTGATGCTGGTGTTTACTAATTTTCTCTTTTAAGTCTGAGTTTAGTTTATTCCTGAACCTTATTTAATTTTTGTAGTGGTTTTGATGCTGGTGTTTACTAATTTTCTCTTTTAAGTCTGAGTTTAGTTTATTCCTGAACCTTATTTAATTTTTGTAGTTGATGGAGCAGTGGAGTCCATACGCTCTACATGGACTAGCCATCTTAGACGTTGTTTCCGGAGACACTTGACTAGGCGCATGTCGTTGTACAGCCCATAGAGTTCGTCGTTAATTCTTCTCCTCCAGATGCCTTCAACGCAAACAGTGGTTTCGCTATCTTCGCAAAATCCTTAATAAAACGTCGTTAATATGATGCCAGTCCTAGAAATCCTCTATGTTCTTTCAGATTATATATACCGAAAATTATATCAATTGGTTTTCTTTTTAATTCAGAATGTACTGTATTGTTGTAGCGATCGACTGATATTTCTATAAGTTGTTTTAACTCTAGATCTGAATATTCCCTTTTTAAACACCTGATAGTTTCGATTTCGATGATAGTTGATTGAACCCTCGATAGTTCCTTTCACTTTACTTTTGTTTACAGGAGTTTTGTAGATTTGTATCCCCAATGACTTTATTAAGTTGTCGATAATTGGACGATTGAAACTTACTTCATTGTCCATTACCAGAATTTCGGGTGCAGAGTAATAATACGAAATTTTGATCAGTTTATTTTGTAAATGTAGTGCAGATTTATCTTTTAAAAAAACCTTGACATTTTATCTGCACATGTAACCAATTTTTTTCCTTCAATTTCCAAAATGTCTAAGTGGAATATTTCAGTAGGATAAGTCGGAGTTGGTGTATTTTGAAACTCGCGTTCTGAGAGAAACAACATATTACAAGAAGTTGTTCTTTATTCTATAAGGCGTTTCTCTATTGACGCGAAGATTATCCAACGCCCAAACTATGGCCAACATCTCTCTTTCGTTGGTGGCATAGTTTTCCTCTGTCTTGTTTAAGGACCGGGATATATACATGATTGGTTTATCTTTTCCAGTTTCTCTTTAACTCAACACTGCTCCAATGGTGATTCGATGCATCTGTAGTCGATACGAATGGCTCCAGGACCCTCCTCTGCTGCGTTGTACCAAAGGCTCAGTTTCGAAGACTTTTCCGACCGGAGCAGTGGAGTCCATACGCTCTACATGGACTAGCCGTCTTAAGCGTGGTATCCGGAGACGCTTGACTAGGCGCATGTTGCTGCACAGCCCATAGGGTTCGTCGTTAATTCTTCTCCTCCAGATGCCTTCAACGCAAACAGTGGCTTCGCTATCTTCGCAAAATCCTTAATAAAACGTCGTTAATATAATGCCAGTCCAAGAAATTCTCTAAGTTCTTTCAGACTATCCGTTTCGTTTTTTGTTAGTAACAAAAATTGTGTCTCCTGGTTCTTATTTTTAAGCGTTGTATCCGGAGACGCTTAACTGGGCGCATGTTGTTGTACAGCCCATAGAGTTCGTCGTTAACTCTTCTCCTCCAGATGCCTTCAACGCAAACAGTGGTTTCGCTGTCTTCGCAAAATCCTTAATAAAACGTCGGTAATATGATGCCAGTCCAAGAAATACTCTATGTTCTTTCAGATTATCCGTTCCGTTTTATGTCAGTAACAAAAATTGTGTCTCCTGGTTCATGTTTTTTTGGTTTCTTTGTTTTTAGATTTTCCTTCCACTGCTTTTGATTCTGGTGTTTTCTAATTTTCTCTTTTAAGTCTGAATTTAGTTTATTCCTGAACCTTATTTAATTTTTGTAGTTGATGAAGCAGTGGTGTCCATACGCTCTACTTGGACTACCCATCTTAAGCGTTGTTTCCGGAGACGCTTGACTAGGCGCATGACGTTGTACAGCCCATAAAGTTCGTCGTTAATTCTTCTCCTCCAGATCCCTTCAACGCAAACAGTGGTTTCACTATCTTCGCAAAATCCTTAATAAAACGTCGTTAATATGATGCCAGTCCAAGAAATTCTCTAAGTTCTTTCAGACTATCCGTTCCGTTTTTTGTTTGTAACAAAAATTGTGTCTCCTGGTTCTTATTTTTAAGCGTTGTATCCGGAGACGTTTAACTGGGCGCATGTTGTTGTACAGCCCATAGAGTTCGTCGTTAACTCTTCTCCTCCAGATGCCTTCAACGCAAACAGTGGTTTCGCTATCTTCGCAAAATCCTTAATAAAACGTCGGTAATATGATGCCAGTCCAAGAAATCCTCTAAGTCCTTTCAGATTATCCGTTCCGTTTTTTGTCAGTAACAAAAATTGTGTCTCCTGGTTCTTATTTTTTTGGTTTCTTTTTTTTAGATTTTCCTTCCACTGCTTTTGATGCTGGTGTTTACTAATTTTCTCTTTTAAGTCTGTGTTTAGTTTATTCCTGAACCTTATTTAATTTTTGTAGTTGATGGAGCAGTGGAGTCCATACGCTCTACATGGACTGCCCATCTTGAGCGTTGTTTCCGGAGACGCTTGACTAGGCGCATGACGTTGTACAGCCCATAGAGTTCGTCGTTAATTCTTCTCCTCCAGATGCCTTCAACGCAAACAGTGGTTTCGCTGTCTTCGCAAAATCCTTAATAAAACGTCGGTAATATGATGCCAGTCCAAGAAATACTCTATGTTCTTTCAGATTATCCGTTCCGTTTTATGTCAGTAACAAAAATTGTGTCTCCTGGTTCATGTTTTTTTGGTTTCTTTGTTTTTAGATTTTCCTTCCACTGCTTTTGATTCTGGTGTTTTCTAATTTTCTCTTTTAAGTCTGAATTTAGTTTATTCCTGAACCTTATTTAATTTTTGTAGTTGATGAAGCAGTGGTGTCCATACGCTCTACTTGGACTACCCATCTTAAGCGTTGTTTCCGGAGACGCTTGACTAGGCGCATGACGTTGTACAGCCCATAAAGTTCGTCGTTAATTCTTCTCCTCCAGATCCCTTCAACGCAAACAGTGGTTTCACTATCTTCGCAAAATCCTTAATAAAACGTCGTTAATATGATGCCAGTCCAAGAAATTCTCTAAGTTCTTTCAGACTATCCGTTCCGTTTTTTGTTTGTAACAAAAATTGTGTCTCCTGGTTCTTATTTTTAAGCGTTGTATCCGGAGACGTTTAACTGGGCGCATGTTGTTGTACAGCCCATAGAGTTCGTCGTTAACTCTTCTCCTCCAGATGCCTTCAACGCAAACAGTGGTTTCGCTATCTTCGCAAAATCCTTAATAAAACGTCGGTAATATGATGCCAGTCCAAGAAATCCTCTAAGTCCTTTCAGATTATCCGTTCCGTTTTTTGTCAGTAACAAAAATTGTGTCTCCTGGTTCTTATTTTTTTGGTTTCTTTTTTTTAGATTTTCCTTCCACTGCTTTTGATGCTGGTGTTTACTAATTTTCTCTTTTAAGTCTGTGTTTAGTTTATTCCTGAACCTTATTTAATTTTTGTAGTTGATGGAGCAGTGGAGTCCATACGCTCTACATGGACTGCCCATCTTGAGCGTTGTTTCCGGAGACGCTTGACTAGGCGCATGACGTTGTACAGCCCATAGAGTTCGTCGTTAATTCTTCTCCTCCAGATGCCTTCAACGCAAACAGTGGTTTCGCTATCTTCTCAAAATCCTTAATAGAACGTCGGTAATATGATGCCACTTCAAGAAATCCTCTTAGTCCTTTCAGATTATCCGTTCCGTTTTTTGTCAGTAACAAAAATTGTGTCTCCTGGTTCTTATTTTTTTGGTTTCTTTTTTTTAGATTTTCCTTCCACTGCTTTTGATGCTGGTGTTTACTAATTTTCTCTTTTAAGTCTGAGTTTAGTTTATTCCTGAACCTTATTTAATTTTTGTAGTGGTTTTGATGCTGGTGTTTACTAATTTTCTCTTTTAAGTCTGAGTATAGTTTATTCCTGAACCTTATTTAATTTTTGTAGTTGATGGAGCAGTGGAGTCCATACGCTCTACATGGACTAGCCATCTTAGACGTTGTTTCCGGAGACACTTGACTAGGCGCATGTCGTTGTACAGCCCATAGAGTTCGTCGTTAATTCTTCTCCTCCAGATGCCTTCAACGCAAACAGTGGTTTCGCTATTTTCGCAAAATCCTTAATAAAACGTCGTTAATATGATGCCAGTCCTAGAAATCCTCTATGTTCTTTCAGATTATATATACCGAAAATTATATCAATTGGTTTTCTTTTTAATTCAGAATGTACTGTATTGTTGTAGCGATCGACTGATATTTCTATAAGTTGTTTTAACTCTAGATCTGAATATTCCCTTTTTAAACACCTGATAGTTTCGATTTCGATGATAGTTGATTGAACCCTCGATAGTTCCTTTCACTTTACTTTTGTTTACAGGAGTTTTGTAGATTTGTATCCCCAATGACTTTATTAAGTTGTCGATAATTGGACGATTGAAACTTACTTCATTGTCCATTACCAGAATTTCGGGTGCAGAGTAATAATACGAAATTTTGATCAGTTTATTTTGTAAATGTAGTGCAGATTTATCTTTTAAAAAAACCTTGACATTTTATCTGCACATGTAACCAATTTTTTTCCTTCAATTTCCAAAATGTCTAAGTGGAATATTTCAGTAGGATAAGTCGGAGTTGGTGTATTTTGAAACTCGCGTTCTGAGAGAAACAACATAGTACAAGAAGTTGTTCTTTATTCTATAAGGCGTTTCTCTATTGACGCGAAGATTATCCAACGCCCAAACTATGGCCAACATCTCTCTTTCGTTGGTGGCATAGTTTTCCTCTGTCTTGTTTAAGGACCGGGATATATACATGATTGGTTTATCTTTTCCAGTTTCTCTTTAACTCAACACTGCTCCAATGGTGATTCGATGCATCTGTAGTCGATACGAATGGCTCCAGGACCCTCCTCTGCTGCGTTGTACCAAAGGCTCAGTTTCGAAGACTTTTCGGACCGGAGCAGTGGAGTCCATACGCTCTACATGGACTAGCCGTCTTAAGCGTGGTATCCGGAGACGCTTGACTAGGCGCATGTTGCTGCACAGCCCATAGGGTTCGTCGTTAATTCTTCTCCTCCAGATGCCTTCAACGCAAACAGTGGCTTCGCTATCTTCGCAAAATCCTTAATAAAACGTCGTTAATATGATGCCAGTCCAAGAAATTCTCTAAGTTCTTTCAGACTATCCGTTTCGTTTTTTGTTAGTAACAAAAATTGTGTCTCCTGGTTCTTATTTTTAAGCGTTGTATCCGGAGACGCTTAACTGGGCGCATGTTGTTGTACAGCCCATAGAGTTCGTCGTTAATTCTTCTCCTCCAGATGCCTTCAACGCAAACAGTGGTTTCGCTGTCTTCGCAAAATCCTTAATAAAACGTCGGTAATATGATGCCAGTCCAAGAAATACTCTATGTTCTTTCAGATTATCCGTTCCGTTTTATGTCAGTAACAAAAATTGTGTCTCCTGGTTCATATTTTTTTGATTTCTTTCTTTTTAGATTTTCCTTCAACTGCTTTTGGTTCTGGTGTTTCCTAAATTGCTCTTTTAAGTCTGAATTTAGTATATTGCTGAAACTTATGAAACTTTTGTAGTTGATGCGATTATATCTGAAGAAAATTATATCAATTGAGTTTCTTTTTATTCGAAATGTACTGTATTGTCGTAGCGATCTGCTGATATTTCTATAAGTTGTTTTAAGTCTTGATCTGGATATTTGAACACCTGGTAACTTAACTTACTTCATTGTCCAGTACCAGAATTTTGGGTAGAGAGAAATAGTACAAAATTTTGATGTTTATTTTGTAAATGAAGTGCAGATTTATCTTATAAGGAAAAGAATTTTTTCAAACTGTGACATTTTATGTGTACATGTAACAATTTTTTTTCCTTCAATTTCCAAAATGTCTAAGTGGATTATTTCTGTAGGATAAGTCGGAGTTGGTGTATTTTGCAACTCGGGCTTGTGCGGGTGTCTGTCATATTTCTTCATATTCTTTTTTCATCTTTTTATATATATATATATATTTTGCTTGTCACCTAGGAAATAACATCGTACAAGTAGTCGTTCATTATTCTATAAGGCGTTTCTGTGTGCTCTATTGACAATACGTCAGAATTTTTATTTTCCTTGCTCAGTACAAATAGTAGCGATTATTATCCAACGCCCAAACTATGGCCAACATCTCCCTTTCGTTGGTAGCATAGTTTTTCCTTTGTCTTGTTTAAGGAGCAGGGATAAATACGTGATTGGTTTATCATTTCCAATTTCTCATTGACTCACACTGCTCTAATGGTGATTCCGACGCATCTGTGTCAATATGAATGGCTCCATGACCCTCCTCTGCTGCGTTGTACCAAAGGCTCAGTTTCGAAGACTTTTCGGACCGGAGCAGTGGAGTCCATACGCTCTACATGGACTAGCCATCTTAAGCGTTGTTTCCGGAGACAATTGACTAGGCGCGTGTCATTGTACAGCCCATAGATTTCGTTGTTAATTCTTCTCCTCCAGATGCCTTCAACGCAAACAGTGGTTTCGCTATCTTCGCAAAATCCTTAATAAAACGTCGGTAATATGATGCCAGTCCAAGAAATTCTCTAAGTTCTTTCAGATTATCCGTTCCGTTTTTTTGTCAGTAACAAAAATTGTGTCTCCTGGTTCTTATTTTTTTGTTTCTTTTTTTTAGATTTTCCTTCCACTGCTTTTGATGCTGGTGTTTACTGATTTTTTCTTTTAAGTCTGAGTTTAGTTTATTCCTGAACCTTATTTAATTTTTGTAGTTGATGGAGCAGTGGAGTCCATACGCTCTACATGGACTGCCCATCTTAAGCGTTGTTTCCGGAGACGCTTGGCTAGGCGCATGACGTTGTACAGCCCATAGAGTTCGTCGTTAATTCTTCTCCTCCAGATGCCTTCAACGCAAACAGTGGTTTCGCTATCTTCGCAAAATCCTTAATAAAACGTCGTTAATATGATGCCAGTACAAGAAATTCTCTAAGTTGTTTCAGACTATCCGTTCCGTTTTTTGTTAGTAACAAAAATTGTGTCTCCTGGTTCTTATTTTTAAGCGTTGTATCCGGAGACGCTTAACTGGGCGCATGTTGTTGTACAGCCCATAGAGTTCGTCGTTAATTCTTCTCCTCCAGATGCCTTCAACGCAAACAGTGGTTTCGCTATCTTCGCAAAATCCTTAATAAAACGTCGGTAATATGATGCCAGTTCAAGAATTTCTCTAAGTTCTTTCAGATTATCCGTTCCGTTTTTTGTCAGTAACAAAAATTGTGTCTCCTGGTTCATATTTTTTTGGTTTCTTTGTTTTTAGATTTTCCTTCCACTGCTTTTGATTCTGGTGTTTTCTAATTTTCTCTTTTAAGTCTGAATTTAGTTTATTCCTGAACCTTATTTAATTTTTGTAGTTGATGAAGCAGTGGTGTCCATACGCTCTACTTGGACTACCCATCTTAAGCGTTGTTTCCGGAGACGCTTGACTAGGCGCATGACGTTGTACAGCCCATAAAGTTCGTCGTTAATTCTTCTCCTCCAGATCCCTTCAACGCAAACAGTGGTTTCGCTATCTTCGCAAAATCCTTAATAAAACGTCATTAATATGATGCCAGTCCAAGAAATTCTCTAAGTTCTTTCAGACTATCCATTCCGTTTTTTGTTAGTAACAAAAATTGTGTCTCCTGGTTCTTATTTTTTTGGTTTTTTTTTTTTTTAGATTTTCCTTACACTGCTTTTGATGCTGGTGTTTACTGATTTTCTCTTTTAAGTCTGAGTTTAGTTTATTCCTGAACCTTATTTAATTTTTGTAGTTGATGGAGCAGTGGAGTCCATACGCTCTACATGGACTGCCCATCTTAAGCGTTGTTTCCGGAGACGCTTGACTAGGCGCATGACGTTGTACAGCCCATAGAGTTCGTCGTTAATTCTTCTCCTCCAGATGCCTTCAACGCAAACAGTGGTTTCGCTATCTTCGCAAAATCCTTAATAAAACGTCGGTAATATGATGCCAGTCCAAGAAATTCTCTAAGTTCTTTCAGATTATCCGTTCCGTTTTTTGTCAGTAACAAAAATTGTGTCTCCTGGTTCTTATTTTTTTGGTTTTTTTTTTTTAGATTTTCCTTCCACTGCTTTTGATGCTGGTGTTTACTGATTTTCTCTTTTAAGTCTGAGTTTAGTTTATTCCTGAACCTTATTTAATTTTTGTAGTTGATGGAGCAGTGGAGTCCATACGCTCTACATGGACTGCCCATCTTAAGCGTTGTTTCCGGAGACGCTTGACTAGGCGCATGACGTTGTACAGCCCATAGAGTTCGTCGTTAATTCTTCTCCTCCAGATGCCTTCAACGCAAACAGTGGTTTCGCTATCTTCGCAAAATCCTTAATAAAACGTCGGTAATATGATGCCAGTCCAAGAAATTTTCTAAGTTCTTTCAGATTATCCGTTCCGTTTTTTGTCAGTAACAAAAATTGTGTCTCCTGGTTCATGTTTTTTTGGTTTCTTTTTTTTAGATTTTCCTTCCACTGCTTTTGATTCTGGTGTTTTCTAATTTTCTCTTTTAAGTCTGAATTTAGTTTATTCCTGAACCTTATTTAATTTTTGTAGTTGATGAAGCAGTGGTGTCCATACGCTCTACTTGGACTACCCATCTTAAGCGTTGTTTCCGGAGACGCTTGACTAGGCGCATGACGTTGTACAGCCCATAAAGTTCGTCGTTAATTCTTCTCCTCCAGATCCCTTCAACGCAAACAGTGGTTTCGCTATCTTCGCAAAATCCTTAATAAAACGTCGTTAATATGATGCCAGTCCAAGAAATTCTCTAAGTTCTTTCAGACTATCCGTTCCGTTTTTTGTTTGTAACAAAAATTGTGTCTCCTGGTTCTTATTTTTAAGCGTTGTATCCGGAGACGCTTAACTGGGCGCATGTTGTTGTACAGCCCATAGAGTTCGTCGTTAATTCTTCTCCTCCAGATGCCTTCAACGCAAACAGTGGTTTCGCTGTCTTCGCAAAATCCTTAATAAAACGTCGGTAATATGATGCCAGTCCAAGAAATACTCTATGTTCTTTCAGATTATCCGTTCCGTTTTATGTCAGTAACAAAAATTGTGTCTCCTGGTTCATATTTTTTTGATTTCTTTCTTTTTAGATTTTCCTTCAACTGCTTTTGGTTCTGGTGTTTCCTAAATTGCTCTTTTAAGTCTGAATTTAGTATATTGCTGAAACTTATGAAACTTTTGTAGTTGATGCGATTATATCTGAAGAAAATTATATCAATTGAGTTTCTTTTTATTCGAAATGTACTGTATTGTCGTAGCGATCTGCTGATATTTCTATAAGTTGTTTTAAGTCTTGATCTGGATATTTGAACACCTGGTAACTTAACTTACTTCATTGTCCAGTACCAGAATTTTGGGTAGAGAGAAATAGTACAAAATTTTGATGTTTATTTTGTAAATGAAGTGCAGATTTATCTTATAAGGAAAAGAATTTTTCAAACTGTGACATTTTATGTGTACATGTAACAATTTTTTTTCCTTCAATTTCCAAAATGTCTAAGTGGATTATTTCTGTAGGATAAGTCGGAGTTGGTGTATTTTGCAACTCGGGCTTGTGCGGGTGTCTGTCATATTTCTTCATATTCTTTTTTCATCTTTTTATATATATATATATATTTTGCTTGTCACCTAGGAAATAACATCGTACAAGTAGTCGTTCATTATTCTATAAGGCGTTTCTGTGTGCTCTATTGACAATACGTCAGAATTTTTATTTTCCTTGCTCAGTACAAATAGTAGCGATTATTATCCAACGCCCAAACTATGGCCAACATCTCCCTTTCGTTGGTAGCATAGTTTTCCTTTGTCTTGTTTAAGGAGCAGGATAAATACGTGATTGGTTTATCATTTCCAATTTCTCATTGACTCACACTGCTCTAATGGTGATTCGACGCATCTGTTGTCAATATGAATGGCTCCATGACCCTCCTCTGCTGCGTTGTACCAAAGGCTCAGTTTCGAAGACTTTTCGGACCGGAGCAGTGGAGTCCATACGCTCTACATGGACTAGCCATCTTAAGCGTTGTTTCCGGAGACAATTGACTAGGCGCGTGTCATTGTACAGCCCATAGATTTCGTTGTTAATTCTTCTCCTCCAGATGCCTTCAACGCAAACAGTGGTTTCGCTATCTTCGCAAAATCCTTAATAAAACGTCGGTAATATGATGCCAGTCCAAGAAATTCTCTAAGTTCTTTCAGATTATCCGTTCCGTTTTTTGTCAGTAACAAAAATTGTGTCTCCTGGTTCTTATTTTTTTGGTTTCTTTTTTTTAGATTTTCCTTCCACTGCTTTTGATGCTGGTGTTTACTGATTTTTTCTTTTAAGTCTGAGTTTAGTTTATTCCTGAACCTTATTTAATTTTTGTAGTTGATGGAGCAGTGGAGTCCATACGCTCTACATGGACTGCCCATCTTAAGCGTTGTTTCCGGAGACGCTTGGCTAGGCGCATGACGTTGTACAGCCCATAGAGTTCGTCGTTAATTCTTCTCCTCCAGATGCCTTCAACGCAAACAGTGGTTTCGCTATCTTCGCAAAATCCTTAATAAAACGTCGTTAATATGATGCCAGTACAAGAAATTCTCTAAGTTGTTTCAGACTATCCGTTCCGTTTTTTGTTAGTAACAAAAATTGTGTCTCCTGGTTCTTATTTTTAAGCGTTGTATCCGGAGACGCTTAACTGGGCGCATGTTGTTGTACAGCCCATAGAGTTCGTCGTTAATTCTTCTCCTCCAGATGCCTTCAACGCAAACAGTGGTTTCGCTATCTTCGCAAAATCCTTAATAAAACGTCGGTAATATGATGCCAGTTCAAGAATTTCTCTAAGTTCTTTCAGATTATCCGTTCCGTTTTTTGTCAGTAACAAAAATTGTGTCTCCTGGTTCATATTTTTTTGGTTTCTTTGTTTTTAGATTTTCCTTCCACTGCTTTTGATTCTGGTGTTTTCTAATTTTCTCTTTTAAGTCTGAATTTAGTTTATTCCTGAACCTTATTTAATTTTTGTAGTTGATGAAGCAGTGGTGTCCATACGCTCTACTTGGACTACCCATCTTAAGCGTTGTTTCCGGAGACGCTTGACTAGGCGCATGACGTTGTACAGCCCATAAAGTTCGTCGTTAATTCTTCTCCTCCAGATCCCTTCAACGCAAACAGTGGTTTCGCTATCTTCGCAAAATCCTTAATAAAACGTCATTAATATGATGCCAGTCCAAGAAATTCTCTAAGTTCTTTCAGACTATCCATTCCGTTTTTTGTTAGTAACAAAAATTGTGTCTCCTGGTTCTTATTTTTTTGGTTTTTTTTTTTTTAGATTTTCCTTACACTGCTTTTGATGCTGGTGTTTACTGATTTTCTCTTTTAAGTCTGAGTTTAGTTTATTCCTGAACCTTATTTAATTTTTGTAGTTGATGGAGCAGTGGAGTCCATACGCTCTACATGGACTGCCCATCTTAAGCGTTGTTTCCGGAGACGCTTGACTAGGCGCATGACGTTGTACAGCCCATAGAGTTCGTCGTTAATTCTTCTCCTCCAGATGCCTTCAACGCAAACAGTGGTTTCGCTATCTTCGCAAAATCCTTAATAAAACGTCGGTAATATGATGCCAGTCCAAGAAATTCTCTAAGTTCTTTCAGATTATCCGTTCCGTTTTTTGTCAGTAACAAAAATTGTGTCTCCTGGTTCTTATTTTTTTGGTTTTTTTTTTTTAGATTTTCCTTCCACTGCTTTTGATGCTGGTGTTTACTGATTTTCTCTTTTAAGTCTGAGTTTAGTTTATTCCTGAACCTTATTTAATTTTTGTAGTTGATGGAGCAGTGGAGTCCATACGCTCTACATGGACTGCCCATCTTAAGCGTTGTTTCCGGAGACGCTTGACTAGGCGCATGACGTTGTACAGCCCATAGAGTTCGTCGTTAATTCTTCTCCTCCAGATGCCTTCAACGCAAACAGTGGTTTCGCTATCTTCGCAAAATCCTTAATAAAACGTCGGTAATATGATGCCAGTCCAAGAAATTTTCTAAGTTCTTTCAGATTATCCGTTCCGTTTTTTGTCAGTAACAAAAATTGTGTCTCCTGGTTCATGTTTTTTTGGTTTCTTTTTTTTAGATTTTCCTTCCACTGCTTTTGATTCTGGTGTTTTCTAATTTTCTCTTTTAAGTCTGAATTTAGTTTATTCCTGAACCTTATTTAATTTTTGTAGTTGATGAAGCAGTGGTGTCCATACGCTCTACTTGGACTACCCATCTTAAGCGTTGTTTCCGGAGACGCTTGACTAGGCGCATGACGTTGTACAGCCCATAAAGTTCGTCGTTAATTCTTCTCCTCCAGATCCCTTCAACGCAAACAGTGGTTTCGCTATCTTCGCAAAATCCTTAATAAAACGTCGTTAATATGATGCCAGTCCAAGAAATTCTCTAAGTTCTTTCAGACTATCCGTTCCGTTTTTTGTTTGTAACAAAAATTGTGTCTCCTGGTTCTTATTTTTAAGCGTTGTAACCGGAGACGTTTAACTGGGCGCATGTTGTTGTACAGCCCATAGAGTTCGTCGTTAACTCTTCTCCTCCAGATGCCTTCAACGCAAACAGTGGTTTCGCTATCTTCGCAAAATCCTTAATAAAACGTCGGTAATATGATGCCAGTCCAAGAAATCCTCTAAGTCCTTTCAGATTATCCGTTCCGTTTTTTGTCAGTAACAAAAATTGTGTCTCCTGGTTCTTATTTTTTTGGTTTCTTTTTTTTTAGATTTTCCTTCCACTGCTTTTGATTCTGGTGTTTCCTAATTTTCTCTTTTAAGTCTGAATTAAGTTTATTCCTGAACCTTTTTTAGTTTTTGTACTTGATGGAGCAGTGGAGTCCATACGCTCTGCATGGACTACCCATCTTAAGCGTTGTTTCCGGAGACGCTTGACTAGGCGCATGACGTTGTACAGCCCATAAAGTTCGTCGTTAATTCTTCTCCTCCAGATGCCTTCAACGCAAACAGTGGTTTCGCTATCTTCGCAAAATCCTTAATAAAACGTCATTAATATGATGCCAGTCCAAGAAATTCTCTAAGTTCTTTCAGACTATCCATTCCGTTTTTTGTTAGTAACAAAAATTGTGTCTCCTGGTTCTTATTTTTAAGCGTTGTATCCGGAGACGTTTAACTGGGCGCATGTTGTTGTACAGCCCATAGAGTTCGTCGTTAATTCTTCTCCTCCAGATGCCTTCAACGCAAACAGTGGTTTCGCTATCTTCGCAAAATCCTTAATAAAACGTCGGTAATATGATGCCAGTCCAAGAAATCCTCTAAGTCCTTTCAGATTATCCGTTCCGTTTTTTTGTCAGTAACAAAAATTGTGTCTCCTGGTTCTTATTTTTTGGTTTCTTTTTTTAGATTTTCCTTCCACTGCTTTTGATTCTGGTGTTTCCTAATTTTCTCTTTTAAGTCTGAATTTAGTTTATTCCTGAAACCTTATTTAATTTTTGTAGGTGATGGAGCAGTATAGCCCATACGCTCTACATGGACTAGCCATCTTAGGCGTTTGTTTCCGGAGACACTTGACTAGGCGCATGTCGTTGTACAGCCCATAGAGTTCGTCGTTAATTCTTCTCCTCCAGATGCCTTCAACGCAAACAGTGGTTTCCGCTATCTTCGCAAAATCCTTAATAAAACGTCGTTAATATGATGCCAGTCCTAGAAATCCTCTATGTTCTTTCAGATTATCCGTTCCGATTCCGATTATATCTACCGAAAATTATATCAATTGGTTTTCTTTTTAATGCAGAATGTACTGTATTGTTGTAGCGATCGACTGATATTTCTATAAGTTGTTTTAACTCTAGATCTGAATATTCCCTTTTTAAACACCTGATAGTTTCGATTTCGATGATAGTTGATTGAACCCTCGATAGTTCCTTTCACTTTACTTTTGTTTACAGGAGTTTTGTAGATTTGTATCCCTAATGACTTTATTAAGTTGTCGATAATTGGACCGATTGAAAACTTACTTCATTGTCCATTACCAGAATTTCGGGTGCAGAGTAATAATACGAAATTTTGATCAGTTTATTTTGTAAATGTAGTGCAGATTTATCTTTTAAAAAAAAGCAATTTTTTAAACCTTGACATTTTATCTGCACATGTAACCAATTTTTTTCCTTCAATTTGCAAAATGTCTAAGTGGAATATTTCAGTAGGATAAGTCGGAGTTGGTGTATTTTGAAACTCGCGTTCTGAGAGAAACAACATAGTACAAGAAGTTGTTCTTTATTCTATAAGGCGTTTCTCTATTGACGCGAAGATTATCCAACGCCCAAACTATGACCAACATCTCTCTTTCGTTGGTGGCATAGTTTTCCTCTGTCTTGTTTAAGGACCGGGGATATATACATGATTGGTTTATCTTTTCCAATTTCTCCTTGACTCAACACAGTTCCAATGGTGATTCGATGCATCTGTAGTCAATATGAATGGATAGTCGATATCAGGAAATGTAAGTATTTCCGATGATGGTAGTTAAAGTTTTGAGATTGTGATATGCTTCTTTCTCTTTTTCATTGAGCTGAATTCTTATATTCTTAGACCGATTCGCGTTTGTTTATGAATTCGCACCACTCGTAAGGTTGGCTAGTGGTTTCCTCCTTCTTCTTCTTCTTCTAATGGCGCTACAGTCCGGGGTGGACCTGGGCCTCCTCCAGCCAGCAACTGTCATTCGTCTTCCGCCAGTTGCCCGCTCCAAGTTGATTGAGGTCCGTCTCCACTTGTGAGCGCCACCTTATCCTGGGCCGTCCTCTGTTGCGTTGTTCCAATGGCTCAGATTCGAAGACTTTTCGGGCGGGCCAGTAGTGTCCATACGCTCTACATGGACTAGCCATCTTAAGCGTTGTTTCCGGAGACAATTGACAAGGCGCGTGTCATTGTACAGCCCAATAGATTTCGTCGTTAATTCTTCTCCTCCAGATGCCTTCAACGCAAACAGTGGTTTCGCTATCTTCGCAAATCCTTAATAAAACGTCGGTAATATGATGCGAGTCCAAGAAATTCTCTAAGTTCTTTCAGATTATCCGTTCCGTTTTTTGTCAGTAACAAAAATTGTGTCTCCTGGTTCTTATTTTTAAGCGTTGTATCCGGAGACGCTTAACTGGGCGCATGTTTTTGTACAGCCCATAGAGTTCGTCGTTAATTCTTCTCCTCCAGATGCCTTCAACGCAAACAGTAGTTTCGCTATCTTCGCAAAATCCTTAATAAAACGTCGGTAATATGATGCCCAGTCCAAGAATTTCTCTAAGTTCTTTCAGATTATCCGTTCCGTTTTTTGTCAGTAACAAAAATTGTGTCTCCTGGTTCATGTTTTTTTGGTTTCTTTGTTTTTTAGATTTTCCTTCCACTGCTTTTGATTCGGTGTTTTCTAATTTTCTCTTTTAAGTCTGAATTTAGTTTATTCCTGAACCTTATTTAATTTTTGTAGTTGATGAAGCAGTGGTGTCCATACGCTCTACTTGGACTACCCATCTTAAGCGTGTTTCCGGAGACGCCTTGACTAGGCGCATGACGTTGTACAGCCATAAAGTTCGTCGTTAATTCTTCTCCTCCAGATCCCTTCAACGCAAACAGTGGTTTCGCTATCTTCGCAAAATCCTTAATAAAACGTCGGATGCCAGTCCAAGAAATTCTCTAAGTTCTTTCAGACTATCCGTTCCGTTTTTTGTTTGTAACAAAAATTGTGTCTCCTGGTTCTTATTTTTAAGCGTTGTATCCGGAGACGTTTAACTGGGCGCATGTTGTTGTACAGCCCATAGAGTTCGTCGTTAACTCTTCTCCTCCAGATGCCTTCAACGCAAACAGTGGTTTCGCTATCTTCGCAAAATCCTTAATAAAACGTCGGTAATATGATGCCAATCCAAGAAATCCTCTAAGTCCTTTTAGATTATCCGTTCCGTTTTTTGTCAGTAACAAAAATTGTGTCTCCTGGTTCTTATTTTTTTGGTTTCTTTTTTTTAGATTTTCCTTCCACTGCTTTTGATTCTGGTGTTTCCTAATTTTCTCTTTTAAGTCTGAATTAAGTTTATTCCTGAACCTTTTTTAGTTTTTGTACTTGATGGAGCAGTGGAGTCCATACGCTCTACATGGACTACCCATCTTTAGCGTTGTTTCCGGAGACGCTTGACTAGGCGCATGACGTTGTACAGCCCATAAAGTTCGTCGTTAATTCTTCTCCTCCAGATGCCTTCAACGCAAACAGTGGTTTCGCTATCTTCGCAAAATCCTTAATAAAACGTCATTAATATGATGCCAGTCCAAGAAATTCTCTAAGTTCTTTCAGACTATCCATTCCGTTTTTTGTTAGTAACAAAAATTGTGTCTCCTGGTTCTTATTTTTAAGCGTTGTATCCGGAGACGTTTAACTGGGCGCATGTTGTTGTACAGCCCATAGAGTTCGTCGTTAATTCTTCTCCTCCAGATGCCTTCAACGCAAACAGTGGTTTCGCTATCTTAGCAAAATCCTTAATAAAACGTCGGTAATATGATGCCAGTCCAAGAAATCCTCTAAGTCCTTTCAGATTATCCGTTCCGTTTTTTGTCAGTAAAAAAAATTGTGTCTCCTGGTTCTTATTTTTTTGGTTTCTTTTTTTTAGATTTTCCTTCCACTGCTTTTGATTCTGGTGTTTCCTAATTTTCTCTTTTAAGTCTGAATTTAGTTTATTCCTGAACCTTATTTAATTTTTGTAGGTGATGGAGCAGTATAGCCCATACGCTCTACATGGACTAGCCATCTTAGGCGTTGTTTCCGGAGACACTTGACTAGGCGCATGTCGTTGTACAGCCCATAGAGTTCGTCGTTAATTCTTCTCCTCCAGATGCCTTCAACGCAAACAGTGGTTTCGCTATCTTCGCAAAATCCTTAATAAAACGTCGTTAATATGATGCCAGTCCTAGAAATCCTCTATGTTCTTTCAGATTATCCGTTCCGATTCCGATTATATCTACCGAAAATTATATCAATTGGTTTTCTTTTTAATGCAGAATGTACTGTATTGTTGTAGCGATCGACTGATATTTCTATAAGTTGTTTTAACTCTAGATCTGAATATTCCCTTTTTAAACACCTGATAGTTTCGATTTCGATGATAGTTGATTGAACCCTCGATAGTTCCTTTCACTTTACTTTTGTTTACAGGAGTTTTGTAGATTTGTATCCCCAATGACTTTATTAAGTTGTCGATAATTGGACGATTGAAACTTACTTCATTGTCCATTACCAGAATTTCGGGTGCAGAGTAATAATACGAAATTTTGATCAGTTTATTTTGTAAATGTAGTGAAGATTTATCTTTTAAAAAAAAGCAATTTTTTAAACCTTGACATTTTATCTGCACATGTAACCAATTTTTTTCCTTCAATTTCCAAAATGTCTAAGTGGAATATTTCAGTAGGATAAGGCGGAGTTGGTGTATTTTGAAACTCGCGTTCTGAGAGAAACAACATAGTACAAGAAGTTGTTCTTTATTCTATAAGGCGTTTCTCTATTGACGCGAAGATTATCCAACGCCCAAACTATGGCCAACATCTCTCTTTCGTTGGTGGCATAGTTTTCCTCTGTCTTGTTTAAGGACCGGGATATATACATGATTGGTTTATCTTTTCCAGTTTCTCTTTAACTCAACACTGCTCCAATGGTGATTCGATGCATCTGTAGTCGATACGAATGGCTCCAGGACCCTCCTCTGCTACGTTGTACCAAAGGCTCAGTTTCGAAAACTTTTCGGACCGGAGCAGTGGAGTCCATACGCTCTACATGGACTAGCCGTCTTAAGCGTGGTATCCGGAGACGCTTGACTAGGCGCATGTTGCTGCACAGCCCATAGGGTTCGTCGTTAATTCTTCTCCTCCAGACGCCTTCAACGCAAACAGTGGCTTCGCTATCTTCGCAAAATCCTTAATAAAACGTCGTTAATATGATGCCAGTCCAAGAAATTCTCTAAGTTCTTTCAGACTATCCGTTTCGTTTTTTGTTAGTAACAAAAATTGTGTCTCCTGGTTCTTATTTTTAAGCGTTGTATCCGGAGACGCTTAACTGGGCGCATGTTGTTGTACAGCCCATAGAGTTCGTCGTTAATTCTTCTCCTCCAGATGCCTTCAACGCAAACAGTGGTTTCGCTGTCTTCGCAAAATCCTTAATAAAACGTCGGTAATATGATGCCAGTCCAAGAAATACTCTATGTTCTTTCAGATTATCCGTTCCGTTTTATGTCAGTAACAAAAATTGTGTCTCCTGGTTCATAATTTTTTGATTTTTATTCTTTTTAGATGTTCCTTCAACTGCTTTTGATTCTGGTGCTTCCTACTTTGCTCTTTTAAGTCTGAATTTAGTTTACTGCTGAAACTTATGAAATTTTTGTAGTTGATGCGATTATATTTGCCGATAATTATATCAATTGGTTTTCTTTTTATTGCAGAATGTACTGTATTGTTGTAGCGATCGACTGATATTTCTATAAGTTGCTTTAACTCTAGATCTGGATATTCCCTTTTTAAACACCTGGTAATTTCGATGATAGTTGAATGAACCCTCGATAGTTCCTTTCACTTTACTTTTGTTTACAGGAGTTTTGTAGATTTGTATCCCCAATGACTTTATTAAGTTGTCGATAATTGGACGATTGAAACTTACTTCATTGTCCATTACCAGAATTTCGGGTGCAGAGTAATAATACGAAATTTTGATCAGTTTATTTTGTAAATGTAGTGCAGATTTATCTTTTAAAAAGAAAGCAATTTTTTAAACCTTGACATTTTATCTGTACATGTAACAAATTTTTTTTCCCTCAATTTCCAAAATGTCTAGGTGTAATATTTCTGTAGGATAAGTCGGAGTTGGTGTACTTTGAAACTCGGGTTCTGAGAGAAATAACATTGTACAAGAAGTTGTTCTTTATTCTGTTTCTGTGTGCTCTATTGACGATCCGTCAGAATTTTTATTTTCCTTGCTCCGTACAAGTAGTAGCGAAGATTATCCAACGCCAAAACTATGGCCAACATCTCTCTTTCGTTGGTAGGATAGTTTTCCTCTGTCTTGTTTAAGGACCGGGATATATACATGATTGGTTTATCTTTTCCAATTTCTCCT
This sequence comes from Eristalinus sepulchralis, assembly GCA_944738645.1. Taxonomy (NCBI): domain Eukaryota; kingdom Metazoa; phylum Arthropoda; class Insecta; order Diptera; family Syrphidae; genus Eristalinus; species Eristalinus sepulchralis. The sequence continues at coordinate 55,770,252 of OX122883.1, forward strand.
TGACTCAACACTGCTCCAATGGTGATTCGATGCATCTGTAGTCAATATGAATGGATAGTCGATATCAGGAAATGTAAGTATTTCCGATGATGGTAGTAAAGTTTTGAGATTGTGATATGCTTCTTTCTCTTTTTCATTGAGCTGAATTCTTATATTCTTAGACCGATTCGCGTTTGTTTATGAATTCGCACCACTCGTAAGGTTGGCTAGTGGTTTCCCTCCTTCTTCTTCTTCTTCTAATGGCGCTACAGTCCGGGGTGGACCTGGGCCTCCTCCAGCCAGCACTGTCTTTCGTCTTCCGCCAGTTGCCCGCTCCAAGTTGATTGAGGTCCGTCTCCACTTGTGAGCGCCACCTTATCCTGGGCCGTCCTCTGTTGCGTTGTTCCAATGGCTCAGATTCGAAGACTTTTCGGGCGGGCCAGTAGTGTCCATACGCTCTACATGGACTAGCCATCTTAAGCGTTGTTTCCGGAGACAATTGACTAGGCGCGTGTCATTGTACAGCCCATAGATTTCGTCGTTAATTCTTCTCCTCCAGATGCCTTCAACGCAAACAGTGGTTTCGCTATCTTCGCAAAATCCTTAATAAAACGTCGGTAATATGATGCCAGTCCAAGAAATTCTCTAAGTTCTTTCAGATTATCCGTTCCGTTTTTTGTCAGTAACAAAAATTGTGTCTCCTGGTTCTTATTTTTTTGGTTTCTTTTTTTTAGATTTTCCTTCCACTGCTTTTGATGCTGGTGTTTACTGATTTTCTCTTTTAAGTCTGAGTTTAGTTTATTCCTGAACCTTATTTAATTTTTGTAGTTGATGGAGCAGTGGAGTCCATACGCTCTACATGGACTGCCCATCTTAAGCGTTGTTTCCGGAGACGCTTGACTAGGCGCATGACGTTGTACTGCCCATAGAGTTCGTCGTTAATTCTTCTCCTCCAGATGCCTTAAACGCAAACAGTGGTTTCGCTATCTTCGCAAAATCCTTAATAAAACGTCGTTAATATGATGCCAGTACAAGAAATTCTCTAAGTTGTTTCAGACTATCCGTTCCGTTTTTTGTTAGTAACAAAAATTGTGTCTCCTGGTTCTTATTTTTAAGCGTTGTATCCGGAGACGCTTAACTGGGCGCATGTTGTTGTACAGCCCATAGAGTTCGTCGTTAATTCTTCTCCTCCAGATGCCTTCAACGCAAACAGTGGTTTCGCTATCTTCGCAAAATCCTTAATAAAACGTCGGTAATATGATGCCAGTCCAAGAATTTCTCTAAGTTCTTTCAGATTATCCGTTCCGTTTTTTGTCAGTAACAAAAATTGTGTCTCCTGGTTCATGTTTTTTTGGTTTCTTTGTTTTTAGATTTTCCTTCCACTGCTTTTGATTCTGGTGTTTTCTAATTTTCTCTTTTAAGTCTGAATTTAGTTTATTCCTGAACCTTATTTAATTTTTGTAGTTGATGAAGCAGTGGTGTCCATACGCTCTACTTGGACTACCCATCTTAAGCGTTGTTTCCGGAGACGCTTGACTAGGCGCATGACGTTGTACAGCCCATAAAGTTCGTCGTTAATTCTTCTCCTCCAGATCCCTTCAACGCAAACAGTGGTTTCGCTTTCTTCGCAAAATCCTTAATAAAACGTCGTTAATATGATGCCAGTCCAAGAAATTCTCTAAGTTCTTTCAGACTATCCGTTCCGTTTTTTGTTTGTAACAAAAATTGTGTCTCCTGGTTCTTATTTTTAAGCGTTGTAGCCGGAGACGTTTAACTGGGCGCATGTTGTTGTACAGCCCATAGAGTTCGTCGTTAACTCTTCTCCTCCAGATGCCTTCAACGCAAACAGTGGTTTCGCTATCTTCGCAAAATCCTTAATAAAACGTCGGTAATATGATGCCAGTCCAAGAAATCCTCTAAGTCCTTTCAGATTATCCGTTCCGTTTTTTGTCAGTAACAAAAATTGTGTCTCCTGGTTCTTATTTTTTTGGTTTCTTTTTTTTAGATTTTCCTTCCACTGCTTTTGATTCTGGTGTTTCCTAATTTTCTCTTTTAAGTCTGAATTAAGTTTATTCCTGAACCTTTTTTAGTTTTTGTACTTGATGGAGCAGTGGAGTCCATACGCTCTACATGGACTACCCATCTTAAGCGTTGTTTCCGGAGACGCTTGACTAGGCGCATGACGTTGTACAGCCCATAAAGTTCGTCGTTAATTCTTCTCCTCCAGATGCCTTCAACGCAAACAGTGGTTTCGCTATCTTCGCAAAATCCTTAATAAAACGTCATTAATATGATGCCAGTCCAAGAAATTCTCTAAGTTCTTTCAGACTATCCATTCCGTTTTTTGTTAGTAACAAAAATTGTGTCTCCTGGTTCTTATTTTTAAGCGTTGTATCCGGAGACGTTTAACTGGGCGCATGTTGTTGTACAGCCCATAGAGTTCGTCGTTAATTCTTCTCCTCCAGATGCCTTCAACGCAAACAGTGGTTTCGCTATCTTCGCAAAATCCTTAATAAAACGTCGGTAATATGATGCCAGTCCAAGAAATCCTCTAAGTCCTTTTAGATTATCCGTTCCGTTTTTTGTCAGTAACAAAAATTGTGTCTCCTGGTTCTTATTTTTTTGGTTTCTTTTTTTTAGATTTTCCTTCCACTGCTTTTGATTCTGGTGTTTCCTAATTTTCTCTTTTAAGTCTGAATTTAGTTTATTCCTGAACCTTTTTTAGTTTTTGTACTTGATGGACTACCCATCTTAAGCGTTGTTTCCGGAGACGCTTGACTAGGCGCATGACGTTGTACAGCCCATAAAGTTCGTCGTTAATTCTTCTCCTCCAGATGCCTTCAACGCAAACAGTGGTTTCGCTATCTTCGCAAAATCCTTAATAAAACGTAATTAATATGATGCCAGTCCAAGAAATTCTCTAAGTTCTTTCAGACTATCCATTCCGTTTTTTGATAGTAACAAAAATTGTGTCTCCTGGTTCTTATTTTTAAGCGTTGTATCCGGAGACGTTTAACTGGGCGCATGTTGTTGTACAGCCCATAGAGTTCGTCGTTAATTCTTCTCCTCCAGATGCCTTCAACGCAAACAGTGGTTTCGCTATCTTCGCAAAATCCTTAATAAAACGTCGGTAATATGATGCCAGTCCAAGAAATCCTCTAAGTCCTTTCAGATTATCCGTTCCGTTTTTTGTCAGTAACAAAAATTGTGTCTCCTGGTTCTTATTTTTTTGGTTTCTTTTTTTTAGATTTTCCTTCCACTGCTTTTGATTCTGGTGTTTCCTAATTTTCTCTTTTAAGTCTGAATTAAGTTTATTCCTGAACCTTTTTTAGTTTTTGTACTTGATGGAGCAGTGGAGTCCATACGCTCTACATGGACTACTCATCTTAAGCGTTGTTTCCGGAGACGCTTGACTAGGCGCATGACGTTGTACAGCCCATAAAGTTCGTCGTTAATTCTTCTCCTCCAGATGCCTTCAACGCAAACAGTGGTTTCGCTATCTTCGCAAAATCCTTAATAAAACGTCATTAATATGATGCCAGTCCAAGAAATTCTCTAAGTTCTTTCAGACTATCCATTCCGTTTTTTGTTAGTAACAAAAATTGTGTCTCCTGGTTCTTATTTTTAAGCGTTGTATCCGGAGACGTTTAACTGGGCGCATGTTGTTGTACAGCCCATAGAGTTCGTCGTTAATTCTTCTCCTCCAGATGCCTTCAACGCAAACAGTGGTTTCGCTATCTTCGCAAAATCCTTAATAAAACGTCGGTAATATGATGCCAGTCCAAGAAATCCTCTAAGTCCTTTTAGATTATCCGTTCCGTTTTTTGTCAGTAACAAAAATTGTGTCTCCTGGTTCTTATTTTTTTGGTTTCTTTTTTTTAGATTTTCCTTCCACTGCTTTTGATTCTGGTGTTTCCTAATTTTCTCTTTTAAGTCTGAATTTAGTTTATTCCTGAACCTTTTTTAGTTTTTGTACTTGATGGACTACCCATCTTAAGCGTTGTTTCCGGAGACGCTTGACTAGGCGCATGACGTTGTACAGCCCATAAAGTTCGTCGTTAATTCTTCTCCTCCAGATGCCTTCAACGCAAACAGTGGTTTCGCTATCTTCGCAAAATCCTTAATAAAACGTAATTAATATGATGCCAGTCCAAGAAATTCTCTAAGTTCTTTCAGACTATCCATTCCGTTTTTTGATAGTAACAAAAATTGTGTCTCCTGGTTCTTATTTTTAAGCGTTGTATCCGGAGACGTTTAACTGGGCGCATGTTGTTGTACAGCCCATAGAGTTCGTCGTTAATTCTTCTCCTCCAGATGCCTTCAACGCAAACAGTGGTTTCGCTATCTTCGCAAAATCCTTAATAAAACGTCGGTAATATGATGCCAGTCCAAGAAATCCTCTAAGTCCTTTCAGATTATCCGTTCCGTTTTTTGTCAGTAACAAAAATTGTGTCTCCTGGTTCTTATTTTTTTGGTTTCTTTTTTTTAGATTTTCCTTCCACTGCTTTTGATTCTGGTGTTTCCTAATTTTCTCTTTTAAGTCTGAATTTAGTTTATTCCTGAACCTTATTTAATTTTTGTAGGTGATGGAGCAGTATAGCCCATACGCTCTACATGGACTAGCCATCTTAGGCGTTGTTTCCGGAGACACTTGACTAGGCGCATGTCGTTGTACAGCCCATAGAGTTCGTCGTTAATTCTTCTCCTCCAGATGCCTTCAACGCAAACAGTGGTTTCGCTATCTTCGCAAAATCCTTAATAAAACGTCGTTAATATGATGCCAGTCCTAGAAATCCTCTATGTTCTTTCAGATTGAACGTTCCGATTCCGATTATATCTACCGAAAATTATATCAATTGGTTTTCTTTTTAATGCAGAATGTACTGTATTGTTGTAGCGATCGACTGATATTTCTATAAGTTGTTTTAACTCTAGATCTGAATATTCCCTTTTTAAACACCTGATAGTTTCGATTTCGATGATAGTTGATTGAACCCTCGATAGTTCCTTTCACTTTACTTTTGTTTACAGGAGTTTTGTAGATTTGTATCCCCAATGACTTTATTAAGTTGTCGATAATTGGACGATTGAAACTTACTTCATTGTCCATTACCAGAATTTCGGGTGCAGAGTAATAATACGAAATTTTGATCAGTTTATTTTGTAAATGTAGTGCAGATTTATCTTTTAAAAAAAAGCAATTTTTTAAACCTTGACATGGCCAACATCTCTCTTTCGTTGGTGGCATAGTTTTCCTCTGTCTTGTTTAAGGACCGGGATATATACATGATTGGTTTATCTTTTCCAATTTCTCCTTGACTCAACACTGCTCCAATGGTGATTCGATGCATCTGTAGTCAGTATGAATGGATAGTCGATATCAGGAAATGTAAGTATTTCCGATGATGGTAGTACAGTTTTGAGATTGTGATATGCTTCTTTCTCTTTTTCGTTGAGCTGAATTCTTATATTCTTAGACCTATTCGCGTTTGTTTATGAATTCGCACCACTCGTAAGGTTGGCTAGTGGTTTCCCTCCTTCTTCTTCTTCTTCTAATGGCGCTACAGTCCGGGGTGGACCTGGGCCTCCTCCAGCCAGCACTGTCTTTCGTCTTCCGCCAGTTGCCCGCTCCAAGTTGATTGAGGTCCGTCTCCACTTGTGAGCGCCACCTTATCCTGGGCCGTCCTCTGTTGCGTTGTTCCAATGGCTCAGATTCGAAGTCTTTTCGGGCGGGCCAGTAGTGTCCATACGCTCTACATGGACTAGCCATCTAAAGCGTTGTTTCCGGAGACAATTGACTAGGCGCGTGTCATTGTACAGCCCATAGAGTTCGTCGTTAATTCTTCTCCTCCAGATGCCTTCAACGCAAACAGTGGTTTCGCTATCTTCGCAAAATCCTTAATAAAACGTCGGTAATATGATGCCAGTCCAAGAAATTCTCTAAGTTCTTTCAGATTATCCGTTCCGTTTTTTGTCAGTAACAAAAATTGTGTCTCCTGGTTCTTATTTTTTTGGTTTCTTTTTTTTAGATTTTCCTTCCACTGCTTTTGATTCTGGCGTTTCCTAATTTTCTCTTTTAAGTCTGAATTTAGTTTATTCCTGAACCTTATTTAATTTTTGTAGTTGATGGAGCAGTGGAGTCCATACGCTCTACATGGACTGCCCATCTTAAGCGTTGTTTCCGGAGACGAGTGACTAGGCGCATGTCGTTGTACAGCCCATAGAGTTCGTCGTTAATTCTTCTCCTCCAGATGCCTTCAACGCAAACAGTGGTTGCGCTATCTTCGCAAAATCCTTAATAAAGCGTCGGTAATATGATGCCAGTCCAAGAAATCCTATAAGTCCTTTCAGATTATCCGTTCCGTTTTTTGTCAGTAACAAAAATTGTGTCTCCTGGTTCTTATTTTTTTGGTTTCTTTTTTTTAGATTTTCCTTCCACTGCTTTTGATTCTGGCGTTTCCTAATTTTCTCTTTTAAGTCTGAATTTAGTTTATTCCTGAACCTTATTTAATTTTTGTAGTTGATTTAGCAGTGGAGTCCATACGCTCTGTATGGACTAGCCATCTTAGGCGTTGTTTCCGGAGACACTTGACTAGGCGCATGTCGTTGTACAGCCCATAGAGTTCGTCGTTAATTCTTCTCCTCCAGATGCCTTCAACGCAAACAGTGGTTTCGCTATCTTCGCAAAATCCTTAATAAAACGTCGTTAATATGATGCCAGTCCTAGAAATCCTCTATGTTCTTTCAGATTGTACGTTCCGATTCCGATTATATCTACCGAAAATTATATCAATTGGTTTTCTTTTTATTGCAGAATGTACTGTATTGTTGTAGCGATCGACTGATATTTCTATAAGTTGCTTTAACTCTAGATCTGGATATTCCCTTTTTAAACACCTGGTAATTTCGATGATAGTTGAATGAACCCTCGATAGTTCCTTTCACTTTACTTTTGTTTACAGGAGTTTTGTAGATTTGTATCCCCAATGACTTTATTAAGTTGTCGATAATTGGACGATTGAAACTTACTTCATTGTCCATTACCAGAATTTCGGGTGCAGAGTAATAATATGAAATTTTGATATGAAATAATAATAACATGAAATTTTTGTAAATGGAGTGCAGATTTTTCTTTTAAAAAAAAGGAATTTTTTAATCCTTGACATTTTATCTGTACATGTAACCACAGTGGCTTCGCTAACTTCGCAAAATCCTTAATAAAACGTCGTTAATATTGCCAGTCCAAGAAATCCTCTAAGTCCTTTCAGATTATACGTTCCGTTTTTTGGCAGTAACAAAAATTGTGTCTCCTTGTTCATATTTTTTTGATTTCTTTCTTTTTAGATTTTCCTTCAACTGCTTTTGGTTCTGGTGTTTCCTAAATTGCTCTTTTAAGTCTGAATTTAGTATATTGCTGAAACTTATGAAATTTTTGTAGTTGATGCGATTATATCTGAAGAAAATTATATCAATTGAGTTTCTTTTTATTCGAAATGTACTGTATTGTCGTAGCGATCTGCTGATATTTCTAGAAGTTGTTTTAAGTCTACATCTGGATATATCCTTTTTGAACACCTGGTTACTTAACTTACTTCATTGTCCAGTACCAGAATTTTAGGTAGAGAGAAATAGTACAAAATTTTGATCAGTTTATTTTGTAAATGAAGTGCAGATTTATCTTATAAGGAAAAGAATTTTTCAAACTGTGACATTTTATGTGTACATGTAACAATTTTTTTTCCTTCAATTTCCAAAATGTCTAAGTGTCTCTGTAGGATAAGTCGGAGTTGGTGTATTTTGCAACTCGGGCTTGTGCGGGTGTCTGTCATATTTCTTCATATTCTTTTTTCATCTTTTTTATATATATATATATTTTGCTTGTCACCTAGGAAATAACATCGTACAAGTAGTCGTTCATTATTCTATAAGGCGTTTCTGTGTGCTCTATTGACAATACGTCAGAATTTTTATTTTCCTTGCTCAGTACAAATAGCAGCGAAGATTATCCAACGCCCAAACTATGGCCAACATCTCCCTTTCGTTGGTATCATAGTTTTCCTTTGTCTTGTTTAAGGAGCAGGATAAATACGTGATTGGTTTATCATTTCTAATTTCTCATTGACTCACACTGCTCTAATGGTGATTCGATGCATCTGTAGTCAATATGAATGGCTCCAGGACCCTCCTCTGCTGCGTTGTACCAAAGGCTCAGTTTCGAAGACTTTTCGGACCGGAGCAGTGGAGTCCATACGCTCTACATGGACTAGCCGTCTTAAGCGTGGTATCCGGAGACGCTTGACTAGGCGCATGTTGCTGCACAGCCCATAGGGTTCGTCGTTAATTCTTCTCCTCCAGATGCCTTCAACGCAAACAGTGCTTTCGCTATCTTCGCAAAATCCTTAATAAAACGTCGTTAATATGATGCCAGTCCAAGAAATTCTCTAAGTTCTTTCAGACTATCCGTTCCGTTTTTTGTTAGTAACAAAAATTGTGTCTCCTGGTTCTTATTTTTAAGCGTTGTATCCGAAGACGCTTAACTGGGTGCATGTTGTTGTACAGCCCATAGAGTTCGTCGTTAATTCTTCTCCTCCAGATGCCTTCAACGCAAACAGTGGTTGCGCTATCTTCGCAAAATCCTTAATAAAGCGTCGGTAATATGATGCCAGTCCTAGAAATGCTCTATGTTCTTTCAGATTATCCGTTCCGTTTTATGTCAGTAACAAAAATTGTGTCTCCTGGTTCATATTTTTTTTGATTTCTTTCTTTTTAAATGTTTCTTCAACTGCTTTTGATTCTGGTGCTTCCTACTTTTCTCTTTTAAGTCTGAATTTAGTTTACTGCTGAAACTTATGAAATTTTTGTAGTTGATGCGATTATATTTGCCGATAATTATATCAATTGGTTTTCTTTTTATTGCAGAATGTACTGTATTGTTGTAGCGATCGACTGATATTTCTATAAGTTGCTTTAACTCTAGATCTGGATATTCCCTTTTTAAACACCTGGTAATTTCGATGATAGTTGAATGAACCCTCGATAGTTCCTTTCACTTTACTTTTGTTTACAGGAGTTTTGTAGATTTGTATCCCCAATGACTTTATTAAGTTGTCGATAATTGGACGATTGAAACTTACTTCATTGTCCATTACCAGAATTTCGGGTGCAGAGTAATAATATGAAATTTTGATATGAAATAATAATAACATGAAATTTTTGTAAATGGAGTGCAGATTTTTCTTTTAAAAAAAAGGAATTTTTTAATCCTTGACATTTTATCTGTACATGTAACCACAGTGGCTTCGCTAACTTCGCAAAATCCTTAATAAAACGTCGTTAATATTGCCAGTCCAAGAAATCCTCTAAGTCCTTTCAGATTATACGTTCCGTTTTTTGGCAGTAACAAAAATTGTGTCTCCTTGTTCATATTTTTTTGATTTCTTTCTTTTAGATTTTCCTTCAACTGCTTTTGGTTCTGGTGTTTCCTAAATTGCTCTTTTAAGTCTGAATTTAGTATATTGCTGAAACTTATGAAATTTTTGTAGTTGATGCGATTATATCTGAAGAAAATTATATCAATTGTGTTTCTTTTTATTCGAAATGTACTGTATTGTCGTAGCGATCTGCTGATATTTCTAGAAGTTGTTTTAAGTCTACATCTGGATATATCCTTTTTGAACACCTGGTTACTTAACTTACTTCATTGTCCAGTACCAGAATTTTAGGTAGAGAGAAATAGTACAAAATTTTGATCAGTTTATTTTGTGAATGAAGTGCAGATTTATCTTATAAGGAAAAGAATTTTTCAAACTGTGACATTTTATGTGTACATGTAACAATTTTTTTTCCTTCAATTTCCAAAATGTCTAAGTGGATTATTTCTGTAGGATAAGTCGGAGTTGGTGTATTTTGCAACTCGGGCTTGTGCGGGTGTCTGTCATATTTCTTCATATTCTTTTTTCATCTTTTTTATATATATATATATTTTGCTTGTCACCTAGGAAATAACATCGTACAAGTAGTCGTTCATTATTCTATAAGGCGTTTCTGTGTGCTCTATTGACAATACGTCAGAATTTTTATTTTCCTTGCTCAGTACAAATAGCAGCGAAGATTATCCAACGCCCAAACTATGGCCAACATCTCCCTTTCGTTGGTATCATAGTTTTCCTCTGTCTTGTTTAAGGAGCAGGATAAATACGTGATTGGTTTATCATTTCTAATTTCTCATTGACTCACACTGCTCTAATGGTGATTCGATGCATCTGTAGTCAATATGAATGGCTCCAGGACCCTCCTCTGCTGCGTTGTACCAAAGGCTCAGTTTCGAAGACTTTTCGGACCGGAGCAGTGGAGTCCATACGCTCTACATGGACTAGCCGTCTTAAGCGTGGTATCCGGAGACGCTTGACTAGGCGCATGTTGCTGCACAGCCCATAGGGTTCGTCGTTAATTCTTCTCCTCCAGATGCCTTCAACGCTAACAGTGGCTTCGCTATCTTCGCAAAATCCTTAAAAAAACGTCGTTAATATGATGCCAGTCCAAGAAATTCTCTAAGTTCTTTCAGACGATCCGTTCCGTTTTTTGTTAGTAACAAAAATTGTGTCTCCTGGTTCTTATTTTTAAGCGTTGTATCCAGAGACGCTTAATTGGGCGCATGTTGTTGTACAGCCCATAGAGTTCGTCGTTAATTCTTCTCCTTCAGATGCCTTCAACGCAAACAGTGGTTTCGCTATCTTCGCATAATCCTTAATAAAACGTCGGTAATATGATGCCAGTCCAAGAAATTTTCTAATTTCTTTCAGATTATCCGTTCCGTTTTTGTCAGTAACAAAAATTGTGTCTCCTGGTTCTTATTTTTTTGGTTTCTTTTTTTTAGATTTTCCTTCCACTGCTTTTGATTCTGGTTTTTTCCTAATTTTCTCTTTTAAGTCTGAATTTAGTTTATTCCTGAACCTTATTTAATTTTTGTAGGTGATGGAGCAGTGGAGTCCATACGATCTACATGGACTAGCCATCTTAGGCGTTGTTTCCGGAGACACTTGACTAGGCACATGTCGTTGTACAGCCCATAGAGTTCGTCGTTAATTCTTCTCCTCCAGATGCCTTCAACGCAAACAGTGGTTTCGCTGTCTTCGCAAAATCCTTAATAAAACGTCGGTAATATGATGCCAGTCCAAGAATTTCTCTAAGATCTTTCAGATTATCCGTTCCGTTTTTTGTCAGTAACAAAAATTGTGTCTCCTGGTTCATGTTTTTTTGGTTTCTTTCTTTTTAGATTTTCCTTCCACTGCTTTTGATTCTGGTGTTTCCTAATTTTCTCTTTTAAGTCTGAATTTAGTTTATTCCTGAACCTTATTTAATTTTTGTAGTTGATGGAGCAGTGGAGTCCATACGCTCTACATGGACTACCCATCTTAAGCGTTGTTTCCGGAGACGCTTGACTAGGCGCATGACGTTGTACAGCCCATAAAGTTCGTCGTTAATTCTTCTCCTCCAGATGCCTTCAACGCAAACAGTGGTTTCGCTATCTTCGCAAAATCCTTAATAAAACGTAGTTAATATGATGCCAGACAGGAAATTCTCTAAGTTCTTTCAGACGATTAGTTCCGTTTTTTGTTAGTAACAAAAATTGTGTCTCCTGGTTCTTATTTTTAAGCGTTGTATCCAGAGACGCTTAATTGGGCGCATGTTGTTGTACAGCCCATAGAGTTCGTCGTTAATTCTTCTCCTTCAGATGCCTTCAACGCAAACAGTGGTTTCGCTATCTTCGCAAAATCCTTAATAAAACGTCGGTAATATGAAGCCAGTCCAAGAAATTTTCTAAGTTCTTTCAGATTATCCGTTCCGTTTTTTGTCAGTAACAAAAATTGTGTCTCCTGGTTCTTATTTTTTTGGTTTCTTTTTTTTAGATTTTCCTTCCACTGCTTTTGATTCTGGTTTTTTCTAATTTTCTCTTTTAAGTCTGAATTTAGTTTATTCCTGAACCTTATTTAATTTTTGTAGGCGATGGAGCAGTGGAGTCCATACGATCTACATGGACTAGCCATCTTAGGCGTTGTTTCCGGAGACACTTGACTAGGCACATGTCGTTATACAGCCCATAGAGTTCGTCGTTAATTCTTCTCCTCCAGATGCCTTCAACGCAAACAGTGGTTTCGCTATCTTCGCAAAATCCTTAATAAAACGTCGGTAATATGATGCCAGTCCAAGAAATCCTCTAAGTCCTTTCAGATTATCCGTTCCGTTTTTTGTCAGTAACAAAAATTGTGTCTCCTGGTTCATGTTTTTTTGGTTTCTTTCTTATTAGATTTTCCTTCCACTGCTTTTGATTCTGGTGTTTCCTAATTTTCTCTTTTAAGTCTGAATTTAGTTTATTCCTGAACCTTATTTAATTTTTGTATTTGATGGAGCAGTGGAGTCCATACGCTCTACATGGACTACCCATCTTAAGCGTTGTTTCCGGAGACGCTTGACTAGGCGCATGACGTTGTACAGCCCATAAAGTTCGTCGTTAATTCTTCTCCTCCAGATGCCTTCAACGCAAACAGTGGTTTCGCTATCTTCGCAAAATCCTTAATAAAACGTCGTTAATATGATGCCAGACAGGAAATTCTCTTAGTTCTTTCAGACGATCCGTTCCGTTTTTTGTTAGTAACAAAAATTGTGTCTCCTGGTTCTTATTTTTAAGCGTTGTATCCAGAGACGCTTAATTGGGCGCATGTTGTTGTACAGCCCATAGAGTTCGTCGTTAATTCTTCTCCTTCAGATGCCTTCAACGCAAACAGTGGTTTCGCTATCTTCGCAAAATCCTTAATAAAACGTCGGTAATATGAAGCCAGTCCAAGAAATTTTCTAAGTTCTTTCAGATTATCCGTTCCGTTTTTTGTCAGTAACAAAAATTGTGTCTCCTGGTTCTTATTTTTTTGGTTTCTTTTTTTTAGATTTTCCTTCCACTGCTTTTGATTCTGGTTTTTTCTAATTTTCTCTTTTAAGTCTGAATTTAGTTTATTCCTGAACCTTATTTAATTTTTGTAGGCGATGGAGCAGTGGAGTCCATACGATCTACATGGACTAGCCATCTTAGGCGTTGTTTCCGGAGACACTTGACTAGGCACATGTCGTTATACAGCCCATAGAGTTCGTCGTTAATTCTTCTCCTCCAGATGCCTTCAACGCAAACAGTGGTTTCGCTATCTTCGCAAAATCCTTAATAAAACGTCGGTAATATGATGCCAGTCCAAGAAATCCTCTAAGTCCTTTCAGATTATCCGTGCCGTTTTTTGTCAGTAACAAAAATTGTGTCTCCTGGTTCATGTTTTTTTGGTTTCTTTCTTATTAGATTTTCCTTCCACTGCTTTTGATTCTGGTGTTTCCTAATTTTCTCTTTTAAGTCTGAATTTAGTTTATTCCTGAACCTTATTTAATTTTTGTATTTGATGGAGCAGTGGAGTCCATACGCTCTACATGGACTACCCATCTTAAGCGTTGTTTCCGGAGACGCTTGACTAGGCGCATGACGTTGTACAGCCCATAAAGTTCGTCGTTAATTCTTCTCCTCCAGATGCCTTCAACGCAAACAGTGGTTTCGCTATCTTCGCAAAATCCTTAATAAAACGTCGGTAATATGACGCCAGTCCAAGAAATCCTCTAAGTCCTTTCAGATTATCCGTTCCGTTTTTTGTCAGTAACAAAAATTGTGTCTCCTTGATCATTTTTTTTTATTTCTTTCTTTTTAGATTTTCCTTCAACTGCTTTTGATTCTGGTGTTTCCTAGTTTGCTCTTTTAAGTCTGAATTTAGTTTATTCCTTAAACTTATTAGATTCTTGTAATTGATGCGATTATATCTGCCGAAAATTATATCAATTGGTTTTCCTTTTATTACAGAATATACTGTATTGTTGTAGCGATCGACTGATATTTCTATAAGTTGTTTTAAGTCTCGATCTGGATATTCCTTTTTTAAACACCTGGTAATTTCGATGATAGTTGAATGAACTCTCGATAGTTCCTTTCACTTTACTTTTGTTTACAGAAGTTTTGTAGATTTGTATCCCCAATGACTTTATTAAGTTGTCGATAATTGGACGATTGAAACTTACTTCATTGTCTATTACCAGAATTTTGGGTGCAGAGTAATAATACAAAATTTTGATCAGTTTATGCAGATTTATCTTTTAACAAAAAGGAATTTTTCAAACCTTGACATTTTATCTGTACATGTAACCAATTTTTTTCCTTCAATTTCCATAATGTCTAAGTGGAATATTTCTGTAGGATAAGTCGGAGGTGGTGTATTTTAAACTCGCATTCTGAGAGAAACAACATAGTACAAGAAGTTGTTCTTTATTCTATAAGGCGTTTCTCTATTGAAGCGAAGATTATCCAACGCCCAAACTATGGCCAACATCTCTCTTTCGTTGGTGGCATAGTTTTCCTCTGTCTTGTTTAAGGACCGGAATATATACATGATTGGTTTATCTCTTCCAATCTCTCCTTGACTCAACACTGCTCCAATGGAGATTCAATGCATTTGTAGTCAATATGAATTGATAGTCGAAATCAGGAAATGTAAGTATTTCCGATGATGGTAGTAAAGTTTTGAGTTTGTGAAACGCTTCTTTCTCTTTTTCGTTGAGCTGAATTCTTATATTCTTAGGCCGATTTGCTTTTGTTTATGAATTCGCACCTCTCGTAACGTTGGCTAGTGGTTTCTCTTCTTCTTCTTCTTCTTCTAATGGCGCTACAGTCCGGGGTGGACCTGGGCCTCCACCAGCCAGCACTGTCTTTCGTCTTCCGCCAGTTGCCCGCTCATTCATGTTCATGTTTTTTTGATTTCTTTCTTTTTATATTTTCCTTCACCTGCTGTTGTTGTTCTTTATTCTCAAACGCTCAGTTTCGAAGACTTTTCGGACCGGAGCAGTGGAGTCCATACGCTCTACATGGGCTAGCCGTCTTAAGCGTTGAATCCGAAGACCCTTGACTAGGCGCATGTTGTTGTACAGCCCATAGAGATGCTTCAACGCAAACAGTGGTTTCGCTATCTTCGCAAAATCCTTAATAAAACGTCGCTAATATTATGCCAGTCCAAGAAATTCTCTAAGTTCTTTTAGATTATCCGTTCCGTTTTTTGTCAGTAACAAAAATTGTGTCTCCTGGTTCATATTTTTTTGATTTCTTTCTTTTTAGATTTTCCTTCAACTGCTTTTGGTTCTGGTGTTTCCTAAATTGCTCTTTTAAGTCTGAATTTAGTATATTGCTGAAACTTATGAAACTTTTGTAGTTGATGCGATTATATCTGAAGAAAATTATATCAATTGAGTTTCTTTTTATTCGAAATGTACTGTATTGTCGTAGCGATCTGCTGATATTTCTAGAAGTTGTTTTAAGTCTACATCTGGATATATCCTTTTTGAACACCTGGTTACTTAACTTACTTCATTGTCCAGTACCAGAATTTTGGGTAGAGAGAAATAGTACAAAATTTTGATCAGTTTATTTTGTAAATGAAGTGCAGATTTATCTTATAAGGAAAAGAATTTTTCAAACTGTGACATTTTATGTGTACATGTAACAATTTTTTTTCCTTCAATTTCCAAAATGTCTAAGTGGATTATTTCTGTAGGATAAGTCGGAGTTGGTGTATTTTGCAACTCGGGCTTGTGCGGGTGTCTGTCATATTTCTTCATATTCTTTTTTCATCTTTTTATATATATATATATATTTTGCTTGTCACATAGGAAATAACATCGTACAAGTAGTCGTTCATTATTCTATAAGGCGTTTCTGTGTGCTCTATTGACAATACGTCAGAATTTTTATTTTCCTTGCTCAGTACAAATAGCAGCAAAGATTATCCAACGCCCAAACTATGGCCAACATCTCCCCTTCGTTGGTATCATAGTTTTCCTTTGTCTTGTTTAAGGAGCAGGATAAATACGTGATTGGTTTATCATTTCTAATTTCTCATTGACTCACACTGCTCTAATGGTGATTCGATGCATCTGTAGTCAATATGAATGGCTCCAGGACCCTCCTCTGCTGCGTTGTACCAAAGGCTCAGTTTCGAAGACTTTTCGGACCGGAGCAGTGGAGTCCATACGCTCTACATGGACTATCCGTCTTAAGCGTGGTATCCGGAGACGCTTGACTAGGCGCATGTTGCTGCACAGCCCATAGGGTTCGTCGTTAATTCTTCTCCTCCAGATGCCTTCAACGCAAACAGTGGCTTCGCTATCTTCGCAAAATCCTTAATAAAACGTCGTTAATATGACGCCAGTCCAAGAAATTCTCTAAGTTCTTTCAGACTATCCGCTTCGTTTTTTGTTAGTAACAAAAATTGTGTCTCCTGGTTCTTATTTTTAAGCGTTGTATCCGGAGACGCTTAACTGGGCGCATGTTGTTGTACAGCCCATAGAGTTCGTCGTTTATTCTTCTCCTCCAGATGCATTCAACGCAAACAGTGGTTTCGCTGTCTTCGCAAAATCCTTAATAAAACGTCGGTAATATGATGCCAGTCCAAGAAGTTTTCTAAGATCTTTCAGATTATCCGTTCCGTTTTTTGGCAGTAACAAAAATTGTGTCTCCTGGTTCATGTTTTTTTGGCTTCTTTCTTTTTAGATTTTCCTTCCACCGCTTTTGATTCTGATGTTTCCTAATTTTCTCTTTTAAGTCTGAATTTAGTTTATTCCTGAACCTTATTTAATTTTTGTAGTTGATGGAGCAGTGGAGTCCATACGCTCTACATGGACTACCCATCTTAAGCGTTGTTTCCGGAGACGCTTGACTAGGCGCATGACGTTGTACAGCCCATAAAGTTCGTCGTTAATTCTTCTCCTCCAGATGCCTTCAACGCAAACAGTGGTTTCGCTATCTTCGCAAAATCCTTAATAAAACGTCGGTAATATGATGCTGATGATCATTTTTTTTTTATTTCTTTCTTTTTAGATTTTCCTTCAACTGCTTTTGATTCTGGTGATTCCTAGTTTGCTCTTTTAAGTCTGAATTTAGTTTATTCCTTAAACTTATTAAATTCTTGTAATTGATGCGATTATATCTGCCGAAAATTATATCAATTGGTTTTCCTTTTATTACAGAATGTACTGTATTGTTGTAGCGATCGACTGATATTTGTATAAGTTGTTTTAAGTCTCGATCTGGATATTCCTTTTTTAAACACCTGGTAATTTCGATGATAGTTGAATGAACTCTCGATAGTTCCTTTCACTTTACTTTTGTTTACAGAAGTTTTGTAGATTTGTATCCCCAATGACTTTATTAAGTTGTCGATAATTGGACGATTGAAACTTACTTCATTGTCTATTACCAGAATTTTGGGTGCAGAGTAATAATACAAAATTTTGATCAGTTTATGCAGATTTATCTTTTAACAAAAAGGAATTTTTCAAACCTTGACATTTTATCTGTACATGTAACCAATTTTTTTCCTTCAATTTCCATAATGTCTAAGTGGAATATTTCTGTAGGATAAGTCGGAGGTGGTGTATTTTAAACTCGCGTTCTGAGAGAAACAACATAGTACAAGAAGTTGTTCTTTATTCTATAAGGTGTTTCTCTATTGAAGCGAAGATTATCCAACGCCCAAACTATGGCCAACATCTCTCTTTCGTTGGTGGCATAGTTTTCCTCTGTCTTGTTTAAGGACCGGAATATATACATGATTGGTTTAGCTCTTCCAATCTCTCCTTGACTCAACACTGCTCCAATGGAGATTCAATGCATTTGTAGTCCATATGAATGGATAGGCGAAATCAGGAAATGTAAGTATTTCCGATGATGGTAGTAAAGTTTTGAAAATGTGAAATGCTTCTTTCTCTTTTTCGTTGAGCTGAATTCTTATATTCTTAGGCCGATTCGCCTTTGTTTATGAATTCGCACCTCACGTAACGTTGGCTAGTGGTTTCTCTTCTTCTTCTTCTTCTTCTAATGGCGCTACAGTCCGGGGTGGACCTGGGCCTCCACCAGCCAGCACTGTCTTTCGTTTTCCGTCAGTTGCCCGCTCATTCATGTTCATGTTTTTTTGATTTCTTTCTTTTTATATTTTCCTTCACCTGCTGTTGTTGTTCTTTATTCTCAAACGCTCAGTTTCGAAGACTTTTCGGACCGGAGCAGTGGAGTCCATACGCTCTACATGGGCTAGCCGTCTTAAGCGTTGAATCCGGAGACCCTTGACTAGGCGCATGTTGTTGTACAGCCCATAGAGATGCTTCAACGCAAACAGTGGTTTCGCTATCTTCGCAAAATCCTTAATAAAACGTCGCTAATATTATGCCAGTCCAAGAAATTCTCTAAGTTCTTTCAGATTATCCGTTCCGTTTTTTGTCAGTAACAAAAATTGTGTCTCCTGGTTCATATTTTTTTGATTTCTTTCTTTTTAGATTTTAATTCAACTGCTTTTGATTCTGGTGTTTCCTAATTTGCTCTTGTAAGTCTGAATTTAATTTATTGCTGAAACTTATGAAATTTTTGTAGTTGATGCGATTATATCTGCCGAAAATTATATCAATTGGTTTTCTTTTTATGGTTTCGCTTCTTCTGCTTCTTCTTCTTATAGCGCTACAGTCCGGGGTGGACCTGTGTCTCAACCAACATGACTCTCCATCCAGCACGATCTTTCGCCAGCTGCCGCCAGTTGCGCGATCCAAGTTGGTTGAGGTCCGTCTCTACTTGTGAGCGCCACCTTATCCTGGGCCGTCCTCTGTTGCGTTGTACCAAAGGCTCAATTTCGAAGACTTTTCGGACCGGAGCAGTGGAGTCCATACGCTCTAGATGGACTAGCCGTCTTAAGCGTTGTATCCGGAGACACTTGACTAGGCGCATGTTGTTGTACAGCCCATAGAGATGCTTCAACGCAAACAGTGGTTTCGCTATCTTCGCAAAATCCTTAATAAAACGTCGCTAATATTATGCCAGTCCAAGAAATTCTCTAAGTTCTTTCAGATTATCCGTTCCGTTTTTTGTCAGTAACAAAAATTGTCTCCTGGTTCATATTTTTTTTGGTTTCTTTCTTTTTAGATTTTCCTTCAACTGCTTTTGATTCTGGTGTTTCCTAGTTTGCTCTGAATTTAGTTTATTCCTGAAACTTATTAAATTATTGTAATTGATGCGATTATATCTGCCGAAAATTATATCAATTGGTTTTCCTTTTATTACAGAATGTACTGTATTGTTGTAGCGATCGACTGATATTTCTATAAGTTGTTTTAAGTCTAGATCTGGATATTCCTTTTTTAAACACCTGGTAATTTCGATGATAGATGAATGAACTCTCGATAGTTCCTTTCACTTTACTTTATTTACAGGAGTTTTGTAGATTTGTATCAGTTTAGTTTGTAAATGAAGTGCAGATTTATCTTATAATATATATATATTTATATATATTTATTTTGCTTGTCACCTAGGAAATAACATCGTGCAAGTAGTCGTTCGTTATTCTATAAGGCGTTTCTGTGTGCTCTATTGACAATACGTCAGAATTTTTATTTTCCTTGCTCCGTACAAATAGTAGCGAAGATTATCCATCGCCCAAACTATGGCCAACATCTCCCTTTCGTTGGTATCATAGTTTTCCTTTGTCTTGTTTAAGGAGCAGGATAAATACGTGATTGGTTTATCTTTTCCAATTTCTCCTTGACTCACACTGCTCTAATGGTGATACGATGCATCTGTAGTCAATGTGAATGGTTAGTCAAAATCTGGAAATGTATGTATTTCCGATGATGGTAGTAAAGCTTTGGAATTGTGAAATGCTTCTTTCTCTTTTTCGTTTAGCTGAATTCTTATATTCTTAAAACTAATTCGCTTTTGTTTGTGAATTCGGGCATGGTTAATGGTTTCGCTTCTTCTTCTTCTTCTTCTTCTTATAGCGCTACAGTCCGGGGTGGACCTGTGCCTCAACCAACATGCCTCTCCATCCAGCACGATCTTTCGGCAGCTGCCGCCAGTTGCGCGATCCAAGTTGGTTGAGGTCCGTCTCTACTTGTGAGCGCCACCTTATCCTGGGCCGTCCTCTGTTGCGTTGTACCAAAGGCTCAGTTTCGAAGACTTTTCGGACCGGAGCAGTGGAGTCCATACGCTCTACATGGACTAGCCGTCTTTTGCGTTGTATCCGGAGACGCTTGTCTAGGCGCATGTTGTTGTACAGCCCATAGAGTTCGTCGTTAATGCTTCTCCTCCAGATGCCTTCAACGCAAACAGTGTTTCCGCTATCTTCGCAAAATCCCTAATAAAACGTCGGCAATATGATGCCAGTCCAAGAAATTCTCTAATTCCTTTCAGATTATCCGTTCCGTTTTTTGTTAGTAACAAAAATTGTCTCTCCTGGTTCATGTTTTTTTGATTACTTTCTTTTTATATTTTCCTTCACCTGCTGTTTTTGTTCTTTATTCTATAAGGCGTTTCTGTGTGCTCTATTGACGATCCGTCAAAATGTTTATTTTCCTTGCTCCGTACAAATAGTAGCGAAGATTATCCAACGCCCAAACTATGGCCAACATCTCTCTTTCGTTGGTGGCATAGTTTTCCTCTGTCTTGTTTAAGGACCGGAATATATACATGATTGGTTTATCTTTTCCAATTTCTCCTTGACTCAAAACTACTCCAATGGTGATTCGATGTATCTGTAGTCAATATGAATGGATAGTCGATATCAGGAAATGTAAGTATTTCCGATGATGGTAGTACAGTTTTGAGATAGTGACATGCTTCTTTCTCTTTTTCGTTTAGCTGCATTCTTATATTCTTAGACTGATTCGCTTTTGTTTGTGAATTCGGCCCTCTCGTAAGATTGGTTAGTGGTTTCGCTTCTTCTTCTTTTTTAAATGGCGCTACAATCCGGGGTGGACCTGTGCCTCCACCAGCCAGCACTGTCTTTCGTCTTTCGCCAGCTGCCGCCACTTGTGCGCTCCAAGTTGGTTGATGGCCTTCTCCACTTGTGAGCGCCACCTTATCCTGCGCCGTCCTCTGTTGCGTTGTTCCAATGGCTCAGATTCGAAGACTTTTCGGGCCGGGCCAGTAGTGTCCATACGCTCTACATGGACTAGCCATCTTAAGCGTTGTTTCCGGAGACACTTGACTAGGCGCATGTAGTTGTACCGCCCATAGAGTTCGTCGTTAATTCTTCTCCTCCAGATGCCTTCAGCGCAAACAGTGGTTTCACTATCTTCGCAAAATCCTTAACAAAACGTCGGTAATATGATGCCAGTCCAAGAAATCCTCTAAGTCCTTACAGATTATACGTTCCGCTTTTTGGCAGTAACAAAAATTGTGTCTCCTGATTCATATTTTTTTGATTTCCTTCTCTTTAGATGTTCCTTCAACTGCTTTTGATTCTGGTGCTTCCTAATTTGCTCTTTTAAGTCTGAATTTAGTTTATTGCAGAAACCTATGAAATTTTTGTAGTTGATGCGATTATATCTGCCGAAAATTATATCAATTGGTTTTCTTTTATCACGAAAGGTACTGTATTGTTGTAGCGATCTGCTGATATTTCTATAAGTTATTTTAAGTCTAGATCTGGATATTTCCTTTTTGAACACCTGGTAACTTAACTTATTTCATTGTCCATTACCAGAATTTTGGGTAGAGAGAAATAACACAAAATTTTGATCAGTTTATTTTGTAAATGAAGTGCAGATTTACCTTATAAGGAAAATAATTTTTCAAACTGTGACATTTTATCTGTACATGTAACAATTTTTTTTCCTTCAATTTCCAAAATGTCTAAGTGGATTATTTTGAAACTCGGGCTTGTGCGGGTGTCTGTCATATTTTTTCATATGACATCTTTTTATATATATATTTATTTTTCTTGTCACCTGGGAAATAACATCGTAAAAGTAGTCGTTCATTATTCTATAAGTCGTTTCTGTGTGCTCTATTGACGATCCGTCAAAATTTTTATTTTCCTTGCTCCGTACAAATAGTAGCGGAGATTATCCAATGCCCAAACTATGGCCAACATCTCTCTTTCGTTGGTGGCATAGTTTTCCTCTGTCTTGTTTAAGGATCGGGATATACACATGATTGGTTTATCTTTTCCAATTTCTCCTTGACTCAACACTGCTCCAATGGTGATTCGATGCATCTGTAGTCAATATGAATCGATAGTCGATATCAGGAAATGCAAGTATTTCCGATGATGGTAGTAAAGTTTTGAGATTGTGATATGCTTCTTTCTCTTTTTCGTTAAGCTAAATTCTTATATTCCTAGACCGATTCGCGTTTGTTTATGAAATCGCACCACTCGCAAGGTTGGCTAATGGTTTCCCTTCTTCTTCTTCTTCTAATGCCGCTACAGTCCTGGGTGGACCTGTGCCTCCACCAGCCAGCACTGTCTTTCGTCTTTCGCTCCAAGTTGGTTGATGGCCTTCTCCACTTGTGAGCGCCACCTTATCCTGGGCCGTCCTCTGTTGCGTTGTTCCAAAGGCTCAGATTCGAAAAATGTTCGGGCCGGGGCAGTGGAGTCAATACGCTCTACATGGACTAGCCATCTTAAGCATTGTTTCCGGAGACACTTGACTAGGCGCATGTCGTTGTACAGCCCATAGAGTTCGTCGTTAATTCTTCCCTCCAGATGCCTTCAACGCAAACAGTGGTTTCGCTATCTTCGCAAAATCCTTCATAAAACGTCGGTAATATGATGCCAGTCCAAGAAATCCTCTAAGTTCTTTCAGATTATTCGTTCCGCTATTTGTCAGTAACAAAAATTGTGTCTCCTGGTTCATATTTTTTTGTTTTCTTTCTCCTTAGATTTTCCTTCAACTGCTTTTGATTCTGGTGTTTCCTAGCTTGCTCTTTTAAGTCCGAATTTAGTTTATTGCTGAAACTTATGAAATTTTTGCAGTTGATGCAACTATATCTGCCGAAAATTATATCAATTGGTTTTCTTTTTATGGTTTCGCTTCTTCTTCTTCTTCTTCTTCTTCTTATAGCGTCACAGTCCGGGGGGACCTGTGTCTCAACCAACATGCCTCTGCATCCAGCACGATCTTTCGCCAGTTGCGCGATCCAAGTTGGTTGAGGTCCTTCTCCTATTGTGAGCGCCACCTTCTCCAGGACCCTCCTCTGCTGCGTTGTACTAAAGGCTCAGTTTTTAAAAACTTTTCGGACCGGAGCAGTGGAGTCCATACGCTCTACATGGACTAGCCGTCTTAAGCGTTGTATCCGGAGACACTTGACTAGGCGCATGTTGTTTGTACAGCCAATAGAGTTCGTCGTTAATTCTTCTCCTCCAGATGTTTTCAACGCAAACAGTGGTTTCGCTATCTTCGCAAAATCCTTCATAAAACGTCGGTAATATGATGCCAATCCAAGAAATCCTCTTATTCCTTCAGATCATCCGTTCCGTTTTTTGTCAGTAACAAAAATTGTCTCCTGGTTCATGTTTTTTGGTTTCTTTCTTTTATATTTTCCTTCACCCTGCTGTTGTTGTTCTTTATTCTATACGTCGTTTCTGTGTGCTCTATTCACGATCCGTCAGAATTTTTATTTTCCTTGCTCCGTACAAAATAGTAGCGGAGATTATCCAACGCCCAAACTTGGCCAACATCTCTCTTTCTTTGGTGGCATAGTTTTCCTCTGTCTTGCTTTTAAGGACCGGGATTTACATGATTGGTTTAGTTTTTCCAATTTCTCCTTGACTCAACACTGCTCCAATGGTGATTGGATGCATCTATAGTCAATACGAATCGATAGTCGATATCAGGAAATGTAAGTATTTCCGATGATGGTAGTAAGTTTTGAGATTGTGATATGCTTCTTTCTCTTTTTCGTTGAGCTGAATTCTTATATTCTTAGACCGATTCGCGTTTGTTTATGAAATCGCACCACTCGTAAGGTTTGGCTAGTGGTTTCCGTTCTTCTTCTAATGCCGCTACAGTCCTGGGTGGACCTGTGCCTCCACCAGCCAGCACTGTCTTTCGTCTTTCGCTCCAAGTTGGTTGATGGCGTTCTCCACTTGTGAGGCGCCACCTTATCCTGGGCCGTCCTCTGTTGCGTTGTTCCAATGGCTCAGATTCGAAAAATGTTTGGGCCGGGGCAGTGGAGTCAATACGCTCTACATGGACTAGCCATCTTAAGCGTTGTTTCCGGAGACACTTGACTAGGCGCATGTCGTTGTACAGCCCATAGAGTTCGTCGTTAATTCTTCCTCCAGATGCCTTCAACGCAAACAGTGGTTTCGCTATCTTCGCAAAATCCTTCATAAAACGGTCGGTAATATGATGCCAGTCCAAGAAATCCTCTAAGTTCTTTCAGATTATTCGTTCCGTTATTTGTCAGTAACAAAAATTGTGTCTCCTGGTGCATAGTTTTTTGTTTTCTTTCTCCTTAGATTTTCCTTCAACTGCTTTTGATTCTG